>JAYKAV010001753.1:814843-1082233 GCA_035582835.1 Phoebastria nigripes
GTACCCTACAAATAAGATAGGGTCAGCATTTTTGCCACTGCGTAAAAATCTTGGCTCACATTAGTATGCCATAGAAATATGTCTGCGTATTTTTTATGAAAAATGGATGACAATGACATCATTCGAGTGCAAATATGACGTGAACCATAGTCTTTAGGGTAAAGTTAACACAAGCTATTGCACAGCTGTGTTTTTAAATATCAGTATTTACCTAGCTCATTTGAATGTAGAGCTGCCTGGAAGGCATTTCTCCATTTCTTGTTTGTGGTAGTGAAGTTACTTGATATTTGGAAACTTGTCTTTGCATGCAGGTGTGATCTCATCAGCTTCTGACTGCTTCTGGAGCAACTAATTCTGGAAACAATTTCCAGGGACATTAAGGACAAGAAAATCATCAGGAATAGTCAGCATGGCTTCACCAAGGGGAAGTCATGCTTGACCAACTTGATAAACTTCTACGATGACATGAGTGGCCTGGTAGATCAGGGAAGTGCAGCGGATATTGTCTACCTGAACTTCAGTGAGGCCTTTGACACTGACTCCCATAAGATTCTCACAGAAAAGCTGTTATGTATGGGCTGGATAAACAGACACTGAGGTGGACTGAAAACTGGCTGAATGGCCAGGCCCAGAGGGTGGTGATCAGTGGCATAAAGCCTACTTGGAGGCCATTAACTACTGGTGTATCCTGGGCGTCAACGCTGGGCTCAGTCCTGTTTAACAACTTCATTAATGATCTGGATGAGGAGCAGAGTGTACCCTCAGCAAGTTTGCTGATTACACAAAACTGGAGGAGTGGCTGGAACACCCGAGGGTTGTACTCCCATCCAGAGGGACTTTGACAGGCTGAAGAAATGGGCCAACAAGAAACTCATTAAGTTCAACAAGGAGAAGTGCAAAGTCCTGTACCTGGGGAGGAACAACCCTATGCACCAGTATATGATGGGAGCCACCCATCTGGAAAGCAGCTTGGCAGAAAAGAACCTGGGGGTACTGGTGGACATCAACTTGAACATGAGCCAGCAATGTGCCCTTAAGGCAAAGAAGGTGAATGGTGTCCTGGGCAGCATTAGACAAATTATTGCCAGCATTTGGAGGGAGGTGATCCTGCCCCTCTGCTCAGCACGGGTGTTCTGGGTCCAGTTCTGGGCTCCCCAGTATGAGACACAGACATACTGGAGAGAGTCCAATGAAGGGCCATGAAGATGATTAAGGCACTGGAGCATCTCTCCTATGAGGAAAGGCCAAGAGAGCTGGGACTGTTCAGCCTGGAGAAGAGAAGGCTCAGGGGGATCTCATCAATATATATAAATACCTGAAGGGAGGGCGCAAAGAGGACAGAACCAGGCTCTTTTCACTGGTGCCCAGTGACAGGACAAGAGGCAAACTGAAAACACTGAAACACAGGAGGTTCCCTCTGAACATCAGAAAGCACTTCATCACTGTGAGGGTGGCCAAGCACTGGCACAGGTTGCTCAGAGAGGTTGCAAAGTCTCCATTCTTGGAGATATTCAAAGTTGTCTGGACATGGTCCTGGGCAACTGGCTCCAGGTGGCCCTGCTTGAGCAGGGGGGTTGGACCAGATAATGTCCAGAGGTCCCTTCCAACCTTCAGCCAGCAAACCGATCTTATAAACCGTGTCAGAGGCAGGAGAAAGACTCACTGTTGTTAGATGGCAGGGGTTAAAATGTAGAGCCTAAATCAGCAGAAGGGCTATCTTTTCTGGTACAGGTCAAAGGGCCAAAAAGTCATGGACTTGCAGTGGTTCTGAAACTCACGCTGTAGATCCAGCGGGGCCAGACTTCCAAAGGCAGTGGTCCTGTATGGCGTGTTCTGCTGTGTTTCAGGGAGTGAACAAGAGATGGTTGTATCTGTCACATTTATCCAAATCCTCTCATCTGAGGAAGGAAAAAGGAATCAAGATGAATCCCCAAATAGTGGAGGAACAATTTCTATTAGATAGGTCATATTTTCTGTAACTTCAGGAATAATTCTGAGTCAACATCTCCTTTGCATAATATAGATTGATTTAAACTTGATCTAAATTGAGGAGTGCCCCTAGTAAAGCTGTAGGAGGAGTGTCCCTCCAGTTGCTCCCTGGCAGACTCCAGCACCAGTGGCAGGTGATCACAGAAGCTGTCTGCATGGGACCTCTGCACAGCCAAGGGAGAACCGTTCAACCGTGCTTTCATTTGTGAGGTTGCTCAGGGCGGGCAGAAGGAAAACCAGAGAGAGGCAGACTGCACCCGGGGCTGGCCAAGTCACTGCTTTTTTCTGTCGTCAGGAGCAAACATTAACATCACATAAAACTTAAGTCAGGGCTGCCTGTGCACGAGGAGGGAGGCGACACCGGCCCCAATGGCCCACCTCAGAGGACGGCGAGGCACCGGGGACAGCGAGTCGAGCTGAGCCGAGCCCAGGCGAGCCGAGCCCAGCCCAGCTGAGCCGAGCCGAGCCGAGCCGAACCCAGCCCAGCGCAACTGAACGGAGCCCAGCCCAGTCCAGCCCAGCCCAGCTGAGCCCAGGCGAGGAGAGAGGAAAGGAGAGGAGAGGAGAGGAGAGGAGAGGAGAGGAGAGGAGAGGAGAGGAGAGGAGAGGAGAGGAGAGGAGAGGAGAGGAGAGGAGAGGAGAGGAGGGGAGAGGAGAGGAGAGGAGAGGAGAGGAGAGGAGAGGAGAGGAGAGGAGAAGGCGGGAGCCTTCGTCGTGAACGACTTTACGAGTAAAAGGACTTGCTCAGAGCTGTCCTGTCTGCCTGTGTGGGACAGGCCGCCATTTCCAGCCAGGGAGAGGCAACACTTTGCTGAAAAAGTACCAGCCTTTTTTACCCAACCAATGTACCCGCACTTATCAGAATAATGCCTCTTCCAAATCACTCCATCGGTTAGATCCGAGGGACGCTCTGCTGCTCTTGTTTGGAAAGGGATTGCAGATGGAGGTGAAAAGAGGAATTTCATGTATGAATCCTGCCCCTCCACACTGCAGCGTGGTAGATGCTCCTGGCAGCACTGGAAGTTCACAGACAGTCCTGGGAAATGCGCTCTTAACCTCCAACGGGGTGTACAAGGCTCAGGGCGAGACACACAATTTCACCACGAGAAACAGAGCCGCAGTATGCAAATGCAGGGTTCAGTATCTAATGGTAGAGGTTATGTTCTGGTGAAGAATCCCTTCCAAAGCCCTATGTGAAAATACACGCAGGACAGTGTGTTTCAAGGTCTTCTGTTATGTATGTTTAGAAACGGATGCCAGTGTRTAAGAATAAATTACCATGCATCATTTATAAAAATCGGGAAAAAACCCAACAACATATAACTGAAAATGAGGAGCAATTATTTTCCAGTTCTTTCAGGCCCTTTATTAATCACTGACCAAGACTAATGGCATTTACAAAACAGGTGAAATCTCGAGATTAAAAGTGGCCCAGAGACTCTGGAGACAGTCGTTTTGTGTAGGATGCAGGAGCTGCCGTGAGACACACGGCACTCATCCCCACAACAGCTCATAGGGAGGATTTCTTCTTTTACTGACCTGTGTAAGGCAAAGACCGTGCTCTTTATTTGGACATTAAACTCTGGAAAATGCATAATCTTTGGCACGCTTCATCAAATATTTTCTTCTGAAAAAAAGAGAGCAAACTTTCTTTAAAATGTGACATTTTGCACTAAGAGCACGATATCAGTGGGCTGGAAATTCACTGACCGTGACCAAAAACGTTTCTCCACACTTGTTTGTGCGCTCAATGCTGCTGCAAACATCTTTTTTTTTTCAGTTTAGCCACCTCTACTACACCACTACTTTTATCCACCCTCTTCAGTTTCATCGACTATCAGCAACTATTCTACACATGCAAGACCCATTACAACTGTCTCCTGAGCTGCTCCTCATCTATTATTCACCATTTAGCACTAGCTAAATGTCTGACCCAGTGGACCAATTCCAATCACATCTATCTAAAAATTCATGGTTTGTGGTAGAATAACTGTTGGTCCCACAGATAAGGAAAAAACCACAATGTGAGATCAGTCTTGCTGAGGTCCTAGAGAACATGAATCTGTTAGAGAACATCCTTGGAAAACAGATGCCTTAATGACCCAATTAGAGCTCACATCTCAGAAACCAAAGATAGAGTTGGCAGAACTGTCTTAGCTATATGCTCTCTCTTTCCGCCCAAACCCAAGACATAAGTTAAGGAAATAGGAAAAGAAAAAAACGTTGTTCCCACATAGGAAGGGTTAAGGCAGAGTTACCTAGCAAGTCCCTCACTTCAGTGCTGAGCAGAGACGGAAGATTTATTCTACTACAGTGTAGCACGTATATCCAGTGTTATAGACGACAGCGTTAAAGCAAAACAGTAACTTGATCAAGCCTTTGAGCAGCTATAAACAGAGCTGCCAGTTTTTATTTCATTTTTATGAGAAAGCTTAAAATTCCCTAGCAGGTGTGATGGAAGCCAGAGGTAGCATTTTGCATCTCTTTCTTGGGACTCTTGCTACGTTTTTCTCAAGCCTCATTTTCAGTGCAATCCATGCCTGTTTTACCCACTTGCAGCCACATTTCTCTGTATTCATGGGTGCGTGCCTCTGCCACTGCCACCAGTGCCACACACAGAGCTGGCATTGCAACAGCCAGCCTGCAGATGGGGGTAGTATGTGGCACTGAYGGACTGGCTGGTGTGAAGACATTGTTCGCAGAGGACCTGTGGCACAGCCCTGAAAATCTGCCCCAGTGTCCCAGCCCTACCACAGGGGTGGCATTGTTTTAATGTCTAAAGCAAAGTCCTGAGCACTTAAAATCTTACCAGAAAGTCTGCTATTAAAAATCATCCGGGACCTGGCGTTAGATAGTAAGGCCTTTGAGGGCAAGGGCCGTATATTTCTTTCATGTGCATACAGTACCTAAGTACCTACTATAGCTGGGTTATGCCTCATGATTGAAGGTGTTGTCACCATACATATAGATGAGTACATGAATGACAGATAACTGTCTCTGAAATAATGAAACACCAAATAAATGTGACAGTGCCCGCTACATTTATTAAATATCCAGCAAAGCGGTCATTTTCCTGTCTGTATCAGGCCAAGTGTTCTTCTGAACACTACGCACAGCTCTGGCCAGCTACCAGATGAATGATCAGTTCCTCTTTCAAACCTATTAATGATAATACTGAAAAAAAGAGCACTACCTGAATTCTAGCTGAGTTCAAAAACATGCTGCAGAAAATTGGACCAATGAGTCAGCACTTATCTATTGTATTCTAAATTAATTTCATACTAAAATGAATATATTAAGGTGGGAAAGATGACAGGATGTTGACATTTTTGTCCCTGAGGCAACAGTGACTCAGTAATGACTCTGCTTTCATATGAGCCACAGATAAATCTGTAGCTGATGCTATGCAACATAGATAGCTGAGTCAGAAATAAGGCTCTAAAGAGCTATGTGTTTTGCAGCCAGAAGCTGATGAGATCACACCTGCATGCAAAGACAAGTTTCCAAATATCAAATAACTTCACTACCACAAACAAGAAATGGAGAAATGCCTTCCAGGCAGCTCTACATTCAAATGAGCTAGGTGAATACTGATATTCAAACACAGCTGTGCAATAGCTTGTGTTAACTTTACCCTAAAGACTATGGTTCACATCGTATTTGCACTCGAGTGATGTCATTGTCATCCATTTTTCATAAAAAATACGCAGACATATTTCTATGGCATACTAATGTGAGCCAAGATTTTTACGCAGTGGCAAAAATGCTGACCCTAGCTTATTTGTTCAGTACCTATTAATCATCATGAGACATAAGAAGTTTTATATATGATAGTACAAAAGCATATAAAACATCTTTTACCTGAAAGAAATGGAAGCTCATATTCCCACTGTGCCAGACAGAGTATTCAAATTTTGAGCACTTATGTAGTGCAAATTTCAGTGGACAAGAATTATCTGAATAAGAGAAACAATTGCCAGGAGTTGAATTTAACAAAATGTCAACAATTTCAGTATCCCTACAATGGCTGTGGAGAGACATAGTGTCCCTTAGAATTAACCTATAATGAAACTTTGTCTTAAGTGCTCTGCATCGTCCTAAAGGACAGTCGAATTAATCGTCCCCAGCGTGAAGCTTTGTTTTGTGAATACTTCCATGCATGTGTATCAACAATAGATACACAACATGTCTAGTGTAGTACCCAAACACTCCTCAGATGCCATGCTTCAAACACTGGGCATTTGGTAGTGAGGAGATTTAACCTCATTTGACAGCAACTGGGTTGCTGAATTCGTCTTCCCTCCCTTCACTTTCATGGAAGGTCAGTGTTTAGTCAAAATTATACATTGCTCAATAGCCAGCAGTGAAATACAAGCATTTGAGAAGGGGTGGGTTTATCCCACAGATACCAAGCACATCTTTTGGCACAGGCTCAGTCCTTCTCTGGAGTTAAATCCCTTTCTGCTGCAGCACAGCTCCAGCACACTTTCTGTGARTGAAGTGAGGTTTCTAGTGCACAGATAACTGTGCTCCTGTACTTATGCTTTATGCTTTGTGGCAGTCCATATCAAACCAAAAGAAACACTCAGCAGCCACCTGAAAAAATGCACTCCGTACACCTAGAAAAACACAGATTATTGTACCCTCATTACCAAAACCACTTGGAGAGCAATCTTGTTCTGTCTTCATGCTACATTATGTAGTCCATAATCCCAGAGCTGAAGCCTGATGACTTAAATCTACACAGACACACTTGTTCAGCCTCCCAGGAGGGGAGCACTAGACACTGACCTAGACTCCATGTTTAATTGATGACCACAATCCCTGTTAAGTAGCCATCTCTATCTGGTACTAACAGTTTTTCCTCATTAAGACCTGGAGGGAGTCAGTAAACACTGACTGAACATTATGGTATGTACTTGTTTGAAATCCAGGACACAGCAAAGTTTTGAAACAGGAAAGACTTGAGCAGAGACCACCCCAGGATGCTAGTGTCAGCCCCTCTCCTGATGTTACCCAGCAAAAGCAGCTCATGCTGCAAAATGTGGCAGGGAAAAGTGACCAGGACAAAACTGGGGACCAGCTGCAGGTGCCTCGTCTCAGACTGACACAGTTGCTGGGTCTTTCGGCTGCATTAGGCAGTACGGGGCTCTAACATTGGCACCACAGGTTTAATTGCCCAGAAAGACTGACCTCAGAATTGCATTCAGCTAGAGCTCTTTCATGCTCCCAGAACCTCAAAGAAAAGGAGAAGTAGTATCATACCCCATTACTACTAACCTATGGGACAGACACAGGCTTCTAAACCCTTCCACGTCATGTGGGGAAAGTCACAGACAAAGCATCATGGAGGACAGCATCTCTGCAAAGGTTATGGCTTCTCTCCTTTTAGAGGAGCCCACACGCTGCCTTCTTGCTGCTACCCCCCACAGCTCATTGAGATGCACCCTGTGCTTCAGCCAGAAGGTTGTGCCACATCTGCAGTCAGAGCAGGGACTGACATCAGGTGGCTTTCCTGGGGCAACCATGGCAATCTTCCTTGGGAGAAGCATTTCACCAGGGCAGAGCCTTGCAAACAGTGGCCCAGAGTCTCAGGTCATAGAAATCAGCAACAGTCACTGCTGTGACATGCTGACTGGTACAACCCTGATTTCTGACCAGTAACATGTCTCTACTCTTCCCCTGCCCTCTGCTGTTTACACAGACATCAGTATCAAACACTGAAATCACAGAAGCATGTGAATCTATACATTCATATTTAATCAGACAGCATAGCAGGTAATGTGTCCTCCAGGCAAATTTTACAGTAATTGCTTTCCAGCATAGTTTCAGGGCAAAGTGTATGGTGCAACATTGACTTCTTACTGGGCTTAATAAATTCTGAGCTGAAGAGACAACAGGGTTGGCTTGAGCAGGCAGAGGGACTGCTTTGTTCTCTCTGCTGACCGCGAAAAGCATCCCAGGAAGGGTGGGAAGTGGGCAGGACACGTCTGTAGCCCCCGGGGCTGCACTATTTGGGCCTGCTCTGCTTCTTAGTTTCCCCTCACCCTGTGTTTTAGACACAGGTTCTGCAGACAGCTGCTCACTAAAGGAGGCAGCTGCTGTTTCTATTGCAGCCAGCAAAGGCAAACTCCTCTCTAGTTTTTCATGAGAGTGCCTACCACTACCTTCTACCTGGACGTTATGTGAAGAAGTACAAAGTTGGCATTAAAACAGTGGAGTTAAGAAAAAAAGATACATATAGGGTTCTGTAGAAACTCCATCTCTGGACTCTATCGCCAAAGTTCATCCTCTCTCTCCCTGTCCCATAACAAGAGATAGTCTTTCCATTTGGGCCACTGCTTTGGCTAGAGACAACATGCACTTCTGATCTTTATGGCAGCGGCACAGGGAGACCTGCAGGAAGAGAGTAGGACTGACTGTGGATGGCACAGATATGGGCATGAAGAATTCAGGGAAAGCCACACATACTCATGAACAAAACACAGTAGCTTAGGGACCTCCTTGCTAAGCATATGGCAACACCACATTCCTGCTGATTTGAAACCAGGCCACAGCTTCATCACTAAGTTGCTGACAGAAAAGTGAAGACCATCCCTGCTGAATGGTCCTGGAAGATAGGACCCTCAGCACAACTGCTGGGGTTAGAAAGGATGCTCTGTTGACCTGGCACTGGCCCCAGCCATGACCCCAGTGCCTGCAGGGATGGCACCGAGCCAGCACGGAGCAGCGCTGGGGAAAGGCAGGCTCTGACCGAGCAGCACTGCCCGGCACCAGGACCCTACTTCCCAGCCTTGCTCGGGCCACCTGGGCACTGTCCTGAGCCCCACACGTGTGTCCCATGGGACGGTCCTCCTGGCCCCAGCAGGATGGGCCAGGTGAACTGCTGCTGTGGCTCCAGGTGGGCTCCCCCTGTGGCTCAGGGACACACTGGCACAGCCAGGCTTCACAGCAGCAGTTTTTCTCATGCTTGCCGCTGTCTGCTGTGCAGGGAGGCTCTGGCCCTATGGAGCAGCGTGCACCCATCTCAGCATTACCCAACATCAGCTCCGAGCTGGTGCTCAGTGAGGGCATGCGGGTGACCTGGGGCCACATGATGAGGGACAGGCACCTTCCTCTCTTTAGGGAGTCACTGCTCATCACCAAGTTAAGACTCTCAGGCCACAGCTTCCTCTTCCCAAGCCACGGCCCTGATACCAGGACAGGGACACTCTGGGAGCAGCCTGACCTTGGTGCTGGATGCACCAATGTCTGCGCCAATAGCAGACATATGGTAGAGGTGAGCGACCAGGCTCTTAGCAGCCAGTGTATGCCCAAGGGGCAGTGCCCATGGGCGGTTGCTGCCACCAGAGCCTGGGGGCCTCTACTGGGCAGGACTCCCGAGGGCCCCCCAAGGAGGCCACCTCGAGGTCACTCCCTGCCGCTCCTCTCTGCAGACCTGGTGCCACCTTGCACCCGCAGCTCTGCCTAGCCCTGAGTAAGCTGTGGGTGGTGAGCAGCAGGAAGGAGGTGGCCAGGGATGAAGAGGAGGAGGAGTAGTAAGGCAGGGCTGAGGACAGCAACTCCCTCATCCTCATCTGGTCCTGCATTGCCACTTTCTGGTGGGTCTCGGTGCCACGTCCCACGGCAAAGCTGGGTGATGCGGTGTGATGATTGCCTCCTGTCCTCTCTGGGGTCTGGCAGCTCTGGTCAGGGGGTGGCAAGGAGCAGGAGGGGTTCCTGAACATGCCCCTGCCATCTTTTGAATTGTCTCTGCCCTCTGTGCAGCGCCTGGGCAGGGAGTGGGCAGCATGCTGGGAGGGAGGGAGGCTGGGTTTGCCAGATGGGGACTGAGGGGTGGGCATGCAGGCAGCTGGAACAAGGGGGAGGAGAGGCCATTCCGTGTTCTCCRTCCCCTGGCCAGAGTGATGCGTTATTGTCACCCAAACAGCAGGACAAAAGCAGCTCCTCTGAAAGGAAAGAGGGAGCCAGGGCTTTGGCAGCGCCTCTGTCCTGCCCCACAAGGATTTGTCCTGCTTCTGTGGCTGTCCCCATGGGGCAGAGCTGTGCAGGTGCCCATGTCTGCCCAGAGGCTGGGGAGCAGCGGAGCCTGACAGGTTTTTTGTCCTCTCTTTCTGCAGTTCATGAGCGGTGAAAGAGCTGTGGGTGGACACACTCCTTAGGTAGGCCCTGCCTGGCAGTTCAGTCTGTGGGGCAAATGCTAACATGTGGGGGACACTCCAGGAGTAGCCATATGCAGAAACACAGCTCCCAAGGTGGGGAGAGGTGCTCCCACTGCTGCGGGCAGCACTTGAGCAGAGCTGGCTGAGCTGCTTGGCCATGTGTGTCCAGCCAACACCTGCCCAGCCTTGTTCTCACCACTGGCTCTGCTCTCTGCTTGACTACGGTGTGGTATCCGGGTGTTTCGGGATCACTTTTAAGTCTAACAGAGCTTTTTCTCTGTCCCTTCCCTGTACACAGACAACCRGAAGGAGCAGAGGGAGCCAGGGTGACCCAACTGTCCTCCATTAAGCTCCTAGTGAAGGAGCTGAGCCTCTGCAATGCCGTGAGGGTCTCTCTTGTCTCAGCTCTGCCACCAGAGCACCTTTGAGCATTGCTGGTTCTCCAGCTGAGCATCAGATGCCTCGCTTCTCACCTTCTGCTTTTTTTCTCTTGCCTAGTCAACAACATTAGATGCCAGGAGCCTGGAGATGTTGGTCAAGGGCCAAGCAAAGGTGAGAATCGCTCCACTTAACCCACTCCTTGCTGTGTCGGGCAAGTGGAGTAAGCTTCTGTTGGAGGGTCCCGTGTCCCAGCCTCCAAGAGTGTGGGCATCGTGAGTCGCTGGGCACATCCTGGGTCGCTGACTACAGCAAAGCCTCTTGGCTGTCCCTACCTCTTGCCAGATGGCTGATGTAGCTTGCTGGCATCCCTTTCTGCTGCAGGGCTGCTCGGTAAGTGCAGCATGTTTCTTGCAGGCTGGACCCAAGCGATGGCCTCCACCGGTCCCGTCTGGCAATGACAGTAGGCTTGGCCACTTCGCAGGTGAGTTTTGAGAAGAAAGGCAGGTAGGAAAATTTCCTCTTGCAAATGGGCACTTGTGCGGCTCTGGGGCTGGTGCTGCCCTTCACGCAGGGCACATCAGTCAGACAGTGCTGAGAGGGACCAAGAGCACTCACCTGGTGGTCTTCCTGCATGGCTTTTTGCTTTGTTTTCCTTTGCAGCAGGCAGGACCAGGAGGAGGAGGGCGCTGCCCTGGCTCATTGTGCTGTGAGGGACCTCGGCTACTGCAGAGGCACCTGGGCAGTCGGGGTCTGCCTACAGAGGGGCTCTCTTTGGCCAGCCATTGGCAGCTCTCTGTGACAAAATGGCACGCTGCCCCAGCCCCTCCAGGTAAGAAAGCCTGGCAAGGGGGTCCCATCCCTCTGGCTTCTCCTGAGAGGCGGTGTCCCCAGCAGAGGGACCACGGGTTTACCAGACCAAYGCAAGTGGGGGTCATGGCCAAAGCTGAGTCCTCCCCATGTCAGCTACATGCAGCCACCCCTTGATCCTGCCCCAATGAAAGCAGAGCCATCCACACTTGCTCCTGTCTCCGCGGATGGTTCACCTGCCCCGGGCCTGTCTTCAGTGAAAGAACTGTCATCCCGTGTCCCCTGCAGGAGCAGCTGGCTATCCTGCAGGAGCAAGGACCATCTATCGAGGGGATACTCAGGCTTGCAGACAGCAAGAGAGCTGGTTTGGAACTGAGGGTGGCCCTCGACAGTGAAGGGGATGTCCACCTGGGAAGCCATCCTGCACATCTGCTGGCAGTCATCTTGAAGGTGAATGCCTCTGACCTGGAGCTGGAAGAGCTCCCTGCTGGCCTGCTGGGGACCACTTCTGTGGCAGGATTCAACCTCGCTGGGACCCCACGCTAAAGCCACAGTGTAGCCCAACTCTGGCTGTCAGACTTTGAATTCTGCGCGGGGTGTTTCCCTGTCCTGTCTTCTTTTCTGTTCCTCTCGTTCTGCCCCTGGTTTCTGGCATGCCCTTGGAAAACGCATGTCCTTTTCCTGCTCTGCAGCATCCGCAGGGAGGCACACAGAGATTTAGGGGTGACCAGAAGGCAGAGGAGAGTGAGGTCCGGTTATAGGTGAACGGGAGTTTGCTTGGCAGCTCCTTGCTCTGTCAGTGCTGATGGGTACCTGCAAGAGCAAGTAGCCAAAACCCACGTGCCTCCTTGTGAGCCAGAATCCCAAGGTTGCTCCTTGTGGTGCTGGCAGGAGTGTTCAAAGCCTCACCTGGAGCCCTTGGCATTGCAGGACTTCCTCCGAAACATCCCCTCCAAGCTCCTCTTGGCTGACCTGTATGAGGAGTGGATGCATGCTCTGTAGAAGCTGAGCAAGCAGGAGAAGGTGGCAGAACTGAAAGAGTAAGTGTGGCAAGTAGTCTGCATGCTCCGGTGGGACTGGTGGAGGCTGGGGACTTGCCTGCAAAGCAACTGTCTCCTTGCAAAATCTGTGTTTTCTGCCAGCTCCACTATTACTGCTCTGTGGTTGGATTTTGGGGGAAATTGGCACAGAGAAGCATTTCTCTAGTTAGAGCACTTCCTGAAGGCATTGGAGATTGCTCCATGAAGCAACTTGTGTCAGAAGGTAAGAGAGGTGGCAGTATCTTAGTAAAGGTTGTCCCTCTGCTGTAGAGCACATGTGGCCGGGGAGCCTTCCCTTGAGTGGGCTTGGCTGAAATCACGAGCTGGGAAGCAATGCCATGCCTCCTTCCTGAGCACTGAAAGCTGGCTGAGAGCACCTGGAAAGCTACGCAACACAGCCGCTGGCTTCCAGGTGCCCTAGGCAATCCTGGGTGACCTGTGTAGGCAACTTCTACTTTATTAACATTATGTTCCCGTTCCCTCAGGGTGGCAACAAGTTGCCTGCAGCCAATCTCCTCCTCCTCAAGTGGTTGCTCTCCCTGCTCCACCACATCAGCCAAAACTGTTCCACCAGCAGGATGAGCTCCAGCAATCTGGCCATCCACATTGAGCCAAATATACTGAGACTAGCCGAGGACAATCTGCTGGAAGTGCTAGTGGAGGTGACTAGCAAGGTATGCTGTATTTACCAGCCGGCTACAGCCCTCCAGGCTCATCAGAGCTTTGCTGTTCAGAGGTACCTTGCTGCCTCCTTTCTTGAACAAATGCTTGTGGAGTAGCTGCCTGAAAGAGCAGCCCCACAACTGCAGCATTCTGTGCAAAAGCAAGGGTCAGAAATGGGAAAGGCTGTCTGATATGTTTTCAGCCACCTGGGTTGAAACCCATGGTTTGATGTGTGCAGGTGATGGGCCTGGTGGAGTTTCTCATCGGGAACTGCAGAGAAGTCTTTGGGAAGAGATGTGTGGCCTTTCCAGGCCGTCAGCTAAAGAATCAGCAGCACCCATTGACAGCTCCACAGGTATGAGGATGGACTAAGGACTGTCACAGGCTGGGGCTTCTGGTCCTATTCCTTAGTGTGTTCCTGATGTTCATCAGTGCAAATAGAGCTGCTGAGTGCTCGAGACTTGACGGAGGTGCTTTCCTACTGGAAGGCGTCCCACACGTTCAGAGTGGCAGGATTCGCAAAGCAAATGTCATGGCCACTCTCCTGCATCTGCCCTTCATTTGCACATCAAGCAGATGTTTTGAGAGTGATGCTCTTACCTCGATGTTGCTTCTGGTGGGGCTGTTCTGTCAGCCCCCCTTGTCCTGTGGCCTCTGTTTGGCCACCGCCTCTCAGGGCATGAATGGTTTACTCTTCAGAATGAGCTCAAGCCTGAGGGCCTCGACTGACTTCTGAAACCTGCTGACGGAGATGTCCTTTTCCAAATCATTTCCATTCAGCAGAGCAGATGTCGCAGAAAACAGGGCATCAGAGGGCAAAGAAGAAAACTGGTATAGGGCTTCAGGTGGGCTTTGCTTTAGTTGTTTTTCAGTTCCAAGAAGTCACTTCACAGCCCATGCCTTTGCTTTCTGGAGCTGCGCTTGGAAGAGCAAAATGGCCATGCAGGAGAAGCAGATCCAGAGCGTCAGGCAGAAACATTTCTGGACGCACGGCCCTCTCTGCTCATCCTTCTCCAAGGAGCAGGGGGAGATACGCTGGTGGAAGCAGAAACAGGAGAGGTATGTCAGGTCCACAAACACTGTGACAACATGTCTCGTGCATAATGGTATAGTTTCTGGTGTAAAACTAAGGGTGAAATGTATAGGGTCTTCTCCTCACTGGGAGCAGGAATGAAATATGATCCAGTGTCTACTATGAGGTGAACAGCAAAAAGCAGGCAGGTGCTTGCTTCTGTGTAAGCAGTGGTTTTCCTTCTCTCAGCTAGAAATTCCAACGCTGAGGCATAACTCTCTCCACTGTAGACACAGGACCCAGCAGAAACAGACTCCAAGTGGCTGCTGTGCCTCTTCCTGGCATTAGATCTCTTGTGGTTTTTTTCCCAGAATGATACGTAATAAGAAAAAAATGTAAAGATTGTTTCTCAAGTGGCGCTGAATGCCCCGAACTTGTGCCTCCGGGACAGAAACAAAGCAGATAAGTGTGGACTGGGAAGTAAGAGTGTCACGTTACTAACACAAGCGACAAACAGTTGGTCCTCTTCAGAGAAGGTCCTATGCGTTTGTGTCTTTTAAGAAAGGACTTCTTTCTTGGTGTGGACTAAACTCCTGTGATGAAAGGGCAAGCAAGGTCATCAGTCTGCAGCTCTGCAAAAGTTAACAGTAAGGCTGATGGAGGTTTGCCTTTGCACTTTGTGCCATGATCCCAGTAGAGCTGTACCCATATATTGGGTTTCATTATTTCAGAGACAGTTATCCGTCATTCATGTACTCATCTATATGTATGGTGACAACACCTTCAATCATGAGGCATAACCCAGCTATAGTAGGTACTTAGGTACTGTATGCACATGAAAGAAATATACGGCCCTTGCCCTCAAAGGCCTTACTATCTAACGCCAGGTCCCGGATGATTTTTAATAGCAGACTTTCTGGTAAGATTTTAAGTGCTCAGGACTTTGCTTTAGACATTAAAACAATGCCACCCCTGTGGTAGGGCTGGGACACTGGGGCAGATTTTCAGGGCTGTGCCACAGGTCCTCTGCGAACAATGTCTTCACACCAGCCAGTCCRTCAGTGCCACATACTACCCCCATCTGCAGGCTGGCTGTTGCAATGCCAGCTCTGTGTGTGGCACTGGTGGCAGTGGCAGAGGCACGCACCCATGAATACAGAGAAATGTGGCTGCAAGTGGGTAAAACAGGCATGGATTGCACTGAAAATGAGGCTTGAGAAAAACGTAGCAAGAGTCCCAAGAAAGAGATGCAAAATGCTACCTCTGGCTTCCATCACACCTGCTAGGGAATTTTAAGCTTTCTCATAAAAATGAAATAAAAACTGGCAGCTCTGTTTATAGCTGCTCAAAGGCTTGATCAAGTTACTGTTTTGCTTTAACGCTGTCGTCTATAACACTGGATATACGTGCTACACTGTAGTAGAATAAATCTTCCGTCTCTGCTCAGCACTGAAGTGAGGGACTTGCTAGGTAACTCTGCCTTAACCCTTCCTATGTGGGAACAACGTTTTTTTCTTTTCCTATTTCCTTAACTTATGTCTTGGGTTTGGGCGGAAAGAGAGAGCATATAGCTAAGACAGTTCTGCCAACTCTATCTTTGGTTTCTGAGATGTGAGCTCTAATTGGGTCATTAAGGCATCTGTTTTCCAAGGATGTTCTCTAACAGATTCATGTTCTCTAGGACCTCAGCAAGACTGATCTCACATTGTGGTTTTTTCCTTATCTGTGGGACCAACAGTTATTCTACCACAAACCATGAATTTTTAGATAGATGTGATTGGAATTGGTCCACTGGGTCAGACATTTAGCTAGTGCTAAATGGTGAATAATAGATGAGGAGCAGCTCAGGAGACAGTTGTAATGGGTCTTGCATGTGTAGAATAGTTGCTGATAGTCGATGAAACTGAAGAGGGTGGATAAAAGTAGTGGTGTAGTAGAGGTGGCTAAACTGAAAAAAAAAAGATGTTTGCAGCAGCATTGAGCGCACAAACAAGTGTGGAGAAACGTTTTTGGTCACGGTCAGTGAATTTCCAGCCCACTGATATCGTGCTCTTAGTGCAAAATGTCACATTTTAAAGAAAGTTTGCTCTCTTTTTTTCAGAAGAAAATATTTGATGAAGCGTGCCAAAGATTATGCATTTTCCAGAGTTTAATGTCCAAATAAAGAGCACGGTCTTTGCCTTACACAGGTCAGTAAAAGAAGAAATCCTCCCTATGAGCTGTTGTGGGGATGAGTGCCGTGTGTCTCACGGCAGCTCCTGCATCCTACACAAAACGACTGTCTCCAGAGTCTCTGGGCCACTTTTAATCTCGAGATTTCACCTGTTTTGTAAATGCCATTAGTCTTGGTCAGTGATTAATAAAGGGCCTGAAAGAACTGGAAAATAATTGCTCCTCATTTTCAGTTATATGTTGTTGGGTTTTTTCCCGATTTTTATAAATGATGCATGGTAATTTATTCTTAYACACTGGCATCCGTTTCTAAACATACATAACAGAAGACCTTGAAACACACTGTCCTGCGTGTATTTTCACATAGGGCTTTGGAAGGGATTCTTCACCAGAACATAACCTCTACCATTAGATACTGAACCCTGCATTTGCATACTGCGGCTCTGTTTCTCGTGGTGAAATTGTGTGTCTCGCCCTGAGCCTTGTACACCCCGTTGGAGGTTAAGAGCGCATTTCCCAGGACTGTCTGTGAACTTCCAGTGCTGCCAGGAGCATCTACCACGCTGCAGTGTGGAGGGGCAGGATTCATACATGAAATTCCTCTTTTCACCTCCATCTGCAATCCCTTTCCAAACAAGAGCAGCAGAGCGTCCCTCAGATCTAACCGATGGAGTGATTTGGAAGAGGCATTATTCTGATAAGTGCGGGTACATTGGTTGGGTAAAAAAGGCTGGTACTTTTTCAGCAAAGTGTTGCCTCTCCCTGGCTGGAAATGGCGGCCTGTCCCACACAGGCAGACAGGACAGCTCTGAGCAAGTCCTTTTACTCGTAAAGTCGTTCACAATTTGTTTCTACTTGCTTATGTGCTGGCGTTTTGAATTTCAGAAATACAGGCCTACCTATTTCTAACGTAGGCATCTGTGAGAGGCAGAATTTGCTACAGATTCAGCCCAAAGCAGTCACCCATGACTGGGCGCTGGGCAGCCCGCACCTCCCACAGAAAGAGATGAACTTGAAGGACGTTTCCTGTCACGTCCCGCTTCCACGTTGATGCCGCAACGCTCAGGGCCAGGGCCTGAAAACGAGTCCGGCCAGGCTCGTGCCCGCGCCCGTTTGCCGGCGGCCCCGCGGCGGGAGGGCCCCAGTCCCCAGAACCGCCCGGGGCAGCGCCGCGCAGCACCCGCCACGCGGCAGCAGCGACCCAACAGCTGCGGGCGGCGCCGGCCCTCTCCACTCCTCGGCCAGGCTCGGCCGGGCTGGGGGCTCGACTCGCTGCCCGCGGCGCCTCGCCGTCCTCCCGCTGGGGCGGGCCGTTGTGGCCGGCGTCGCCTCCCCCCTCGACCACAGGCAGCCCCGACTTAGGAGTTACAGTAAACCCTGTGGTTAGCCTGCCTTGCCTGTGACAGTGCTCCTGACAGTCTGTAAACAGCACCAGCTGCTCGTTGTTACAGTATATTCTAATTCATACGGAGAATCGAATGCAGGGATTAGCAGATTTAGGCGCCAACGTGCTTTGTATCCCGCACTTTCATCAGTTCCCGTTACGTGGCGTGGGTTACCTGATGCCGAACTGGGCYGTTTATTTCATCACAGCTGCGGCAGTGAACGAGTGTAAAGCCCGGCCCCAGCTGAGGCGCCGGCTCTGCCGCCTCCCGCCGGCCCAGTCTGGGAAGCGGGGAGCAGGGCGGGCTCTGGTCGCACTGGACTGAGCACCCACCGTGGCACGGCCGAGTGTACGGGCTGAGAAATGTGGGGCACGGGGAGATGTAATTGGGCTGTGAGCTGAAAGCAGGGAGCAGATTAATGGGGATTTGAACTCACTGCAGAGGGAATTGCAGGGGATGTGTACAGGCTTTTGCAATGTGTTTATGTTTGATATAATCTTTCCTCCCCCCTCTATACGCAAGTTGGATTTAATTGCACAAATGTAATGCTTTGCCTTCACCTTTCAGAGAAACTTCTCATCGCTATAGAGGTGTCGTCACTGATACAGCTCCACGCAGTCACAAGACCCACTGCAATAGAGATGGAACATAAACCACGTTTATATGCACATCTGAACGACAGTAATAATGCAGGCAGCACACAGGCAAATGCAGGTGAGCTTGTGCCTTCTGAATACGCTGTGGTTTTGAGCTCCATTGTTTTGGGGTCTTCTTGGGTCAGCCCTGTTGTGCATTTCCCTGTAGCCCTTCAGATGCTCTCTCCTAATCTGTATGCCCTGTGCTATGCACACTGTATCCAAGTAATTAAATTTCCGTGATGAAACCAGAAACAAACCTTATCAACTCTGTCAGAGGCAGGAGAAAGACTCACTGTTGTTAGATGGCAGGGGTTAAAATGTAGAGCCTAAATCAGCAGAAGGGCTATCTTTTCTGGTACAGGTCAAAGGACCAAAAAGTCATGGACTTGCAGTGGTTCTGAAACTCACGCTGTAGATCCAGCGGGGCCAGACTTCCAAAGGCAGTGGTCCTGTATGGCGTGTTCTGCTGTGTTTCAGGGAGTGAACAAGAGATGGTTGTATCTGTCACATTTATCCAAATCCTCTCATCTGAGGAAGGAAAAAGGAATCAAGATGAATCCCCAAATAGTGGAGGAACAATTTCTATTAGATAGGTCATATTTTCTGTAACTTCAGGAATAATTCTGAGTCAACATCTCCTTTGCATAATATAGATTGATTTAAACTTGATCTAAATTGAGGAGTGCCCCTAGTAAAGCTGTAGGAGGAGTGTCCCTCCAGTTGCTCCCTGGCAGACTCCAGCACCAGTGGCAGGTGATCACAGAAGCTGTCTGCATGGGACCTCTGCACAGCCAAGGGAGAACCGTTCAACCGTGCTTTCATTTGTGAGGTTGCTCAGGGCGGGCAGAAGGAAAACCAGAGAGAGGCAGACTGCACCCGGGGCTGGCCAAGTCACTGCTTTTTTCTGTCGTCAGGAGCAAACATTAACATCACATAAAACTTAAAAGTTGGAGATCTTTTCTAGAACTGTTGCATTTAATGCCTATTCTTATATAGAATGATTTTTTGTGTATGACTTTTTAACCTATACAATGTCTTCCCTATGTCCCCTAAATGTGTGACTTTGTGTGTCAGTAAGCTTATTATCACTGTTTCTCCTTTCCTTGTATATGAGAAGAGAAACTATGCTATGTTATTTTTAGGTTATCTGATTTGATGGGGTCTGTACACCAATAGTTTTTGAGTGCACCCAAGATAGCCTGTACTATTCAATACTTGTTAAAGGTCAAGAAACAGAGACATGGAATGTAAGAGGTGTCACCACAAGGTGAAGTCTGTGAGTGACTGAATGCAAATACATGTATGTTTGTATTGACAATCAGATGACAATGGTCATCTGATACGTTATTTTATCTGTGTGTTGCTTCATTTTCAAGTTATGTAGGAAGCCTAGAAAATGGAGGTGCTGTAACTGTGACTAGGTATGTCTTTGCATTCATTGTGTTGCCTTTGCATTTTATGGGAAAAAGACTTTCTTGCTTTTTGTATGTGCATATTGGTTTTTTTTTCTGTTAGCATCAATTTGTGTTGAATTCTCTCACAGACTTTGTGTCATAATGGTACCTCTAGATTTATATTCCAAGGCACTGATGTTTCCTTAAATTTTCATGAAACTCTTATCCTTAAGTATCAATATTTATTTCTTTGTAAGCTTAAAACTATACAAGAAAACAAAAGATATTAAGCAAATAAATATAGCAAGAGTAGCCAGTGAAATAATACAAGCAGAGCAGGACATACTAATAATTTCAAAAGTGAAACAATTAACCCTAAGTTCATGAAACTGAGGTTCAACAAAGGCTTGCAGGCAGCCTGCCTAATAGCGGTTATGTAATAGCAATAATTTGTTACCTGTCTGCAGAGCCCTTCTTTTTTCTTTTGCACCCTCATGAAATGTTTAGCACACCTTGTACTGTGCAGCAGGGGCTTGAGCACATGAGCTCATTGTTTTGCAGTTTGTACCTCCCTTCCCCAAATGCCTGGAATTTCTGGTTACCCAGCAACCCCAGGGGTGTCCAAATCCTGCACTTTGCAATATGTGATAATGTCTGTATGGTCTGGCGTGGTCTTAGGGCTGAAAAGCCATGGTGCTTGGACCTGCAAAAAAGAACAAGGGGTGAAACCTGCAGACTGTAGTACCCGGATTTCATAAGAGTGGGTCACAAGGAGCATTTCAGCCATGGTGATTTATGAGTTTGGAACCACTTTATCAACACTATCTTGCTTTTACTCATCCTGTCTTCCTGGACATTTTCCACGCAGCCCAAGACGGTGATGCCTGATAACTGTAGGACTGAAAACTGTGACACAGTGACATATGATCTGCATGTCATGGTCTGAGTTTTTCTGCACCCACTGGCTCTCACCAGTTTTAGAAAATGATTGACTTCACCTACAAAGTGCTTATTCATGTAAAATTGCAACAGTGGTATTATAACACAGTGGTATTACAATGCAGGAAGGGCTTAGGTGCTGAAATTTTTTTCACTTTCTGGTAGGAAAGCATGTAGCTTAGGGGGGATCGGCAGGGTAAGGAAAGGAAAACAAGCATGGGAAGGTACTTACCTGTCTTTCCCTCTTAGCTAAAACTAAGTGTTCCATATGGTAAACAATAACCTTCATGAAAATAGCCATTAACTATGCTCTCACCCCTTTTGTGTCAAAACTTTTTGTACAGAAATAACAGACAACTTTTGTGAAAGCAGGAAGCTTGCCTCCATTAATGCTACAGCTTATGGAGCTTTCACAGTCTTGTGGATCTTCCTCTCCCAGATCATCTCCAATTTCAGTCCTTCCCCCCAAAATTGTAAGATACCCATTTTGGAGCAGAATGTTGGAAAAAACTTATTAAGCATATTGTTCCTGGTTACATGCATTCTGATCTCATATGATTGTAGTCTGCTGTTCAGAAGCATCCACTTCTTGTAAATCAGACTTTCCAGAGAATGATAGTGAGATAGTGAGAGTTTTGCGCTCCATGCACTGGATAGGACCTTATTGAAAAGTTGTAGTAGGGCTCATGATGTGTGTAAGAGACAAACATTTGACTGACGTCCTCAGCCTCACACTGCTGCATGTTGATCTGTTAATGTCATTGATAGAGCAACCTGTAGATACTCAACTGCACCTGGTGTTGCAAGATCACGGCACGATGCCTGGAGATTCTCCTAATGTAATCCTTACAGGGCCGTTCTTTCCATCTACCTACTAGAAATCTAGTGTACTTCTAACATCAATGAGTTTCAGGTTGGGAGTCCTCCTTGATTTGAGAGGGCAAGAATTAATATTAATGATGAAAGTCTTTGAGGAAAAATGAAGATTAACTACCAGTATGGTATGGCTATACAGTTTTCAGAAAACAGGGGAGTGTCGGGGGAAACAAATAGCCAGTTTGTTCAAGGCCCGGAAGACACAGAAATGTGAACAGTCTGCCTGATCCTGGTTACTCCTCTCTCTATTACATTTAACCTGAGAAATTATAGGAAAAAAAAGCAGATTTTAGTTTTCTAACTCATATATATTCTCATAAGAATATTTTGCTAATTCAGATCTTATTACCCCATAAGGTAAGTCTGCTAACTCAGGCTGCTATCAAGAGACATATAAAGGCTTTGAAATCTTAGTTGTGGGAATGGATTATAGATGCCACTTAACAGGAAAAGTGCTTGCAATGTAGACAAGTCTTTTATTTGAAGACGTTAGATGTCCTCCCAGAAGATTCAAAAGCTGCATGTGCACTGTGGAAAATGTAAGGGAGAGATGAGGTACAAATGCACATTTAGTTCTAACTGACCTCTCTGGGAAACAGCCAGGAAGATCAAAAGCCAAGCTAAAATGCTTGAAAAATAAGGCATGAACTGATACTATCAGAAATTCATCAACTCACAGTGAAGAACAGAGCAAGACGAAGAGCTGAATGTTTGCAGAAAAACAGAGACAAAAAGGCTGGATGATTTGGATGAATTAGCCACAGAAGGAGAGTCGAAGTGGGAAAGGAAAGAGAGGCATTCTTAAGGGAAAGAGATAACAATGTAGTGGAGAATTTGGAGAAAGGAAAATGTTTGCTCCAAAATTGGCCCTTCTAGATTACAGAATGAGGATAAAACATATCAGGAGTTCAGAAAGACTGAATCAAGAGTGGGACCAAGACAGAGACTGATATGCTTCAGAAGAAATGTGGATATTTTTGGGGAAAAAATAATGTTTACTGAAGTAACCGTAATTTATAAGTAGAAGAAACTTGGACTGAAGGACAATACTCATAGAAAACGTGAAATACTAATGCCAGCATGTATTATGAGAAAGCTGGTAGTTCATGAATCCTGGAAATTAAAGTAGGAGCCAGTTAGGAGAAAAGGTAATAAATGTTATATTTTGTGTCTATGCTATTACCTTAATCATTCTGACTTTTATATTAAGGACGCTTAAGCTAAAAACCCTGCTCATGCCCTGTATAAATATTAACATAAAATAGAAGATGTCTCAGATCGATACCACATCCACAAGCTATTGCATGCCTTGTAATCAAACAAAATATTTAGTTTGTTTCAGAGTCAAGTTTATTTAGCATTTTATTAACACTAAAGGATACCCTATTGTCTATCTGTCTTCTTAAGGAAAAAATAATTCCTTTTTAATTAGGTCATTGCAGTCATGTGCTGCTGCCATTATATACACTCTTCCTGGTATGTAATGATGGATAAATATAGCATAGCATTTATATAGGTTTGATGCTGGCATGGAAATATTAATATGCAGGCTATAGAACAGGTAGAGCAAATAGACTTTGATGATACAAATTCCTTTCCCGAGTCCTGTCTCAGTTCTGACCAAACCTAAGGCTGGCAAGGTAAGTTAGGGTCACTTTTCCTAACTCTGCTATGTAAGAGGACACAAGTTTATATGAAATGCCTACACTTAAGTCATCGAATAACATCTACTTTCAGTGACTAGAATTTTAACGAAGACCAAGATACGATTATCCCATATACCTAATTCTGAGCTATCCACACCCACTACCTCATTCTTGCGTAAGGTAGAGTGAAACACCGAAGTGGGAGGGATTTAAGGGTGATGTTGGTTGTTGCTCTCTTGGAAAGGAGATGAGTGATTCTTTCAGAGAAAATTCAGTTTGGTTATCAGCTAAAGGAGTTTATTGGCAAAAACTATACAAATAATGCATAAAAAGACATTCAAGCAGAAAGAATGTTGAATTAAGCCTCATTTAAATTTAGGTTTATTCTGATAAAATTATTTTAAGAGGTAGTTTTAAAACACCTTGCATATAAGACTGTTTAGGCTTTGAAATGTCACTGTATGTTTTTGCCCTTAATACAGTATAGAGCGTATTTTCATTATATAATAGACATACTAAAAAAATCCATGGATTCTGAACTTAGCATTATTGCAATTCTTGGTAAGCACAATTACAGATTCTTCTACGAGTAATGATAAAGACAGTTCACTATTTGTGTAGGTCTGATGCTGCCACTGGAATATGATTGTAAATGGGCAAATTACACAATTTGACAAAATAGTAATTTGTTAGTGAAGTGCCATATAGTTACTGTCCAGAGTGTCTTTCAGTTTAGTAGTAGCTTCTTGGGTCTGGAATAGTTTTAACTACACAGTGGATCCTGGGTAACCTTTTCTCCAGAACCCTTATTGTGGTGAAATGTCAGACTGTTGTTGTTGTACATCACTTGTAGAGAATAATCATGAAGCAGAGAGGGTGAGTTAACAAGGTGAGTGTACAAATGACTGTGCAGGTCCATACGCAATAAACACCCTGTATTGCACAACTTGCAATGGTGTTCATAACTCTTCTGTTTGCAGCTGTTGTTCTGCTGATGCTATTCATTAGTCCTTTGTCTTGTGTGCTTTCCAGTCCAAAAGCAAGCTGTTCCTGCTCAGAGGGGCTTTTGCCTCATCTTAGTCTCCATTACTCTGTGTGCAGGAAATAATTGATATTAATTGATGTTAACTGCGCCTAGTCAAATACGTCTTTCGGGGTAGAGATGGCCATACTTTGGCATGTAAGTTCCTTGTTATCTGCAAGCAATTCAAGCACAGCTTCCATGCTAGAGTGGTGTGCCATTTGACTGACCATGAGCCTATACTAGCATAAGATCTCATGAGTAGCCTCTAGCTGTGGGAAGAAGTGAGCTAGTACAAGCTGATGAATCCAGCTAGTCACACCAGCACTTGGTGTGCATGCAGCACACAGAGCCTGGCCCTGTCCACAGTGAAAGGCTGCTGTCATACGTGAATTATCCCCAGAATTCTTCCTTCCCTCAGCTTTTCAAAGGATCTGGTACATGTCTCATGACCAGTCAAATGAAGCTTTGGGTTGTGGCTCACAGATTCTTGGAGCTCTTTCTTATCAGCTACAGATCTTCTTTTCACATTCTTACTTTCCCTAACAAGAGCTGCTTAGTCCTTCAAGCATCAAAATGTGTTATGTGTTTTACCTGTCATGGTGGAACTATTATCAATAATGTCTTGATGACAATGTAGTCAGTATGCTACCAGACCTCATCATACATCAGCTTGTTTATATCACCTTATAAATTATCCCGTGTAGGTTGTGAAAAAAGTTATCTTGTATTAAATAGCCAGGGTTCATACTTGTCTGGCAGAGAGGTAGGTAAAATAGCTTGGTATACCTTTAGTCTAGTAGAGTGCTTGATCCTGTGTTGACCACATATTCACTGTGAGAGTTTGAGAACCATCAGAAATGATGGTTCTTTCCTTTTGCAGGAGATTACCTATGTGTCTTTAATGGCATTCTCATTCAAGGTGCTTATAATGTAAGTGAACTCATCAATGACTTAAAATTCAGTTCTGTTGATGGATACAAAAAGAGAAGTACACTCTTTTCCAAAACTTTCTGACAAATAATCTTAGTGATTTATTCAAAGCTGTTCCAAAGCGAGTATAGGCATAAAATGTTGCTCCAAGTAGGCCATTAGTAAGGGAATCATTAGCATGAACAGTTTCTATTAATCCCTCCTACAAAGCTGCATGAAAAAAACAA
The DNA here is from genome assembly GCA_035582835.1 of Phoebastria nigripes. Lineage (NCBI taxonomy): Eukaryota > Metazoa > Chordata > Aves > Procellariiformes > Diomedeidae > Phoebastria > Phoebastria nigripes. The sequence continues at coordinate 840,129 of JAYKAV010001753.1, forward strand.
ACTTTTGCAGTTTGAATTGAGTCTGAGGACCTATTTTGTAGGTAACAGATCATCATGCCCCATGTCCTAAGCAGGACATGGTCTAAGATGCATCCTCTTTTGATGTTCCTTATAACAACAAAGTGCTTGAAAAGGCTTCACCGACCTTTACTTTACCTTGCATCTCATCATGGAAATGTTTCAAAACTAATAGCTGCTCTTGGACAAGAGAGACTTTCCAGGAATCTTCAAAGTCTGTGTTTCTGATTGCATCAGAGGTTTTAATAAGCTCATGGAAGCTATGTAAAAGTCTAGTTTTTACTTCTTCCTTTTCCTGTCTTTGTATAGTGATAAATGCTATGGAAATTGTTCTATTGTTTGCCTGAAAACTACTTTTTGATTTCTTAAAATAAGCATTGGCAGCATATGAATGCAGCAACACTGGTGCTCTACCACAGAGATCTTTCATCTCATACAACTTGATCTGGATTCATTGACAAATTGACTGTAATCCAGCCTGTCAGCAGGTATGTCTGACCACGATAACGCAGTCTGAGGAGTGCTTCTTTCCTTTTCAAACAGAAGCTGACTGGCCTTATTACTGCCAGCAGATCAGCTCAGATGCTTTCCCTTCATATTGTAAAACCATCCCTGCACTAAATGACAATCCTCATCTGAGCACTTTCTTCAAATAAAGCATATCCTGTGTGATGGTGCACAGTCAACCTCACTAGCTATTTTTATTCAGTGCAGCAACTATGTCAGTTGCCCTTCAGTGTTACTTTGCATTCTGGAAGGCAGTTTCATAATTTTCTCCTCTGTGTACAGAAATTTCAAATGGTAGCTGTAATTGACCACCATAATGCTTATTTTTGACCACAGCAAGGAAGGATTCAGCAGACACAGCATGTGATGTCTTCTAGGAAAACAAGCCATTTTTAATTCTTTCCCATTGTGGAAGGTTGCTCAGTAGTCCTAATTCACAATACAAAGTTATCTGAGAAGTCACAAAAGAGTGCTGTTGTCTTTTTATTAATTTTATTACAGCACCCTGTATTCTAGGCTGGCTGTACACAGCTTTATCCTCTCATTACCACCCTTCTGCCTTTGTCCTTTTCTACAGGATTTCTCCCCAGTACTGGTAATTGCAACACATCACTGCCACTGAAAGAGCTATAATAGCTTATACAGCACTATCATGGACTTTTTTCTGGGTCAATACATCATTGTGCTAAGTGTCTCCACTGCTGTGAACTTACTATATAGGTTTTTTCACCATTTTTGTAACCAACAATTTGCATGTTAAAATTAAACTTATTCAAAAAAATGTCAGCTGCACATTCTGACAAAGCCACATACATAGTTTAACTGGTCAGGCAAGCCTGTTTCCCAGGGAATTGCTGACAGGCAAAAATCATGACTACCAAAAGCCACGTGGTTGATAATGGAATGAAATGTGGAAATCAGCTTTTGTAAGCAACAAGACCAAGAAGATGAAGGTACAGCTGTTCTCAGTGCTAGTAATCTATTTCCAAGAAATCTGTATGTTTTCTTTCAGGGGATCAGGACTATTTCTCCTCTGAACTCTGGCAATGAGATGTAATTAATTCCTATGGTCTGAATTCAATTTGAGTTCCATTCTTTGACGAATATTCAGGTCAAAACAAGTGGTGGGAAAGAGTTTATATCCTGCTGCCAGTCCAGTATAGAAGGATACTGAGAATTTAAAGGCAAACATGTTTGATATAAAATAGGTGGTAGCTGCTCATCATTTATTTGCAGTTGATACCTGTAATAGCAGACGATTTGGTACACAATGTACAGTTATTTGTACATTTTGAAAGGCTTTTTACAATGAGCTGCATTATCAAACCAGTTTTGTGTAGTATCTCAATCCTGGGAGAATACTGATCAGAATCCTTAAGAAGATTGAGTAATGCTAATGCTTACTGAATAGAAATTTTCAGAGCTGCATGTGAGAAATATAATTAAAAATGATGAAATATGAAAATAGTAGCTACATTACTGAACCTTGATTTCTGAATTGAAAAAGTCCATTTTGTGAGATATGTCATAAATCAAAATATGATAAATTAGAAGTATTCAGATAACATAATTTTCAATTTTGATTAGTTTAGATCAATCCAAATTCAAAACCTCTACTTTGTATTCATTCTTGTAGAAGACCAAGTCCTTGCATACCACCTACAAGTAGGGTCTTCATCTGGCTGTAAACCAGAGACAAATTCTTAATTTTCCTCCATTTTCTACCTCTTCTGAAAAATAAAAATGTATGGCTTGTGCAGATATGAAGAACAAAAGGAACTTTGTAGAAGCAGTTTACACTCCCTGACTTTGTAGAGTGTCTGAAACACTGATGAGTTTCTAACATGAATCTTTTCATTACTTTTAATGGGTGTTAACTCACATACCCAAAGTAAACATCTTAAAATGCTAAAAACATGAAAAGCTATGAACAATCATTCTTTTCTACATTTTCCTATACTGTTTGAAAATGTTCTCACCCCACTGCTTGTTTCTGGAGATAATTACCATTTTCCTCTGATAGCAGCAGATAGCCCACTTTACCTAAAACCATCTTTTCCACAGAAAAGCTGTGGCAAAGCTAACTTCTGTCACTAGTATACTTTAATCATTTGCAGGGAGTATTGTAGGGTGACACTCTAATGTCATCAGTTAGCCTGGCTGTTTGCAGTGTAACTGCACAGTAATTTTCATCCTAGGCAAGTAGAAGTGATATCACTGTGAAATCTGCATCACTAGTCTCCAGGATGGATGAGCATGTAGAAGATTTTAATAGAAAGGAATAGAGTGGAGTGCAGACAATATATATTTCAACACAAAGCTTTAAACATGGTTAGTTTAACCAGCGATATTATCCACTCACAGGGACTGAATTTTTCAATAACTTCCTGACAGCTCTTAGAGAAATGACTGAAAACTGGTTCAGCCAGCTCCAACTGCTTTTCCTTTTCACATCACCTCAGCCTGCAATCTGCAGAGGACGTTCTGGGGTCATGCTCTGACCTGAGTAGGAGATGAATCCCAATTTAAATTGTTTGAGAGATATCATACCCGAAATAGTCATCCTGGTACTTTGTGTCAATGGGTGAGGAAGCCATCAGCAGCCCCATGAGTCAAAATTCAGAAAATTGATGTGAAAGCACCTTTGCTTTACTTTTTCACAGTCTGTGCTGAAAACAGTTTAGCTAGACCTACAAACTTGGTCTTACAGTTTGCTTTGATTCCACATGCCAGTGAAAAGGTTGAACTGATTTGAACTTTGTGAGATGGATAGCAGCTGTTGTACTAAGCTATTTAAAACCACCAATTTAGGCTTAAACCTTGGCTGAGTAAATACAAAGCCTTAACCATACATAGTACCCATAATAAGCTTTCCTTTTTCAATTTCAGTGGATAGAATTTATTTTTAAATCAACAATATTTCACTGCCAGATTTTCCAATACCAAATTTTCCACTGCAAGGTACTGAAGTATCTTACCAAAAAAGGAGAACTAAAAATGAAGTAGGTGAGTTTATTTTCATTTTTCATGAGTGAAGTCACTGTTCATCACTGCTGAATGCAGTGTAGCTCTCCCCTCCCTAAAACAGAGTAAAAAAAAGCCCAACGTTGGAATCATACAACAAGCTGAAAAGTTATGTCTGTGTATGTGTGTGCACATCTCATACATTTCTGGAATGAGAGAAAGGAAGATGAAGTGGATGAGAGGAAACATAAAAAAAACCAGCCTGTGATGGTGTGCGTACTTCCTGTTGGCTTGTGTAGCCTTCAAAATCCAAAAATCAGTACATAAAGATAAGAACAGGAATAGTTCCAAAGCATTCTTTCTGAAGTCAGTAGGTTGTTTCCTTATCACTGAGTAAGGCATCTAATACAATGCTGACATAAGTAGGATAATAATGTCAATTTTATACCCAGGAAGAAAAGAATGAGTGAGCAGGTAATAGTGTAGGGACAGAAAGATTAGTTCTGAGACACAAGCTTGAGGTTTAGTTCCTGTTACAATCCAGACTTATACTTAACCCTAAAAAATCTGAAGGATCTTTGCCCAATAACTCAGCATATCAGATAATTTCTTGGGAATGCAGAAGCTGTCGCTTAGTGGCAGCTTGACACAGAAATACTGAGAAATCTATTTTGCTATATATCTTACTATAAGTTACTCCTAGACAGAAATTTAAACAAACCAACAAACATTTTGTCAAAACAAAGCTTAATTATTTTCCCAGGAAATAAAAAAGAAGTATGTATTATGTGGCTATTTCATTGATTTATGAAGTATTTGCAAACCTTGGCAGGTTTCATTACTACTTTGAAACCACATCCAGTTCAGTGACAGATTCACACAGCTGCTAGGAATGCCCAGTCCAATTTGCAATTTTTCATTAGAATTAGAGGCCTCAGCTGTAGACTTTGGATTGAAGGCTAGGGTTCGTACCCATCATTCTTGTTTACACCCATCAATGGCAAAAATCACAGATTCATATGAATGGCTTTTGGACAGAGCTAGGTGGAGGTCTGTTGTTATTAATAGGTTTTGCTCTGCGATTTCCTGCTCATTTGGATGTGAAACTTTAGCAAGAAAAACTAACAAAATCAATAGAGTATTTATGACCTTGTGACATGACACCTGGCAGTTTTGCACAGTGCAGTCATTGGTGTTCAGCCACCATCCACCTCTGTGCAAGCACAAACCATTTCTGAAAGCTAAGTTGATACCAAGGTATACACTAATCGTTCTCACCAAATATCTTGTCTATTACTTCTTTCATTTGTACTTAGAGGTAAGGTTAGATCCTTTTTTCCACAGCCATCTCCTAGCATTTATTCTTAGGTACTCCTCTCTTTTTGTTTCTGTTTCTCTCCTCTGTAGTTCAGTTTCATAAACTGATTTCCCACCTTTTCCTTTGTTGTTGGAAAGATACAAAAGTTTCCTTGAGAACTTTCTGTTCTGTCTTTTGAGAACTCCCTTCTAACTCATGGAATATTTGGTGAGTCCAACTATGAGCATTTATGTGCTACTTGAAACATTTTTTGTTAGAGGAGAGTCTATTCATTTTCATCTGGACCAACACTTAGTCAGTGTACCAGTACAATAAAAATGTTTTATGTTCTAACAAGATGTAATTTTTGGTCCAGATGTCGACTGAAAAATTCACAGCTTTGGTTTTTTTGTGCAGAGGTAATAATCTAATGACATTTTGCTTTGGTATTTATATTGTCTCTACCTAAATCCTCCCTTGCAATTAAGTTCCAATATTCTCCTGACCCTGGGTTATATATGTAATTTAGGATTTTGGAGATATGAACAGGTTTATTTTGAAGTAGAAAGTATTGAATTAGGAGTTTGAAGATAACATTTTGCCTTAAGTGCATACAAAAAGCCACTAGTTACCTCAGCATGGTTCATTATTTACATATAATAGGTTTTCCTCTGAAATGGCTGTACAAGACATCTCACAGTGCTGTGCAGAACCAACTCACCCTATAAAATCTGAGCCGTTGCCACATTGTGATGTTTGGACTGGGAGGCATCTAATATTGCTCACATGTAGGATAGCCATTATTTATTATTCTAGGAATACAGTTTAGGAACACAAGGAGTCTCTAAAAAGCTGAGAGAAAAGAAGACTAAGATGATCGTATGCAGAGTATGATCCAGGAGATAGTACTGCTGAGGCACTTACACTTTGTGGATGATTATTCTGGGGCCAGAGAAAAGATCTGCAAGTCTGGGATTCCCACGTTGCATCAGTTGCTGACAGAAGCCTCCTTCTCTCTACTTGAGCCAAGGCATGGCATTTTTATATATATATAGTCATTCTCCTCTGTGCAAAAATCCCAGCTGACCACTGTGTCAAGTGCGTTATCATCTCTGCAGACTCAGTATAGAGAATAACATGAAGCTGGAATTTCCAGAATCTGTTCTGCCTAAAAAGCTAACTGATCACGGTGTTCTGCATAGCCTGCTTGAGGTAGGGACTCTGCATTGGGCCAGGTGAACTCACTGAGGATCTCAAAAGCAAGAACCTTTGTGCTGCTGGGAACTTTTTAAAGGAGAAGTATCTAACTTGCTGACCTTGGTGGGCAGGAACTCTAGAGTGACCATGTGGGTTATCTCCTGTATCTTCCAAACAGTGCTGGCATCTCTTGCCAAGATTTTGTCCTCAGAGGAATAGGAAGTGACTTGCCTAGTGACCAGCTGGAAGCTGATGGCTTTGATTAGTTTATAAACCACTTTTAAATCCTTTGCTTGTGCAGTGTTATACTGAGTCATGCTGGTGAGCTTCTGCTGCCATTGCCTTGCAGTACTTTTATGTACATCCTGGTAACAGACTTCCAGTGTGAGTTGCTGCAAGCTCACCGCATGGTGCAACGCCAATCGCAGAAGCCACAAGAAGGTAGTTTGCAAGACTAATGGAGCATATTTGCAAAAAAGTACATAGGTGAGAAGTCAGGATGGTGACCACTGACACATTCATGTGTAAAGAGGAAGGCACACTAACACATAAACGGGGAAATAGCATCTGGAGCCGTAAATACCAGACAAGTAAAGGCCAGGTTGTGAGACAGTTCAAAACATCATGGAATACAGTTGGTGAACCAATACATTAGCCTGGAATGAGAAGGCGTGTACACAAATATTTCCCTCAAGTTGCGGGACTTAACTAAAACAAAGACTAAAATGCCCTTGTTGACACTAGATTTACACTGCATAGGGCTTTATCACGTGGATGCAATTTCTTTGAATCATGACAGATAGCTTTAGTCTGGAAAATGAGCTTATTCCTGTAGTCAAGCTTGTTCATTTTTGCATACCAGTTTACTTAAATATTGTATATTTCAAAGTGTATCAAAATGTGTATTTCAGAGCAGCCTATATCAGCAATGGCCAGAAGTCAGTGGAGAAGCAGGCAGGCTTTTTCTACTGCACTGATATGTCATGAAGCTTGCATTGTTGGTACTTGTATAATTCCCTCATTAGAAATTAGTAGTAAAGGATCATTTTTGTAATACAAGGAGGGGCTCCAACCTGACCTCAGTGAAGGACCAAATATTATTTTTGCTTTCATAATTGCATTTAACTTTCACAGAATAGCTGAAATGAAGCAGAATGATGCAGGGTTCTTCTGGATCTTGCTCAGCACTGAACAGAGATGAGGATGTCAAAAAATGACTGCAAATAGATTTTCAGAGAGAGCTGAAAATCTACCATGAATATTAAAAGATGGATTTACAACATGATCATTGCATGCACTTCTGCTGAAACTGTCATGCAGGTTGATGCATGTTTGACATGTCATTACTCCTTCAGCCACAATACTCAAAGTAGTTGGCAATTGACTACTAAGGAGAAAACAGCTTTGATATGGAAGGATCTGTGCCATTTTTCCCTCTGTACTGACATTTGCAATGCTTCACAAATAATAATAATGATCATAAAAATATATTTCAGGAAACTTCGTAAGTCATACACAAACAGGATGCTTTCCTTCCTGTGCAACAAGTGTGCCATGACGCATAAGCTTTCAAAGCAGGAATCAAATGGGGCCTAAGTGATGTATAGGCTTTGCACTGTCCTTTGCCCAGGAATGAGTACCATAAACAGTGTGGAGATAATCTGAGTGAGTAAACAGTTTGCACTTGTTGAAACTATTGATGCTGTTTCTATTTGTCTTTATGAATATGGTTCAAAAGTACCATCGAATCTAGAATCACATATTTGTTTACCATATTCAGGTACGATCTAACGCTAAGAAAGAGAGGAGAGATGAAGAAAGGTGTCGGTTTTATTAGTTTCTAAAAACCCCTCACAATATGTGGTACCGGTAATGACAGAAATGAGAGACAAGATTACACTGGCATCTTTTCTACCCAAAATGTTAATGTCAGAGTCATGAGTAATCAAATGGCTACATTAATTATCTAATCTGTTCCCTGTATTTGTGTTGCTTGAAATGTATTTACCATGCTTCTGTCGCCACAGGATTTGTGAACATTTGCTTTAGGAACTGCTCCTACACATTCTGTACGTGCAAGTAGGCTTTACTGGTATGCATCATTCCACCAATTTCAGCAGAACTGTGGCAGAGAGGGGCAGATTTACAGAGAACAGCATGGATTTATGTGAGATGCTTGAGCTAGTGCAGGTACCGTGCTGATGTGCATTATGTCCTTTTGCTGTTGCTAACGTGCCTTGCTTTTTGTCACTGCTAAGCCGCTTCACCAGCATGCCGTATTATCTGGACTGTAGTTTCCAGTATCCAACTTCTTCTCAAGGCTAGTTTATGGCTGTCTTTGAGGCATTGCATTCTGCCATAAAACCATAGTCCCAGATTAGAGGAGTCTGATGCAGGCAGGAGACAGAAAAGGAGGAGGCTGGAATCTACAAGCCCAAGTCAATGCCAGGCTCTCAATAGCAGCTTCTTGGCATGGGCTCAAGCCTGCAAATACTAACTGCTGAATGATCAAAGAAAATGGCTATTTGATTATAAGAACAATGGACCTTCTATTTGTGGATGTATGTCTGTGTGTGCTTAGCATGTACCACATACCTACTGATAGAAATAACGTGATAAAATGAAGATCCATATAATTAAAATCCCAGTCCCTTGGTGGTACTGCTGACTTCATTTCCCTGGTAAGAACTCTGAGTAGATCTTTGAGGAAGCCTACCATGCCAAACATTGTGTTGTGCTTAATCCTGTACTTGCCCTTTATGTGGTACTCCCTTTGACGTCAGTGGAAACTTGACATATGAGAGTGCAGAGGAATCGGGAAGAATTGATTTTTTTATAGTAAGATTAAATGGAAGGAAGTCTCCTGAAATGTACAGAAATCTTATTCCTTCCTACAACATAAAGGGATGTTTTCTGCTTTATTCTTCGAGGATTCTTACCTATATGGATTTGTATATATGTACGTTTATGAGAGACTGTCAATACACTTGGACAGTGATTTAAAAGTGATTGCTGGAAAGTATCTATAATGAGCTAACAAGGAATTGCTAATAAATTTCTAACAAACATGTGCACGCCCTTTTGCTGTTCTACATCACATACACCACAGCCACTTCTAAATAACTTTGTGTATACAGCTTTGCCTTCACATTTCCATTTTGTGGTCGCTAAATCATCTTGAGTAGAGGCATGCAAATGTGAGAGGACACAAACTGTGTTAATCAGTAATAAGCTTTAAATATTTTCTGCTTATACACGAAGAGGTCTGAGAAATGCCTTTAATTTTTATAAGCAATTTCCCAACTGGTTCCTTTTGTGATTAGCAACAGTAACCACATTGTATGAATAGACTTCCCCCCCTCTTAACAAATAAAAACAAATGACACATTTTATAATGCTGAATGTAAATGATGGAGTCATTCTGGTGTTATTATTCTAGATTTACAATGACCTCACTGACAACAGAATTTGGAGCTCTGTGGTTGAATCACAACAGAATAAAATTAAAACCATATTTGAATAAACCCTCTTAATAAGAAAATGGGATAAACTAATATTACACTTACAATGTCATTCCCATATCAAAAATTGCTCAGAGCAAGAGGGCACAGAAAAGCATTCAAAAGGGATCATTTGCAAACCCACTTGTGTACGAGTTGCTTCACGGGGACAACCAGCCCCGCTGCAGCGCAGGGACAAGGAGACTCGGCACACGACTGGATTCAGCCGTTTGTAAAAGGGTTGTCAAGGTCTGATCCCTCCTGCCCTGCGATAAAACACCAGAGTGTTGAGCAATATAAAAACATCTAAAATATGTATTGCTCCATTTTATTCTCGCAAGTCCATCCTCGGGAGTGGTAGTTGAACCGCTCTCACAGTAAGTATGTATTTCCTAAAAGCTAAGAAGTGAATATACGCACAGCTCTACCCGCTGTCTTCTCAGAAAGTGATTAGAAAAAACACGCTATCAAGTAATAAGCAATAACGTCCTCATTCTTCTGAAGCGTGACCATAGCTCCCCCCGGTAAGYGCGCTGCTCTCCGCCTCCAAATCCCTGTTAATCCCTTCCAAAACCCGGCACCTATGAAACACCTATGCTCGCGGCGCGGCAGGATGCAGGCGCGCCCCCCCGCCGCTCCCTCCCAGAATAACTGCCCTGCCTGCCGAGCCCTTCCCTCCACCCCCAGCAGGGAGCAGCAGCAGATCGCCGTGCCGTTCCCACGCACACGCACGTACACACTCACTCACTCACACCCGCGCACGGACGCGCGCACCCGACACCGGCCCGACACCGGCTCCCGCTGCGCTGCCCCCGGCCCGCCAGCACCTCCCCAAGGTCGCGGCGCTCCGCAGCGGCCCGCGCAGCGGCCGGGCGCCGCAGGTGCGCAATGCGGGGGAGGGCGGGCGGGCGGGCCGCCCCCGCCCTGCCTGCGGCCGCCCCGCGCCGCCCCGCCCGGCCCCGCTGCCGGGGGCGCTGCCGGCCGGCCCCGCCGCAGCTCCGGGGCCCCGTCGGATCGCGGATTATAAGGGACCGCTCTCTCCGCCCCCAGCGGAGTCTCCCTCCGCCCCCGCCCGCGCTCCCCACCCCTTCCTCCGGCCGCGGAGAAGGGCATGGAGTTGGCGGGAGCCTATAAAAGCCCCTGAGAGCCCGCCAGGGCCACGGCGCCGCGACAGCCTCCGCGGACGCAGCCGGGCCGCGCACCATGTCCCACCACTGGGGATACGGCAGCCACGATGGTGAGTGCCCGGTGGGGTGCGGGGCTCCGGCACGGCACGGCGCGGGACACCTGCCGGCAGGTCCCCGGGAGCTGCGCCCGGGACGTGCCCGCTGCGCGTCGCACCGAGCCTTTGCCCTGAGCGAGAATGAGCTCGGTAGCACTTTTTTTTTTTTTTTTTTTTCTTTTAACCTTGAGATGCCACCTGCGCCCTAGCAGCGAGCCAGGCGCGCCGCGCGATTTGCCTGGAGCATCTTCTAGTTTCCTGCTGCCATTCCTTTACTTCGGTAATGGTGCAAGGAAGAGGGGAGGACGGGGCGCTGCTCCAGCAGGACGGGGTGGCCTCTAGAAGGACTCCCCGGTAAAAGCCTAGCCTCAGCCTCCAAGGCTCAGGGACTGCTGRGTCCCTGCCTTGGTCCCGAGGTGGGATTTCCTCTCGTCTGTGTTGCCAGCACCGGCAGACCGCACAGATGGTACGTTATTAAAGGCTGATGCTAGTGTTAAAACATCCCGGTTTCTAGAGTGAGGGTTATCATTTATATCCCCTGAGCTTCGTGTCTTTTCCCACTGAGCTGCTTTAYGCTGTCTTGCAGGACCCGCTCACTGGCACGAACACTTCCCAATCGCCAACGGAGAGCGCCAGTCCCCTATTGCCATTAGCAGCAAGTCCGCCAAGTATGACTCCTCTCTCAAGCCTCTCAGCTTCAGTTATGATGCCGGCACGGCTAGAAACATAGTCAACAACGGGCACTCCTTCAACGTGGAGTTTGATGATTCTTCTGACAAGTCAGGTGAGACCTCATCTTCGTGTGCAGGGGTGGAGATGGGAGAAACTGCTACGAACGCTGCTACTAAAATGTCTACTGAGGCCATAGGTTTTTTTTAAAGACAAAAAATACCGAAGTGTTTTAGCTTCAGTAAGGTCAGGATTCAGCCCTTAAGATTCACCATCCCACACGGTTCTTTTAGACGAGAAGGATGCTGAGCTCCTGTTAGAAGAAAACTAAGCCTATCTGGGCAGTTTTGAGCCACCCTTCTCTAAACTCCAGAGAAGTGAATTGCTTTATGTTTGTTTAAATTGGAAGGATTTGGGTAAGAGCTCAGCTATGGAGAGAAAAAAACCCAGATGATTGTTTGATGAGAACAATTTTAGGCATAGCTCATCACAAGCTACCAACCAAATGGTTAAAAGAAGAGGCAGAATACCTCATAGGAAGAAATTGGCCTTAAAATAACAAAGGATTACAGTTAACAACTTGAAGTAGAAATAGTTTGGAAACAGTTTTGTTGGTTATCAAAATATTATTTCATATTTCTGAAGCCAGTATGCTCCCAGGTTAGCACAGAAACAGAGGAATGATTAGAAAATACTTCTTTGTTCTTCTGTAATTTAAACAAGCATTATCCCTGACRTTTCTTGACGCTGGGCTTTCTAGATAGAGATAATATATCCGACACATTCCTACAAAGTTTGCTAGCAGGCAGTTGTTCCACAGTGTCTTACTGTTCATCGTACTGTATGGTGAAATAAAGCACTGAATCCTCCAAATCCTTACTGAAAGGAATGGCCGCATTGATGGACAGACAGAATCCAAGCCGCAGTTGCAACAAGGGTTTTGTAGGTTGTCTTTAATTGTAGTTTTTCAGCTGGCTGAATTTGCAGAAATCATCACCCTGCTACAATGAATGTGCCTCTTTTTAATTTAGACAGCAGAAACAATCCCATTGTAAGTCATTGCCTTCTCTAGACACTGCCTGATTTAACTTGCTGGAGCAAGTGCCCTATTTTTCCKAAGCATTTTGTTGGCAGTGTCATTTAGGGAATGGTGCTGAAAACAAATGATCCATGCCTACTAAAAATGTGGGGGTTTTGCAGGTAATGCAATATAACAGTATAACAGACGTTCAGCGTTGCACTAAGAATTTGACTTTGTATTTTAATTACAGTCTTTATACTGAACAATATTAAGTGGTCAGCTATAAGTGATCACAGTTGTATAAATACACATAGGTCCATGTATATTTTACACAGACTATCTGCATTAGTATTTGTATGTTTTTAAAAAAAAAAAAAGTAAAAAGGTATTCTGACTTCTTAGTGGTTATTTTTCTGAAGCACTGAGGAGCTCAATGCATGTTCGTTTAACAGTGTCATGGGGAATAAGGTAAATGATTCAGAGTACAAAAAAAGGGATTATGTTTCCACCAGATACACGCGAGTCTGCTCTCACTGTCATCCTGCTCTCGCTGAGCCCTAAGGGAACAGGTTCAGGTCCTCACAGTATAACAAAACTACTATGTGTTCACTTTGTGTGTGCCTAAGTTTGGAAAGACTGTGAAAATTAGGTTGTACTTGGTAACTTGGGAGGAAAAAATGGCAGGCACATATAATAATCTAAAGAAATGTCTGTAGGAAGAATGCTTTTTATGAGAAAAGTTGGTGCAGAACCAGAACATCTGTGACAGGGATCCTCTGACAGATATGCAGTGACACAGCTTTCAGAGTGGGAGGATAGGAGATGCAAGTAGAAATATTCTCAGTAGCTCTATTAGTGAATCAGAAACTGATTATTCTTTAGAAAAAAAAGCATTAAACAGATCTCTATGAGGCCAGGTAAGGGTGGATCCTACAGTATCACACTTCCTATTGAAAATTACAGTGCATAGAATCTACCTGGCAGCATACTTAATGGCTTCATTTGTATGCAGTTAACTAGGTAGCCTACTTTCCTTACACAAAATAGAGCTGTCTGACTTGACTGTGCTTGATTTACTCCTGTTTCTGAATTTGAGACTAGCTATAATGTGTGCACCAAATTCTTGGTTAGACGTCATGCAACAGTCACAAGGAGAAACTATGTGAAACTATGTGATGTGCTGGTGTGTTTTACAGAACACAATGGAACAAAATCCTGTAAATACTTCCCACAGGCTATAGTGTGTGCTCCTATGAGCTGTCCCATATGCAGTAATGAGTTATCTGTGGTAGTAGGTGCAAAATGAAGTAATAAGATCATTGTGTGCAATTACTCATGTCTTGAAGATTATTCACAAACAGAGAAGTAGATCCATTCATTAAGAATCTTCAGGCTCATAACTAATGACACCGAAGTAAATTGAATGGCAGTTCTAGGTATTAATGTCTGTTTGACTCCTGCTCTTCAGTGTATGCAAAATGAGTTCTTGCAATAAAAAATACAGGTAGTAATAGTATAGTAAAAATAGGTAAGAAAGCTAAAATACATGTTTGGATAAAACTCTCTGAAAGTAGTTGTTACTTATTTCTTTGATTCAGAAAATATGTAATGTGAATACTGTTGATCACAAGTAACAACAAGTAGATATCAGAATAATCAAAATTTTGATGTAAAATATTTTTCCCCAAATAAAAGGCTCTTCCTCCCAAATGTATATTTGTTACATTATGTGTGTGCATACAAGAATATGTAGTATAAAGCTTATGCCCGTATCAGTGAAAAACTAAAACTCTAAAAGAAAAAATAGGATTTCTTAAAATGATATCCCATCTATATTCTTTAGCATGGTAGGGATGTAAAATGGAAGTTTAACGTCTTAAACAAAAATAACCTATGTGCAATTTATGTGACTAGTGTATCTTAACAGAAAAAAATGCTTTCTTCTCTGCTCTTAGATCTCTTTACTAATAGGTGGAGCTTTATAGACATAACTCTTGATTCAGGTCGTAATTATGCTTATGACCTATACAATTCTCTTACAATGATGTTTWAACAGAGAAATGATGTTAATCTTTGTGATAGCTTTAGAACCTGACTTTGTTTTACTTCCTTGTTAATTTTATTAGATATGCTTAGATGTTACTAAGCATGCTTAGAAAAACCCTCTTCCTAAGCAATTACCCCCAAATCTTCTATTTCAGTTCTTTTAGTACAGCCTTTGAATTTCTTGGGCTACGTGACAGCTGTTATATTCCAGAATACACTTCTAAAGGCTCAGTCAATTCCCGAAGTGAATCCCCTTCATACTGCACACTTGCTAGTTGGTAGAAATGGTTTATGGAAAGAAAATTCACAAATCAGCATTGCCATGTTTATGAACTTTTTTGTTTGCTGAAACTCCATGATTTTCTCTTAGATATAAGGATGCCGTCTGTCTTGTTTCCTTGCAGTCTTTCGGGATGTTTTCTTGGACTTGTGTGTAGAAAGCGAACAGTGAACTACCTCTTCCAGTTGTTACTTAGTTTCTGTTCTCCTTCAGTTCTTGCAGTTGCTTTCATAGTTCTCATGTCCACTGTCCTTTAATAGTGGTGAAAGTTCAAGTATTTGCAAGCATTCATCTTTACAATTTCTATAACTTTAAATAAAAGTAAAAATTCATTATGATAAAAGTGTCACTAGGAATAAAACTACAAATTCAGGTTCATCCCTTGTTGTATCCTGGGACCTGACCTTCCATGTATGAGTGAAGCAAATGGTGCTGATAACTGTTAAATTATAATAATGCACCTTATTTTAGGAACCTTATAGCAAAGGAGTGTCTCATTAAGGGTACTTATTTTATCATAGTAAACACTTTATATTGTAGTCTGCTGTAAGGACAAGTGTATTGTTTCACTCGCTTTAAAAGACAGAAGTAAACAGCGACTTCTCAGAGCTGTAAAACCACAGGAAGTGTCTTTGCTCAAGAAAGCCTCAAGGGCCTGAAAGAAGATTTTGTAATATACTTACAATGTGTTCTCTATGTAAGTTTCCCGGAAAACTCTTCAGAATTCACCTAAAACCTGAAATTCAAATGGGAAATTCTCCCAGCAATAGGCGCTGTATCAGTATTTTCTGATCATGTGTATGATGAGCTTATAAAAGGAAGATGTCAATCAGCAATTAATTTATTCTATAACAAGAATGTTAAAATATCATATTTTAGCTGTAGCACCTGACAGAAGTGAATTGCAACTATGCTGTAAGGCTCTAGAGACATTACTAAATGGACTGGTAATTTCTGCTGGTGGATGAGTCTCAAAATTATTTCCTTTTCCTTCATTGCTGCTGAGCTAGAGAGAATACTGAAATCCAAGACAGAGTCCCAAGTAAATCTGACACTTCTGCAGATATTCAATCGTAGTAGAACTTTAAAATGATGAGGAGACCTAGGGAAATGAAAATACTGTATTGACCTTGGAACTAGCACCCCTTGGGAGACTTTCAGTAGTTGTAATCAAATACATGACCCAATTCTTCCTATAACTGTAAATATTAATGAGGAAGCTTCAACTGTCTTGAATTATGACTTGCTGTAAACAAACCAATTTATTTTGTTATATTTGTTATTCAACAGCCAGTGCATTAGCACTGCTGGGTTGGCAGTGAGTTACTCTGAAAGTTGTGCCACTGTTGTTCTGTTCCTACACTTCTGCCTCAGCAGGTAAACTGAGGAAGAAACACGCAGGTCTGCTGTCCTTAAGGCACAACTTCTAATCCAAGTCACTGCCACTGGGCTATTTTTAGGCTTCCCAGCTCCAAAGATGTAACATTAGTCATGCCAGAATAATATTGCATGTTATCAGTGTACAGTCATGGATTGAAGGTCCACAATACAGTATAGCCTAAGCAGTGTGCTGACCCTTCTGAATCATAAATCAGGGAACTGATTGCTTATAGTATTCAGACACCTGCCCATGTGTCACAAGTACTTTTGTGCACTGCTTGACTAGAAAGTCAGAGGTCCCAGGAGGTGTGTGATCAATAAGTCATTTCTCTAGTAAACTGGGATCACCAGAAGCTGCAAAGCCTGTGTAAGCAGGTGACTTGAGAATAGTTCTAGTGCTTCCAGGAACTGGAAAGGAAGACGAGAGGGCTTGAGATCAGTCCTGCATGTTTCAGGCCTTCATTTCTTCACAGAGCCCAAAAGTGCCCTTTTTCACTTACATCAACGTTTTTTGTTTTTAACAAGCAACTTCTGAGCAGAAATTTGACGTGGATTGTGTGTTTAAGAATCATGGCAACTTCCTTCCCTTTTTCCAAATTCCTCCTCTAGAGATGCTTTTAGTGCAAAACCAGGAGAAAGTAGGCAGCTGTTATCAGCTAGGGCCACTTGGAAGGGTTTATTTTTAAGATGTAATGAAGCTGTGTGCCAGATGTCACTATGACTACTCTTCCCATCTGATACATTTGTTCATTTACTTACAGGCATGAGGGACTGCTGTGTACTTAGAGGCAATGCCCACACCTTAAGTTTGTTCATCCTTCATTAGATCTCAACGTAGTATGAGCACCATGTCCAATACACAATTTTCAGTACTGTAAGCAGTCACTGAGATGAGTGTTATAGCTATTACCATCAGAAATTAAAACAATTGTTACTTTTARGAGAATTTCAATGCTTCCAACTCAGTTCTTACAAAGTCATTGTCAGCTCATACAGTGTGAAACATGAGGATTAAAGACTGATCAGGGATGCGACTCTCAGAGAATCTCCATTTAAGAGACTACATGAGAAAAACTCCTCTGGTCCCAGGGAGTGGGAGGAAAGTTAAGAACCTAAATGAGTTTGTATCCTTAAGCAGGTCAGAGTCTCTCTGGCTGCTACCCAGTCTGGATGAAATAGTTCAGCTGAGGTGAATCAGAATCACTGACCTGCTGCCGATACACACGTCTGCAGACCTCTGCTGCATTTTGGCAGATGTTTCATTCTGGTCTATCTCTGTGGAACATCCCTGTTGCCTTATCAGGCTAACCCTCTAGCAAGGTCAGAGTAGGGTGTTTTTTTTCTTATGAGATACCAATTACGTAGTTTTTCTCTTGGTGAAACCCATTACAGATGTTTTCCGCAAGTATGATCCCTACAGTGAGATGCTTGCATGCTGTCTTGCTCTCTTGCTTGTCATGATACAGTGTCCTAGGAGGAATGTCTGAAAGAGATAACATAAAGAAGGAAACATCTCACAAAATGTGACGCTCTGTACTCCACGTTTCACAGAAGTAACAGCTTACCCTAACTGAACTCTTCAGTCTGTCAGATGGGGAAGCCCATCCTTGCATAAGAACACAAGGCTAATCCCTGAGCCTCCTCATAAGAGCCTTTTTTGTGCCATTAATAGTGCATGGTGCTCAAGATTTTTTTCTCAATTAATGCTTCATCTACTTTGTCTCCTCAAGGCCTGTTTTCTATCATACAGATGTCTGTGTGTACACAAAAGCTTACAAAACATTAACGTATATACTATGCATATATTTACATACATACCTACAATAATCATCTACACGTGCACATCTACTGTAGGCTGATAAAATATCATGACTTTCTTTATGCCAAAGCAATGTGTGTGCAAGAGGGCTGTCCTCAAAGGTAGATGCTTGAAATGTCCTGCTGCTAGGTTTTTGTTTGGTGGAATCTCAATTAGAACTAAATTTCCTAAGTTTGGAGCTCTGGACATCTGTTGTGCTGTAGTAGACCCATTATTTCAGCTACTGGAAGGAGCTTTGCTGTCAGTGATTTCCATTTTGAGAATGTTTTCTCATTCTGCATTTTCTCAGAGTAACAAACTTTAGAGTAGTATTTTTCTTACCACGCTAATTTATATGACAGGACAGAATTCATTCTAACTCATTAAACGATCTTGTAGTTCAGCCATTTTGATTATTTCTTTCCCAGGTTTATTGCCTTGATGAGATTTATTAGTCTCTTACTCTGTATGGAGAGAACATCCCATAGGACGTAACTAAATAACAGTAATTCCACAGTATTTCTGCAAAAATTCACAGATGTGGATGCTGCCACTTCCTGAAAAAGATATGAAGTGGTCCACAGTATTTCTTACAAAGCTGTTCTGTTCTACATGGGAAAGGTAACTACCTGGTAACTTGCCTTTACATAGAACAGTGAAGTTGTGTGGCCTCAGTAAACAGCTGTCCCAGATGCAGCAAAATGCCCTTTGATTTCTGTGTGTTTCCAAATATCCTAAGAAAGTGTAATGGAGACAAATCGAGTTCACCTTCTTTATCCAAGAAGTCCCACAGATGTAAGTGGAACAGTTCATGTGGTTATTTGACTTTCCAAATTAGCGCTGCTAATACTTATGTTCACCTAATTTAGAAAATGTTATGGGATCATTTAATAACAGTGCAATATAATTACTGGATGTTACTAGTATAACTTCTCCAGTAAAGGGTAGAAGGTTGAAAACAGTTACCATTTCTTAATCTAAGCAAAGGAACTCCAAATTTGTCTCACTGCAACATTTCAAATAACTGTTAAATAGGAAAAAAAAAAAGTTGCATTTTCAAGCTGTTGCCTTTTGGGCTGTTACACATCTATGGAGACCAGGTTACTGACGTAGATTGTGCTGAGTAGGATGTAAGAAAAGAATGTGTTTTCCAGGTTGGCTGGTGCTGTCTTCACTTTGCATCTGAAGCTGTGCTATATAACAAAAGGGAGCACAGCTACATACATATTTCTAGGATGGTGCACACTAATACTAATTTCAAAAGGAAGGGAGCTAATGATGAGATGCTCAAATATGGATCAGAATTTTCACATCCCTCAAAAAAAGGGGATGGAAAGGTTGGACTTCTATCGTCAATGTGGCCTGAATTGATGTTCATGTCACACGGGACAGGGAAGTTCCCGGTGTGAATGTTGCTCTGATTCTCAATGAATTTTTACTTTGCAAAAGCTGGTAGCATTTATTTGTGGTTTAAAATGCTTGTTCTGGAAAAAAATGAAGCTCTAACATTTCTACTTTGCCTTTTAAGTTTAATTTTAAATTTTGCTTCTTTGGAAAGACTGAGAAGTATTAAAAAAATAACAACTGCTTAATGTAGACTAGAACAAGAAGGGCTGTTCTGTAATTAAGCCTGCTGAATTTGTATTAATTTACACTAATCTAATTATTACTTTCTTTGAATGCTCTGCTATGAGTCAAAATAAGCTAGTGCTGGATTTGAGAACCACAGAATGAGAAAAGTAAGCAAAAAATGCAAAGAGATTTTTCTGTATCTTTTGAGTTTTATGAGACTATAGCAAACTGTGTAGAGGAATAACACTGCAAATGGATTTAAGAAGATTGCATGGTTCTGCTTTTCAGCATGCTTTCCATTGATTAGTAATGGCAGATTAACCTGTGCTGCGCTAGTGCTTTCTGAGGTTGAGGAATGGTGGAACCTCAGTCCATTTGTACCTGCAACGAGCAGCAAGTCCATTAGCCAAAAGAACTGAAACTGAAACATTGCAACTCCATGGCATCATTTTTAAATGAAACATGATATTGTGTGGATTAAATGATTTTGCATCTGTAAAGACATAGCAACCAATTCATTTTTCAAAAGGAACCAACGCACATTCGCAGTTGCCGTTCTGAAAAAAGTATTCTGATTTGTAGTCCTGTGCTTGAAACACTTATGCTTCTTGGCAATGAGCACATGCAGAAACATAAAAGTAGAATAAGATATGTTCCTATTTAATTACTTTAAGTAGCCATTCTTCTTTGTATCGCATAGCTTGGCAATAGGTAGGGCAAGTCTTGGTCTGTTGGCTGTTCAGTGTTGGCTGCAGTATCGGAAATTACAAAGACTGGAACATATATTCACATTTTTCAAATAGAAATACATGTTGGGAGACTTCTAAATATATTTAGCAAAGAAGGAGCCCCAGGCAAATGCTAAATTTGTCCACCGAACCCAAATTTTGCATGTGTAAGGCATACCAGTGGAAACTAATGTGTTTTATGTATATCTTATATTTAATTTTCATGTATTCCAGTTTTTTAGATATAATCCTTCTCACCACATTGCCAAGTATCCACGGCTGTTGTTGTCCATGCTTGCATATAATCAGAATTATTCAAACCTGAACAGACAGTGACCTTTTCCTACCTGGATTTGATGTATATTTTCACACATGCACGTATTGTGATAGTGTCTAGACTAATTGCAGACTGAGAGGAAAGCATCTTTACTCCACAGAACCATTTTGTTTGTGGCACATACACAGAGCACACTTACATGTAATATCTGATGTCAACACTCTTCTGTCACTTTACTGTGTGTATGTATTTACGTATATATAGAGAGAAATTGATCTCTAAGATATATAACACTTCAAATTACATTTTAAAATATTTTTTATTTTTAAATATTAACTTCTTAAAGATTTAATTGTGAATTTGAGATGCTTAGCAAAAAAAAAAAAAAAAAAAAAAAAAAAAAAAAAAAAACCAAACCAAAAAAAACCCAAAAACCAAACCAAAAAAACCAACCAAACAAAAAAAACACCACCACAGTGTGAAACCTTGCTCTAATAACTTAGATAAATAGCTCTATTTAACAGAACTATTTGTTATTGTTCTGTGCTTTATGCTGTGCTGGAGGAGACATTGTCTGTGCCTTGAGCATTTTGCAGTAATAGGGCTTGATCCTGCATGTCATAATGGTGATTGGTCACAGTTTAAGTGCAAGGTTAAAACTAACAAGCAGAGTAAGGGAGCTCAGGGGAACTTGCTCCTGTATAATTGAAAGTGTGGCTGGGCACTCCACTTACAGCACTCAGATAGTGGAGAGCATAAGTAAACGCTCATTTCCAATCCATATTTTTAAAAATCTGCCTCTGCAGGCATTGCCATTCTCACCACCATTTTTTTAAACTCATTCTTGAGGAGCAAAGGATGGGAGGGACAAGAGATTTGCATTCCCATCTCGGCAATGCCTTGCACTGTGCCTAGCGCTTTACCTTGCTGCAGCCCATGGCTAACAGGTGTTTAGGTTTAATTTGGAACCAAAAGCATTTTACTCAATCCAATCCACCATGGGATTTGCAAGATTAAGGCCTAAATGGATAAAGTGTCTAAAATGAAGGGACAGAGTACATTAGTAAGTGAAAGATGGTTTGGTCTTCAAGTGTACTTCCGCAGAATAACTCTATATGGGCCTCTTACAAAGGCTATTCTTGGCCTTTTATTTATTTGGTGACAGAAAAGTTGCATCCTTAACTCTCCCCTCATCACCTGTAATATTAGCATGCCTGTTAAATTGCTGATGAGACACTCACTGTAAAGTCACATGGTTTTATACGTTTATTGTTGATTTTGGCGTATTGCAGCAATGTACCATTCAGGATGATCTGGAGTAGCATGGCAGCATGCAGAGCAATGAACTGTGATTCCCTTGGAAGACTTGAGATGGACGTTGCAGTTTGAAGTAAGACTCGACAGCAAAGGTTATGGGAGATGCTAATGGAGGCCCTTTGCTTTGCAGTGCTGCAAGGGGGAGCGCTGGATGGAGTCTACAGGCTGGCACAGTTTCACATTCACTGGGGATCCTGTGAGGGCCAAGGGTCTGAGCACACTGTGGATGGTGTGAAGTATGATGCAGAGGTAGGATATGCTTTACCTTCTCCAGTCTTTTGTGTATAATGAATTTTTTTTTTTTTTTAAATTTTCCACCATGGTGGCAGCTTCTCTACAAATCTTCATAGGGCAAGAGATTGTGGGGGTTACCATAGAAGATATTGGTACAATACCACCCCAGGACCTACTCCCTGCAATAGCAGAGGTTAGAATTGGAGGTCTCTTGCAATACTTTTTTTCAGCTACTTCATATCAAAGAAACTACAGAAGCAGAAAACCCCACATTAATTATCCCTGTGTTTTTTTCCCTGCTTTCTCGATGACTCATGAAAATTATGAAGAAATAGAATCGCAGCACCTCTGTACATGCACATCCCCTTTTCCTGGCTTCAATTTTTAAYATCAGAGACATTTAGATAAACAACAGAATAATTTTGGGGCAGACCCTTTCATCTTTTGGTAGCAAAGAATCAAGGGGAGCTGTGAAGAGGACAGGTAGCAAAGTGAGACCTTGCAGGTACTATTTGTAATATCCTTAAGACTCCAGATGTCCCTTGGACCACTTAAGACTCTGTATTACAGTCTCATTACACAAATGGAGTCACTTTAGTGCCTTGCATCCCACCTTTCCTTGTCCCCCTTGTCTGGATGCTGTGACAGACTTTTTTAACCCTTTCATAAATGCACATTGACTGAACRTACCTGTGATTTGCATTGACAGATAAAAGAAATGGCCCCACAAATTCATTGGCTCTGCTGCTTTTTCATGAGATAAAGTAGCCTTTGTCTTATCTGACAAACTTGCCATTGCCGTACATCTGTTCACAGTACTGTAATTACTTGCTCAACTTGACTTGCATATGTGGGGAAATAGCTAGATGAACTTCAACTAGAAATAACTCAGAAATCAAAAATAAAGCAACATCCTGGCTAATGTGACCTGGAGATTCATTTCATATTCTTTTAAAAGGATTTCCAGAAAAGGACAGGACAGTTTTTTTAAAAAATCCTCTAGATTATAGCTCAGATCTGTAGTTAATGCCTCTTCTCCCTGACACTGGACAATCATGTCTTTCAGCGTTGATAAGAACTCCAGGATATATAGCATTGAAATACTATATCAAATTCCTGCAGGCTGCATGCAGGAAAAACTCATGCTGAAGATAACAGGAGTTTCACCAGGCTAAAAGCAGAATGATACAGTCACAGTTTGCATTTAAAACTCATCTGGGAGTAAGAGTGAGAAGCAAAATAAAATGCATGACAGAAATCTCTTTGCATAAATGAAACTTGAAAGTAGATGAATGATTCAACAAATTCTTAACTGTACACAAAAGTTTTTAAATCTCAGCAGTAAAACACTATCTGCTCTTAATGTTTAATAAATTACTTTCCTGCATCCTCATTTGTAAAATATTATGGATGGAATATCATCTTCATAGTGCTTCTTGTTTTCTTGTTCCTAGCTCCATATTGTTCACTGGAATGTAAAATATGGTAAATTTGCTGAAGCTGTGAAGCATCCTGATGGTTTGGCTGTGGTAGGCATCTTCATGAAGGTTAGTTAAACTTTTTCTTTTGTACTGTTTGGATGAGTCCAGTATGCTCATTGTGTTGCACGGGAACCTAAGAGCCTAAAATATAGAATAAGGCAGCATAAACCCATAGCAAACTAGATGGTGCTCCAAATTCCTGGCTTTCTCTACATATAAAAATTGTACACCAGCAATAGAGTATGACTGCTATCCATCACTGTGGTGGCCCGATAGCAGCACACTTGCCTTCATCACGACAGTGACACTGCCATAACTCTTATCAGTGAAAGGTAAGGTACGTAACTGAAAAAGTTATGTGCGTATGAATCTGCAGTAGGACCAGCCTAAATAACACCTATTTTCCTTTTCCTGTCATTGTTAAATGCCCAGAGCATTTTGTCTTAGTTGAATTGTCTTCACAGCTAGCTGGAGGAGGTGATTGTGCCCCAGCAGTGTGCACTCTGTCCTGGCCTCACTGTATTTTATTAGGAGGGTGATTTCTATGAAAAAAAGAACAGTTCATGTCCAAAAATAAACCCACACACTGTAAACGAAAATAACTTTATTCTGTCCAGTGTCCTTGGCTGACCCATTTGTGCTGACTGTCAACTGGCATGATTTTACAGAGACAGTTCCAGTCACATTTGCTGTAATACTCCTGTTATGTAATGAAATAGTGCCGGGAAAATGTACTAGAAAATGTTTCCTTGAGAACTGATAGAAAGCTAAAGGTATCATGAGAGTGCATGGTTATTTTCTTTTCATATGGTTTGTATTACAGGTAGGAAATGCCAGGCCTGAAATACAGAAAGTTGTGGATGCTCTGAACTCTATTCAAACCAAGGTAATATTTGCTGTCTGTGTTGATTGACACCAATCACAATTGTACTGTTATCTTCTCCAGAAGGTGGATTATTTACTTCTTCCCAGTCTGCTACATGTACAAAAGTAAAACAAACCTTCCTGCCATCAGCACTAATGCTCCTGTAATCTTAAATGCAAAAGATTCAAATGAAGTTGTGGTACAGGGCAGGGAATACTAGGAATGGTGATCATTTTGTATCTCTGACTATGCTTCTCTGTCTTTTAACTGCATTTAAACCTATAGGGTAGGATTCATCTTCCTAATCTAAACTACTCTTCCAGGTGCCCTTTCTAGTCAGTGGTGACAGATGCAAAAGGCACTTCCCCTCATCTCTGCGTCTGTGGGATAAATTTCCTTCCTCCAAGAGGGCATGCTTCTCTTGGCTATTTCTAGAGGGAGTCCAGATAAGAAGTTTGATCAGGATATATAACTCTTAGGAAAAAAAGCATTTCTGTAATTTAAATATTGTGTGAAGTGTGTATGTGCTGATGTAATCATGTAATGTAATGAGCTGAGTAATGAGAAATGCAAGGTACTTCCTGAGTAATTAGGTACCTTCACAGTGGGTAAAGGCCTGTGCCAATGAGAAACGTGGGCAGGAGAAGTTAAGAATAAGACTACGCTGTCATCTTTGTCATCAGGCTCCCTTTGAGGTAAATGGATGTTGCCATTTACTGCAATGGACTCTCCAACAGATCTCCCAGGTTCTCTGTTTCCAGTGCAATCGGTGTACATGGCATCTGAAAACTCATTGTTCCTTCAAGCAGGGTCAAATCATATCTCTAGGAGCAAGGAACATAAATTCAACATTTGAAATAAGAAACAATGTCTCCAAAGTCTTATAACATAGGAAATATATTGCTGAAAGTCTTTAACCCAAAAGTACTGTAGGAGGCACTCAACACTACATGCCAAACTCCATTTCTGCCTTTCTCCAAACATGGAGTTTCCCATAGGAGACTTTACTACTGCAAGCCCAGCATGTGTATGTGGTCTCTCCCCTGACGTTGTCCCACCTACTTTTTTTATTGTAGGGGAAGCAAGCTTCCTTCACAGACTTTGACCCCACTGGACTGCTTCCTGCATGCAGAGACTATTGGACATATCCTGGCTCGCTGACCACTCCCCCACTGCTCGAATGTGTGATCTGGCACGTTCTGAAGGAGCCCATCACTGTCAGCCCTGAGCAGGTAGGTCTCCAATGGATGGTGCCAGTAGATGTGTAGTAGRGTCGTATTGGTTCAGCCCTCCTGCTGATCTGTGAAATGGCAATTTATGTTACTGCAGAGCTATGCAGGGCATTAGCTAGCATCACATGTCAAAAATATATATCTGAAGTGGTTATCCTCTTCTGGCAGGACTCTGCTTCTATGCATGGAAGTAGAGTTTGCTGTAAAATGTAAGGCTGTCCTTCATTTGGACACAGTCCAGGGAAAATTTGGGCAGTTTTAAAAATTTAATCAGGCTTTCCAAATACATGGTTAGAGCTGCCATGTGGTAAAAATGTGGGAAATTTGTAGCATGCATGAAAGGACCATTTGCACATGCAGAATTTGTCTAGCATGTATCGCGAGCATCAGCAGGTTTGCTGTACATGCACACATCACCTATCTGGGTATACTTGCCCTGAAAATACTGGGTTTACCAAGCATCTGAAGAGCATGTATTCTGCATCCGCAGTCTCACACTGTAGATCTGTAGTTGGTTTGTTGATCTTCCAGCATTTCCAGGACACAGAGCTCATTTTACAAGTTCTATTCAGCACAGAACAGACTGGGAAATCCCACGCAGAATTGTGACAATCCTAACAAAACTGCATTGTTTGGAAGAGAGAAAACTTGCAGATTCCAGAAGCCTGCCTGAAAAAATTCTTTATTCTGTTGAGTAGCTTGAGGAGGATAGAGTCTTCCTAGTAGGAAGGAGCTCGTGCACATTAAATCACTCCTGGCCCTAGCTTTCTGCACCATCCGTTAATGAAATTGCATAGAGGCAAGATTCCATCCTCAGGTTCACATCTGTGTGCTTGGGAGATATAAATAGAATCTAGAGCCTATAAATACAAAGTAGCCCTGAAGGGCTTTAGTTTACCCTTCAAACTCTTAAATCCCTTTTATCAATGGCAGATGTGCTAACAATATACACATAATTCTAGGGGGCTTATTCAGCTGATGTGAAAAAAGTGCAACTGAGCTGTTGTGGGACTTAATGTAATAAAAGATAGAATAAATGACAAGGAAGAACTATTGGAAATAATTATTATAGCAATGATTACCATTAATAAACTGCAAGGGAGCATTAAAGTTGACACTGTTTACTTGTTCTAAACTACTGGTATTGCTATTGATAATYCAAGGTTTGCAAATATGGTTTTATTATAGGGCAGGAGCACATACACCAAAATAGAGTTGTTTTTCCTACTACACCTACTTTAACCACCTACAAGTGGTAAAAGACACCACTTGTTTCTCCCACACTCAGCCCTCCATATTACCATCGACACTTCAAAGATGGATTTGAGATCAAAACAGTGTGTGTGGCAGCTTGCCTTTTCATTCCAGAACTGATCAAAACAAGGAACCATAAAGCAGAGTATTGACACTGGGTTTAGGTTGAACTGGTTTTCCCAAGATAGATAAAAGCTGGCTATTACAGCAGGGTGTAGCRAGCCTGTTATTTGCTGTAGTGACACAGCAGTTCCTGGCAGAGGTTGAGCTCCGAACTTCGTTCCGGTTGGTCCTGAAGGTAAAGTCCTCTCCTGGGCTGGTCACTGCTGAGGACCTTCCTGCTTGAATGAGGGAAAGCCTGGCCTGCAGCCTGACTCATACAAAATCCTGTATCGCACCTACATATTTCTGTCAGCAGTTCCAGCTGTCTGTGTGAGATCAGATTTGGGGTGGGTTATTGTTTTGGCACAGTCTTTTTCTTAGTTTTGGAGCTGCCCACTTAGACATCAAGGTGCTTTTATTACATCAGACTGTGCAAACACCAATTTTACTTTAGGAACAAGCACTAAAACCTTATAGTATGCTCCCATTGATGTAGAACAGTTTTCCCTCTCACAGTATTTGAAAATCTTGAATGAATTTGGCTGCTTTAACGTGACCCAAGGGTAAGGTCAATATTTTTTTTTTTTTAGTATCAACTGGACACAAAAAAAACTTTCGAAAGAGCCAAACCATTACAACTTGCAAAGGATTCTGAAAGGGTTTCAATTCAGATCTGGATCAAGGACAAACAGCTCTTTGTGCACAGAGTTCAGAAAATGTGTGCCTAGGTCTTTGTTTTCTGTGCTTTCTTAGTTCTTCTTGCTAGGATATTTTGTGGACAGGAGGGCCTGTGTCAGGGGCAGGAATTGGTGTGGATGAAACGCAGAGACACATGGGTGGTGACGCCATCTCTAGACCATTAGTGCTGGCAAAACTTTGAGTTGGACCTCTGGCTCAGGCCCAAGGTGTATAATTCAAATAGTCCTGCTGAAACTAGAGTATGCATTTGAGGATGTTTGTGCCTTTTCCCACAGATGTGCAAACTCCGTGGCCTTTGCTTCAGTGCTGAGAATGAGCCCATGTGTCATATGGTGGACAACTGGCGCCCATGTCAGCCTTTGAAGAGCAGAGAAGTCAGAGCTTCCTTCCAGTAACCTCAGCGCTGAGTGTGTTAGAAATTGCTGTGTTTGTGAGGAGCCCCTTTTGCTAAGCACAAATCAAACCTTTGCCATGTGTGCCCTGGCAACATCTTGTCTCCCAGATCCATTCTTTCTTTCGCTCTGCATCTAAAATGCCAGCTAATGAAATGTGAAAGGCTCTTGGCCAGATAGGAAAGGGTTCTTATGGTGTGGGGTTGGGGGAGGCATGGTGGGGGGTGCCTGCGTGCATTTTGGTGACTATTACTGCAACTGACACTTTGGTATAACAAGAAGTATGTTGGCTACTTGGGAGAGGATATGATGATAGTGAAATAAGCCATTTTAAGAAACCTCATCCACAGGTGTGATAGTACACGCAACTAACGATAACTTGAAGCTTTGTGAAAAGCACAGGAATACAGAATCTAGATATGATTTAGGAAAAAAAGTATTTTGAGAAAGTAAAGCAAAATGAATATTAAGAATTAGACTTCTTAGATTTTAAGAAACTGACATGTAAATATTTTTGAGACTGTTTTACATTCTTACMCATGCTATCAACAACCATGATTATGTCTTAATGGTAGTGTTGGATTTTTTTAATTAAAAATGTCCTAAATTAAGTATTATCTTTAAAAGTTGTTATTACCATAGAGATAATACAAAATTATCTTTTCATTGAAATAATATATGCTCTAATTTAAAGAGGAAAATAATATTGTATTTTAGATAACTTCTCTAATAAATCTATACTTATATTTTTGCTTCCATGCTGTTATTTTAATTCAGGAAAGGGGTCACTAATCTTTTTGGATTGTTGCATATTAAACATAATCACTAAACATATAGTATATTGGGAATTGGTTTCAATGACACTGAAGATGAATGCAAACCTATATGCGTATGTTAGGAAATTTTCTCTGAGTAGTGCTCTGACAGACAGCAGAAGGAAGTGTTAGTTTTGAGCAATCACTAGAAATTATCGTCAAAGTTGACTGCATAATAAAAGATCCCCTCACAAGAATTTTGAACAAAGTCATACTGAAGAATGGGCTTCTCCAAACCAGTTGTTTAAACATTGCCCTTATGTGACAGCCCAAAAGCAAGGTGCCTCATCTTTATGCAGAACATCTATTCAATCCGCTTCTCCAACTAGACCAAATCTTTCAAGCCTGTGTTGCTAGCATTTGGTTTTTAGCCTCACAGTATCATATMATATGAATGATTTCAACAGAAGATTTTTTTCAACAGAAATATTGCTGAGCAGACAATAGCTTCCAATAACTTCTGTTACTAGCTGATTTCCTGTGTTTTCATGAACACATATGCAATAGATACCTAAATATAAATCTGTTCTAAATACACAGGATCCAAATAATACCATAAAGGGCTACCCTCCTTCTCAGTCTGTTGTGAGAAAAGCCATCTTCAAATCTCTCATCTCATTGGATTCTGGTCTTAGTTTTTAAGGCAGTTTATTATGAGCAATTTATTATGAGCTTCCTACCCAATCCTACCCCCACCACCCAAAACTAGAACAAAAAAACCAAAGAGTTCCTTTGCCACAGGTCATTTGTTCTAAGTTCAGCTTTTCTGAATGGCACTATGAAGGTACTTGTCTCTTCCTACAACAACTATGCTGACTAATTCAGGTTCTTCATGTTGAGTGATTTGAATGCTTTTCTGACTCTTTAAGTATCACCCGCAGGCCTGTGTGCTACACGTGTCCCCTAAACAATACAAGGGAGGTTACACCTCTCAAATTAGAATTACAGATCCAATACATTGTGGCTTAAAGCTGCTGAAGCAAGCCAAGAGGAAATACCTTACAGAATCACAGGATGGCTGAGGTTGGAAGGGATCTCTGGAAGTCATCTGGTCCAACCCTTCTGCTCAAGCAGGGCCACCTAGAGCAGGTTGCCCAGGACCATGCCCAGATGGCATTTGTGTATCTCCAGGGATGGAGACTTACAGGCTTATGACCCACTTATTTCAGCAAGTAGCGTTATTTTGCTGAAGCTGAAGCAAAGTGTTTGTTAGCAGTCACAAACACTAAATTCTTTCCTGGAATTGTGCATGTATGCCGGAACTTGATCTCAAAGGTGGCAACCCTACTCTTTGCATAATGATTACATGCTATGGCACTCCTAAAATTAAAAAATAAAATATGAGGGCCCCAGATTTTCAAATTTTAAACCCATATCTTGACAACTATGATACCCTGACTACTAGGTATTAAGACTTTCTGAGAAATGATAATCTCATTGGTACCTGTACAGCTTAAATAGTATCCAGGCTGGTATGTGACAGAGAATGTGAACTTCTGCGTAATGGCTAGGGTAAAAACCTGGAAACGCCTGCAAAGTTCTAACCACTGCTGCAATAAAAAGTTCCATATCTCATACTCCATCGCACTTCAAGGTTGCTCCATAAATAATAAGTAACAGCAAAGACAACCAATATCAGCCATATATTTATCATCTGGTTTGCACGAGCCTGTTTACCTGGAATGTTGCCAGTGCCATATGTTTGCCTTTGCTGAATATGAAGTACTTCTGTATTCAGCCAGACAATGCAAGCTGGTGTTCGTAAGTCATATACATGGTGTACAGGAAGAGCCTGCTGTGTGTCTTACCTGTGTGGTCTACCAGGGAACACTGTTCTTCATTTTTCTTTTTTGTTTTTGCTTTCTTTTTAAGTGAACAAACTTAGAGAACCGCCCCCCCAAAATCCTCACAAAAACCCCTCTCCAGCATAAAATGGTAGACAGGCTTATTACAAATTCACGCTTTGCAGTTAGACTCTTGTGCAATGGATAGCCTTTTCAAGGAAGACATATATATTAAGGCCAACCCAGAAATGAAGAAAACAATTTCCCTGGCATTCATGATCCATTTCCTGAATGGTGAGTTCGATTAAGATAAAGGTGAGTAGAACCATCCAGTTCTTCCTGACCTCTATTCTCCTTCACTATTTGCTCATACGAAGAGGTTATAATTAGGTCTTGCAATTGTTCCACAGCAGACTTAAAACAACACCCATTCTAACATCACACTCAGATCTGTTTCAACTGGAAAACTGTTTATGAATTCATAATGAAAAAAAAGAGACCACTTTGGTCATGGAACAGAAGATGATCCACTGCAGGTAATTGKGTTACTGTCAAGTAGGCAGCTCTGATTAAAGGGAAATTTATTTAGAAGAAAAAAAAGAAAAGAAAGAAGGCTAGTGTGTTAATTTGAAGTCATTGTAAGATACTCAGCCAGCACTTTGATGGGGGAAAGAGAGAAGCACATTCACTTGCAAACTGTTCATTTTGCACAGTTTGTGATCTTGTCTCGCACTTGTCTGCCAACTCCATGTGTTAGAACATTTTATGATTTCTCCACTGCTATTTCTAAGGGTTGGATGTGTCCTAGATTGACATGGGCGGGTAGACTGTGATTATAGACATTCCCTGGGAGATTAGATAATAATGCCCTGCATGGAGTCAGCAATATTTATAGAAGTCCAGATAGTTTATAGAAGAGTATCACTCACTAAATGACAGTTCTAGGATTTTCTAACTCTTCAAAGAAAAGCCCTGCAAGCAACAGCTGTGTCAAATCTAATATCGTAGAAACAAGCAGTGATGAAAGTACAGGCAGCGGCTTTATTGAAAAATTCCCATGGACCCTCTAACGTCAGCCACTTCCTCTTCCAAACCACAACATCTCATACAGTCACGTAGCACCTGGTGACAGTTGCTTACACTGAGTGTTTGATATATTTTAAGTCTATTTGGCAACTGGATGCTCCACTGCTGTCCCCCTTCCTCTTTCAGTATGATGGTAAAGGGCTGTGCTGCCTCCATGCTATTGATGGTTCGCTCAGACCATGAGACTCCCAGCCACCAACTTCCTAAAGATATGAGTGCAACGGGCGCATGTTCGAAGCCATCATGGTTCCATACCAAACAGTGAGAGGTATGATGACAAAACTTTTCAGGGATCCCTGACTACTTTTAGACCACAAGTCTTGCTATTTTTTTATCCAAGCCACAAACCAAAGCCATTTTGGGTATGTCCCCATCCCAGTGTGGATTACAGTGTAGTGATTCCCCAAGCTCTCATGTTCATCCAACATTGAGCTCTTCAGGATGCTCACTTTAGTTCAGAGCTCAAAGCAACCTAGCTATGTTGCCTGAGCTGATGGACCCAGATTGTCAGCAGGGCTCGGCGTAGCTGTGTTGCTCCTAATCCCAGGATAGAGTCAGTTTTGTCCAGTGGGGAYGTCAATGCACTGCAGCATATTGAACAATAACAAGATATCCTCAGGACATTTTGAAAAAGGCAATATATAAGCCCTGTTTTTATAATCTTGCGTGGTATAAGGCATTGTATATATGTATGACAAGAGGCAGTCACTGCTCTTTTGAACTCACAACCTGAAACAGAGAAGAAATGCATTGAGACAATATGCAATAAACAAGTGATTAGAGCAGACAGGTGGATATTAACTACATATTTTTCTTGAGGGGTAGGTTTTAATGAGTCTTGTAACATCACTCAGTATTCAAGTACCTGGAAAATTTGCTGCAAAGTACTGGAATAGAACAGAACATTTCAGTTGGAAGGGACTTACAATGATCATCTAGTCCAACTGCCTGACCAATTCAGGGCTGACCAAGTTAAAGCATGTTATTAAGGGAATCGTCCGAATGTGTCTTAAACACTGACAGGCATGGGGCATCGACCACCTCTCTAGGAAGCCTGTTCCAGTGTTTGACCACCCTCTCRGTAAAGAAATGCTTCCAAATGTCCAGTCTAAACCTCCCCTGGCGCAGCTTTGAACCATTCCCACGCATCCTATCACTGGATACCAGGGAGAAGAGAYCAGCACCTCCCACCTCCACTTCCCTCCTCAGGAAGCTGTAAAGAGCAACGAGGTCACCCCTCAGCCTCCTTTTCTCCAAACTAGACAACACAAAGTCCTTAGCTGCTCATCATAGGACATGCCTTCCAGCCCTTTCACCAGCTTTGTTGCCGCCTTCTGTCTGGGAAGCCCCAAGATCAAATAGGGAAAAAGAGTTTGTGTGACACTTGGGTGCCTTGGACCAGGGATAACACAGACAGAAATCTTTCTCTGTCTGCAGTGCTACACAAAGGGTGTCTCTGAGAGGCACGACAGACACGCCAAGGCTGACTGACAGGTTTCACAGAAAGCGGAGCTAGGCTCTCTCTTCTGGATGCTGATCTACTAGCCCAAAGGCCAGGTCCAAAGGTTCAGCTCACTCCAGTAASGTGGGAGGACTCCACCTGTAGGGTTCATCAGTGTAAGAAGTGGAACCCATGACCAGTAAGGATCCTCTTTGCTGATCATGTGCCACCCCATATATAGAGGAAAAAACAGGCTAGTGTAAGGACTCGTGGGACCTTCTCTCTCACTCTGCTCCACAGCTGGGTGTTCTCCAGTGCGCCTAAGCAGGGAAGGACAGTGGAAGCAGAGTGCCCTTTCCAAAAAAAAGGAGGAAGGATAGCCAATCATCCTGTTTTTGCAAAACTGTGTAGCAGCAGAATACTTTTTTGGAGTTACTCAAAGGTCAGGGAAGAACTTCCTCTTTCCTCTGCCTAAATTCCTCTTCAACCAGCTGACTTGAACTTGATACAAGAAGAACATGAGACTATTTAATAGGATGATACTCACATCAGGTGATGCAGGATATTGTAATTTGGATGATGCATCTCTTCACCGCTCTATTGATTGTATTTCTTCCAGAAGTCACTATAAATAGTCTAATTACATTATTCTCAAATGACAGTCTTAAATAATATATTCCTTGAACCAAAATCAAAACTGAAAGGCCTCTAGATACTTGCACTGAATGTGTCTTTTGGTTGTTTTAGTCGTTCGTAACCATGCCCTGAGAAGGAACATAGAAATATTAAAGAAAACAAGAGCAGCATTTTGCAGAAAAAAAAGATAAAAACAAGGCTTGAAAAAAATTCCATCCTCAGTCAGAATGTGTTCCTGGGAGATGTTTGAAAGGACAGCATTTTGCAGATCAGCTTAAAAGAGGTGGTAAACATCATTTCCTCCTACTCTCTGTAGAAGTGCATCAGACTCTCTTAAATGCTTTTTGACTAGTAATGGAGATCATACCCAGACAGCATTTTGAAACTGAAGTATTTTAAATTATTTTAGACATAAACAAGCACTCAATGAATGATAAAGCCTACAGATAAAAAAATGCAGTAATCCCAGAATGAGTAAAATGCCCCTGCTGTGACTTCTTAAATATCATGTTCTGCTCTGCATTTCTCTCTCTGGAGAAGAACTCATCACATCATCAAGAGTGTGGGGGAAGCAATATAAAAAATTAGGGCCTGATCATGAAAACTCTGATGTGACTAATCACTGACATGAGTAATCTCATCCATTAATCGAAGTTCAATTGGCTTGCCACACTCCCTGCACAGGAAAGGCCATTCTCCTTCCATGAGGAGTGGAGTTAGGAGACTGAATACCTGAAAGGTCAGGTGTCCTGTTCCTTTGGATTTCAGTTTAGGGATTTATCCTGAGGAATAGTGGGAAGGGGATAAGATGGAGGAATCACCTGTAATAAAGGTGTCTAGAGGAAATGCTCTTTATTTTTCCTCCAGCTTCACAGAGGTTCCTCAAAGATGTGAATGTGAAATGAGGACTGCATTACTCCCATTAGCATAGCACATGCACAGAGGGCTATTTTCAGGCCTCGTCCTCCAGGTGCCAGTTTTGAGTTTACAACCATTGTAGTGGCTAAAGGACAAGAAAACCATGAATGGTGCAATCTCCTGCTCTTCAAGGCTGCCAGAGTGCCCTATAGAGTCAATAGAGAGGTCACCAATGAAGCGCTGTATAACAGATGGTCTCTGCATGGCCCCAGCCTCCATAGTAGGACCTTGACTTTCCAAACATCTTACAAGCTCACAGTCTAGCAGGTAATGGGGTAAATGTAGCCTTGCTGAAATCTCTTTCTCCATTTGTCACTCCAGAGATGGATTCTGTCTGAACGGGAGTGAGCTGGGCTGGTGGGACTGTTACTATGAAGAAAGCTGACCATGCTCTTAAGTGATTTGCAGGATCCAGCTCTTCATTTATGTTGAGTAAAATTCTATTTCCATCTAGTTATCTAATCCTTGTAAAGTCCCCAGGTAAATGGAAATGTCAGATCAGTCCCATGTGAAAATCCATTTTTATTTCTCAGAGGATTTTGCAAGCACTGAGCAGCTATCTAGATTAAAGGAAGAGAGGGGACTGTGAAAATATCTTTGCCTTTCAGAAAGAAAAATAGCAAACAGGAAAAAAGTCTAAGCTTGTAGAATATTGGAATGATTTTCATTCTGAGGAATAATTATGTCAGTGTAATAATGACCTGGTCTGTCATGCAACCACCATACCGTGTTTAATAAAGTTATATGACAATAACGAAACATATGAATAATGTTTTACTAGACCCTGGGCCTCATATCTAACTACTGCAATATATCTGGCTGCATGATAGATGTCAACCCCAATTCATGAGAAGGAAATTATTTTCTTCCTTCAGCGTGTTGTGCTTTCAGTAATATAAACCTTTGAAAAAGTGTTTATTTTTGTCATTCTGAGACCATTTGTCTTAGAGAGGATATGAAATAGAAAACCAATATATCAATTAGCACCCAAAACAAATAATCCACATCGAGCCAAACAAAATATTTTGTATTTAGTTAGTAGTTGCTTTATCTTTGTCTTCAACCCTTTGTGCTTTGATCAAAACTGTACCTTTTGAAGTGTTCACTACTAATAATAGGGAAAAACTGGGTCATATGCAAATCTCCGGCAAAAAATACCATGCATTTCAGACACCATACATTTGCTTATGGTTGCTTACAGGAACTAGAGATTCCCACTAGGGCTGAAAAAAAGCTTTATTAAAAGATGTTTCAAGGACTCAAATGAAGCTAATTGCCCAAGAGGGATAGGGAGCTAAGTAAAAAGCAGGCCTGTCGTAGACAGCCATCACTCCTAGTCATTGCATTCCCAGTGACGGAAGAGCTAATGACACCAGACTCTTAGGAAATTCACAGCCTGCAAGCTTGATTAGGTAAGACAGCAAGTCTAATCTGCATTTAACGCATGATTCAGGAATAACTTTAAGAGCCTAACTTTAAGGTAGCAGAGTATTGACAGAAATAGGTACATGCTCTATGCACATCTTGTGACCTAGCTAATTATGGGTATCTGAAAAAGTTATTACACTTCTTCCATCCAGTTTCAAAATCTGTTCTCTGCTTGTTCTGCCAGCTAAGAAAATCTAGCATTTTGTTAAAACTTATGCTACCGTGTAAGCAGAGGCTAGAAAATAATGAGAGAAAAAGGAAAACTGACTAAACCTGTTATTTCTGCAGTGCAGTGTAGGCAGGCAAGTATTTATGCCTACATGGGGCCCCAGTGCTATTAGTGTGTATTCACAGTGATGTCTGCTAATCAATAAGAGGATTTTGATCTACATTGGTCTGAACACCCCAAGTAAAGAGTGCTAAAGACATACAAGTAAATGCAAAGAAAGAAAACTAACAAAATATAAAGAGAAGATTAGGACATTTTCATTCTTTTTAATCCCAATAGTATTTTCTCTTAAGATGGGGAAAAATAACAATTTCCTTTTAAGAGGTAGTTCTTAGATACATTATTTTTCAACTAGAAATAATTTGTGAATGTTGATAGCACTGCAAAACATCACGAAGGGAAAACTGTATTGACATGCACAACCTGCAGTGACACCATCAAAGTATCAGTCCTTCTTGGAGTTTGAAAACCCTCCAGCACCTTCCTTTTGATTTAGCAGGAAAAAATTGCTGAGACATGTTTAAAGCTGACTATATGTCAAGATTCCAGTAGGGAAGAGAGGTGTTCAAGAGATGGATAATTGTCACCCACACTTTTCATTCTTTCCTCCCTCTGCCACTGAAATTCAAGCGCAGAATTCATTYGGCAGGTACCACTGACACTTTCCTCCCTGCACCTTACTTCAGGTCTCATACAAGAACCTTCACTTTCCCTCCATCCTCAGTTAGGACCCCAGTACAGTGATCGAGACCTATCACATACTCTCAGTATAGATTCCCATCTCATGTTCCCTGTCTCTAAAATACAGACCCTGGGATAACTGGGGCACTGTGAAACAGCAGTCRCACTCTGTGTGACAAGAAAAAAGCTACTGCCAAAGCAATATAGAGGCAACCTACAGCAGAGCAGCTGAGGGACGGCAACTTGCTCCTTTGTCGTGGTTAGCAGATTATGATTCCCCTGTCTGTTTTGCTGTGTTTTTCTGTTTTCCTGTCTAACTGAGTTTCTTTAGTGCTCTGGACAGCAGTGTGGATAAAACCAAAGCATTTGGAATAGCTAACTATTACCTGCGTTTTACAATGGAGGAAATAAAAGCAAACACAGAAATAAAAGTGATCTCCAAAGTCATGTACAATCAGAAATAAAGCCCAAGGCTCATACATTAACTATGAGACTATTCTTACTTCCCAGCAGTCAGAAATGAGCTACTGATTGCAAGAGCAATAGAGACGTGCTTGAGAGAATGAGGGCTCTCGGCCCTTTGAAGCAGTCAAGGGAATCTGGGTTAGACCCAGATAGTAGCACCACCGCTCCTGCAGCCTCTGCTTAAACAGTCAGCTTTGCACCACAGAGCTTTTCTCCTGCGTGCTGCTGTATATACCACAGCCTTGTGAAGACTATGACTCAAGATCTCTGCAGACTTATAAGGTTGAAAATATCCTCAACAGCGTCAGCTCTTGCAAGGCATTTTAAGATGTAAGTGAAACCTGCTGCAACAAGCCCAGTCTGGATATGCAGAGCTGACAAAAGTGGCACGCTGCGCAGTATTTCTATTATATATCCTCCGTTCCAAGGGACTGAAATGCAACTGTAATTAATCACTGCAGGATGCAGCTAGGCAAGACAGCGTTCCAGGCAAGTACATATTATTTTTCTTTCAGCAAATCTGAAAATATTGCACGTGTATGTGAAACACTGGGCAGATTACTCCAGGGCCTTGAGATTATTTCATTTTCCATTTTAATAAAAATAGATTTAACAGCAAAAACTGGCATACAACGGGGATTTATAGCAATGGAATTTCACCAAATAAAAGTGCTACAACCAAAGTAGAACCTGTCTACCTCTGTTCCCATGTCTCAATCAAAGGTCCTTTATTTAGCCCTTCCCCCAGTTATGAGTTCTGTAGGGTATTTTTGCACACAAAATCTAGGCTTTTTCTCATGACCATAAACTACACCAGTGCCACATAATTCCTTCACAGAGAGCCATTTATGGTGCTCTGTGAGTTTGGGCTTTAAAACGTGGTCCAGGAAATGCATAGACCCTAAAGTCCATTTTATGACTGTGGCTCTGTGTCTGCTCCGACTCCTGCTGGTGTTCTGGTAGGAGCTGTGCTGTCAACGATGTCTGTCAATATTTTTTTCAGTGCTCTCTTCCACCTACCCTACTGGTCATCTGTGAGTCCTACATCCAGACCACCTAGTTAAATCTCTTCCTACAACCACAGCATCAAGAAAAAGAAAAAAAAAAAGGATACTCTGCAGCCAGTTCAAACCTGTTTCCTTAGGGGATGGCAGGCAGGAGTAGATTTACCTGAGATTTTGTTCTTAGTTGCTCTGGATAGAGAAAATGTCTGGTGAGTTCAGTGATGGCAAAATAACCATGAGACAAATGTAACCCAGATGGTGTAAGCACAAGAAACTCTTGATCTGTTGTATGGTACATAATCAGACACCATGGAAGAAGATGATGGTCGACTTTGTGATTATTTATAGCATGTAAAGATAGACCCTGGACCTGAAGCAACCACGGCCTCCGGTAAGTGCTACACACTATGGACACCAGCAGCTGTAACCATGCACCAGCAAGTCTTCTGTCACTGTTTATGTGCTGTTTGTTTCATTTCATAGAAGATGAAGTGCCACAAGTCATGTTCCTTATCCCTTTTTTTTGATGAAACTCAAGCTTTTTTCAACAGATTCATAAATCCCAATGAAAACTCAGCCATTCATATTTTATCTATTCAAACTGAATGGCTTGTTCTAATTGGGACTCTATGACAGTGTCAATCCTAATACTTTCTTATGCTAAAATATTTTAAGTGTTCATCTATAAACATGTGCTGAAGAAAGCTCGGAGTTTATAAACTTTAAAGGGATATTATGTATTTTATCTCTTTTTTTTCAGTTTAGTGTTCCACACCTGGGCTTATTATGGGCTAGGCCATGGTTTCATCATCACATTGAAAGCAATAAAAGAATAACATACACTAGAGAGAGACAAATATAAATGTTTAAATCTGTCAGTTATACAATAAAAGCTCTTGAATATAGCAAACGAAGCACAGAGGAACCAACCAAAGAAAAAGAGATGGCAATAACTGCATTACTTTCCCAAGGTAACTGACAGGAAATTTTCTACCCTGAGATTATTCTTTTTGGCCATAAAGATAAAACATTATCAGTGTTCTGAAAAACTCAGGACACTAACTTCCAACAGTTCCTCAGTACTTGATGGTGTTCATCCCAGAAATCAAGAATAGAAGTACAAAGGACCTTAATACGCTATCAGTTTTTAAGAGGTCGCCATTGACTCCAGGAGGAAATCTGTTCTAAAACCAGATAGCATTAAATTGCCCAGTGTGTTGAGCTGATAACAAAATAGGTAATTTATCATTGAAAGTAACTACTTTTTTCTATACTTCTTGTCCTTATCTTTTAGAAAACGCATGGGCTGGAGTAACTGCTGTACTGGGGTTTGGTCATGAGCAATGGAGTCTTGTAGCCCCTGCTGAAAGTTACTAACTTAAATCCAATCAAAACAGAAAAAAACCCAGTAAGATGGGAAAAAATATTGTTTGTTGTCCAAACAGGCAATAGAAAACATTTTTTCTCATCTTACTGTTTTGCAATCTCTTCTTCATCGCTGTAGACTAATATCTATAATTACATTCAACATTAATTCAGATCTATGGTGACAATTCCTGAGGTGGGACTGGGACTGAGATTCTAATAAAGAATTCATTAGAGTAAGTAGACTTGTGTCCTCACCCTGCATGAACATAGAGAGAGGTTTAGCTCCTGCTTTCTTGAGGTGAACATAAAATCAATTTCTTACAATACCCTTTCCCCCCAGAATCCCATTCAGACTTTATGGAGAGTGAAGATTTCCAAGATTAGGTTAAGTTACTTCCACTAGTACTACACTAACTTAACACCAGTTTCCAGGTTTTCATTTGAATGTAGCAAAAAGTTGTGGTGGGAGTAAATTACTCTCTGTAAAATCGAACATGATGAGGCATGCAAGGGCTTTTAAAAGGGTTTTGAATCATCTTAGTCATCTTCACACTTTCCTCAGTGTTTGGCAAATGGTACAAGATGTCTCTCGTTTCTAAAGGTCTGTTGCAGGCTGCCTGGTGTTGCTTGTGATTCAGCCTCCTTTTTGCAGAGACAATTTTTTTGCAACCTACACACCAGGGAGGCTGTGAAACAACTTCGGTTCACTCAGTCTCTGAGTCCTGAAGTTGAGTGG
Organism: Phoebastria nigripes; assembly: GCA_035582835.1. NCBI lineage: Eukaryota > Metazoa > Chordata > Aves > Procellariiformes > Diomedeidae > Phoebastria > Phoebastria nigripes. The sequence continues at coordinate 880,772 of JAYKAV010001753.1, forward strand.
CAATTTTCAGAAATATATCACTACAGAAATCATTAAAAATCTCAGGTATGTTGCCAAGGATTTGCTTAATTTTGCTACAGAAAAAAAAAAAAGGGGGTAAAAAACCCAACCAAGGTCAATCAACCTGTATTTGCCTGTATTTCTCTCTATTTATCTTTCATATGCAGCAGTAGTGAGGATGATTGTTAGAACTAGTAGCTCTAGAAATCACAACCGTCAGGCTGAGTGAGACCTGACTAACAGTATCTCAAGGTATAGCAACTTTTCTCAGCAGTATAGTAAACTTAATTTATAGGTTTTTTCCTCCGTCAATTTTTTTGCAAGTAAAACTCCAAAACATAAACCATTACCTAGGGCCTAAATGTATGCATTTTTTTGATCAGTCCAGGCAATCACCTCTGTAATGATCATAATGCTTCCACCTGTTTTTTAGAGCAAGAAAAAAGGGATGTTCTTTGGATGCTTCAAACAAAGCAGATATTCTGATTATGGGCAAAATGAATGAATATAAAACATTTGGAGCCATTTTGGTCCAGTTATAAACAAAAGTATCACTCAGYGGCTTACAGTGAATTTATTGGGATACATTTATCCATGACAGTGTTCTGGAAGTGCTTATTAGTTTGATTATGCTAATATTTCATTTTGGTTTTGCCAGATGGAGGTTCAGACATGCAATATTTTCTGAAGTTAATATGGGATACGCCAGAGTGGGGACTGAGACAGTAACTCCATGGTTCATTGGAATAGAAAACTTCTGCCAGCCACAGGAGTGAGAGGGAAATGGGGTGTTTTAATGGCAGGGATTGTACTCATGTTCAGAATGAAACAGAGCTGCTATTGCAATTTTCAAGAGAATAAGACTCATAGTATTATATTCATTAACTGAAACTGACAATTACTGGATACCTATGTTTCGTGATACTGTCAATGCAACTTCTCTTCTTTGACTTAGCACATAAAAGAAGATGTACATGCCCATCCTGTCTACAGTAGCTCACCATATAATTGTCAGTCTTACATAAATCAGCACAAAAAAGTCTACTTCTAGAAATGGAATAATCATGGAATGAAAGGAACAACACTACAGATTTCAGCTCGAACAAACAGAAAGGGCATTAAATAACTACAAGTTTTTCTAGCGTCGCTCATTACATTTGGTTTTAAATTCCTAACATATTGAGCATTCATATAAATATGCTTCAGATATTTTGAAATTTTGTCATATGTCTTGTCATATGCATTACATCATGAGTTACACTTTTGGGGTGCTTATACTCCCACTCTGGAGTTTTAATTATTCTTTTTATTGACCTCAGAAAGCCTGTTATCTGCTTTAGGCAGTCTCTACAAAGGTCGGCCTCACAAACAATCAAATTAACATCTTTTGTCCCGTTTTGAAATTTAGAACATTTACATCCTAAAGACAGCTACGTCATCTATCCTGAGGTAATCTGCCAGTGAACAGACCCTCTACATCCATTAGCTTTAGGCGGGTAGAGAAGGGTGAAAGGGAAGTTATTTGCCTTCTGGAGCCTGATTCTACCTGAGCTTCTCATACACACAGTATGGGCCATCCCTTGCCACTGACTGTCAGGCAGAACAGAAGCAGATGTCAGAGAGCTCTGTTTCACAACCGATCCCACAATATAAACTAAACTAATCTCTAGTCCAGACCTGGACCAGGACTATATTTTAACATGGTCAAAACTCACTGACCTATGAGATCTGATCTATGAAACTGGACAAAGCATTCTGGGGGAAAATGGGGGAATGCTCCCCCCAAAAATCCCAGATGACTGTATACTGCCATTTCACTCCCTTGACACATGGTTGATTCAACACCTACATCTAGACAGTCCCAAATGGCTCCAGGTTTTGTCACCCAACAATGAATCCCTCTGGGAAGCATAACGAGCAGAGACCTTAATATACCGCAAGACTCCAGGCACAACCACTCCTCGGGCATGGCCACTGTGGCTCCTACTCAGAGAAAAACCTGTGACTTGGAAACACAGGTTTTTCCAGGAAAACCTGGAAAAAAATGATTTTACCAGGTCTCTGCTATCTGAGAATTCCCTCAAGGCAAGAGATTTTCCAAATAACTGATTGCTCCTCTTGGGGCCCTTGAGGACAGAAAGGGGATGCCGTAACCATGGACATGCCTTCGCAGGGATTTTGGTTGGAGAAAGGTCTGCCGCTCTTTGCAGGTATTACTCATTAATGATACAAGCGCTAATAGGAGCTGATGCTCAGCCGTGCAAGAGCATGTGTAGAAAACAGGGCCGGGGGAGAAACCTTGCCTCTGCAGACAAAAAGGAATGCTCCTATTACAGTAAGATTACTTCATGAATCAGGAACTACAAATCATATGAACAAAAACATTGTCATTAAATGAAGGTCTGCCAGTGTTGTATACATCAGGATTAAAGACAATTGCCTTTCAACATATCTTATGGGCTGGCTGTTTCCTTAAAAATCGGTGCTAGCCTAGGACCTTCTGTAAAAACAAAGCAAGCTACTTCTCATCTCTCAGAAGACATCAAATATTTATTGAAATCTTCATTTATTTAGCCACCCACAGAGAACCACATACAGGAGATCTTAGTTGCTGGTTTGACCTTGACTATTTAATGAGATGTATAATGATGCCATTGCAGCAAACAGAGCCTGGCAGAACAAATGCAAGCAGCCACTGCACTAAGATCTCTCATCTTCTACAAAAGGAGCAGTGGAAAAAAAAGGTAATATTAGATGAAGGAAACAGGTCTCAGCATGTGGGATCAACATATGGTGGCACCAAATATCAGATGCCAAAAGGAGAACTAATGCTATTTGCTGGCCTATTCATGCCATAATTTTTTTCTGCGCAAGACAGCTCTGGAATGTATCGTAGGGAACCTGCATGCTGTATGGCAGCTGGTAACAGTAAATTTGATATTACTCAAAATAAAAGGTATTTGAGTAGCTTCTTCCTTCTTTTGTATTTTTGCTATTATTTACGTCTGTGCAAAGCAAGTGTATTGTACTCACAAAACACAGCCATTTTGAGATGCTTTTTTTAGAGGAAGTAAATGTTTATCTAAGGGTTATGGTATCGAAGGGAAAAAGCCCTTTCCAAAAGCAGCAGTCAGTGTTAGAGGTCCATTAAGCTTGACACCACATAAAACTGCAAGATATGTCTCCTGCTCAGAAGACAGGATTGCACTGTGTCCATAGCTCTCCATCTGGGGAGACTGTAAGGAAACTAAACAGAATTATGGCCTCTTGGGTTTCTTTACTGTACCAAGGGACAAAGTTTACAGTACACAAGTACAGAGGGAGTGGGATGTATTGCCTACTTTCTCTTTTTTAAGCTTGCTTCTTTAGGAGGAATATTTGTCACAATCCTGCATATGTCTTCACCCCAAAGTTTTCACCTAGCCAGAGGTGAGGATGGCTGCCTGCCGTCCCAGTTCTCTGTATGCCTAGTCACTGTCTTTTAAAACATAGGCATTGTTGTTAGGTAGTTAAGTCTAACTGCTCTTTGTATTCACCCATACAGATGGCCTGTGTCATGTAGATATCTTGGAAGAATTGCATATGAATGAGGGATGCGGAGGTGGAAAGGTCAACTGCTTTATAACTCAGGTCAAAGAGGCATTTTCGTGAATGGGAAGGGCTGGGTTAAAGAAAGTTCACAGTCTGATATGGGGGAAGGGGACCAGTATCCCTGAGAGATGCACATATGTTTAGGATAAGCAATTAATAAAGATTTCCAAGACAAAACCAAAGGTTTATTTTTCAGAAAAAGACCAAATAAGCTCAATTTTTAAAAAAATACATTTTGATTATCAGTTTCATTGAGGAACGCCTCTATTCCAAAGGTAGTTCACTGGGAAGTGATGGAAAGGTGAATTCACATGTTGGCTGTCTCCTCTAATCACCACCCCCCCACCGTGTGAACAACCTCAAGGCATACTGTCTAAACCAGATGAACTCTCCCACTCTATTTGACCGCACAGCCAGGCACACTCTACTAAAAACATGTTTTTAATGGCCAGAAAGTTCGCCTTCAAAGCGGAGTAGTAAACCAACCTGTAGGCTATGCCTAACCTGTAGGAAGCTGGCAGACTTCCCAACAGGATAAACCAAGGGCACCAGGTGTAGACTAAGAATATCCACCTTGGAGTACATTCACTCTCCAGCCTCTCTGTGCAGACCCATCTTCATCCTTTCCTGTTGAGCTGCCCCCCCCAATACCAGGCCCTATCTCTATCGCTCGCACAGCCCCTTCCACGCTACAGTACCAGATTAACACCGACCTTTCTCTCCAAATCTGTTACTCCTGAACCCACTGTACTCAGCTCTGGGAGAAGCAGGTAGCTTATGGACACGGTTACAGACAAGAGCTTACCCAAATCCCAGTATTACTGAGCTATCTCAGAGGAGAGTTTTTCTCCAGGCCAGCTCTTGCCAATGTATAGTAGCCATTTTAGCCTGGCCCTGGGGAAATGGGGATGATTGCAGTCAAGGGTCTACCACCTTCTTGCTCCTTTTGAGCAGAACTGGAAGTAACATTTCTAAGAAACCCCTTTTGTGTGTGGGCTGTAACCTCTTACAGGCACAGGCGATACAGAGGGTAAAAGCGTGCCTTGTACGTTCTTTTTCCTTGCACAGCTCTGTAAGCCAAGCCAAGCCACAGAGATTTTTTTTCTTCTTGGCCAGCATAGTTTCATGGCAACAACTTTTCAACAAGCATTACCAGAGATATGTTATTTCTTCTGCAGTAGAAATTGAAAAAAGATTTCCATTGTAAAAGAGATTTTTACAATGGCTTTTAATCAGATTTTTTCCCTGATATTCACTTAACACCCCACGTTGATTCTCTCACCAGAATAACACCATTGTGGCCTTGCCTTCATGTTACATTCACTGTGTATATCTCCATGGACATTTTACAAACAAACAAAAAAAATACTCTGATCATATCTGTCCGTATTCAGTGGAACTTAGAAGTGCACTTAAGAAGCAAGATTAGAAACTATTTTTAAAACGTGCTTCTATGAGTTGTTTTTTTGTTTTTCTCCGCAGAGGAGAAACATCTTAGAAGACAGGTGGTATAAAATAAGCTAAATATATAGTGGACTACTATCACAAACCGCATGAAGCAGTTAATAAGAAGGTTTATTAAGACACCTGTTATAATGCAACTGCCAGAGGCTAATGGTTCAAAAACATTGAAATGAATTTCCCTAGTTAAGGTGTCCTCTGTGCAGTCTGGATAATAATTCTTAGGCCAAAGCTTATTGACAACATGGGGATATTCCACTGGATTTGATAGTCCCTCATGAGATCTATGTATAACATTCTCCTGGAAAAGTTTTCTTGTTGAAATTTTTTGGTTGTCAGTCCAGTGGCAGAGATCCTCTGGAGTTTAAGAGTCTAGTGATAATCAATGTGATCAGCTGCATTGTGTATTATGTATTATACAAATCACCCAGAAGACTCAAATCATAGTCAAAGAATGGAATATTTCGATTAGGCCACCTAAATCTTAATATAACTTCAATATATATGTTCTTGGCTTTGAATTATGTATTTCCCCCAAAAATGTAGACGCAGTTGCCACTTTTTTAAGCAGTGAAATGGTGCAAAGATGAAAATATATAATTGGTAAAACTTGATTACAAGGCTAGCTTCCCTTCTTGAGGAATTCAGAAGGACAAGCAAAGACTTTATGGCTTGGGCATTCTCCTTTCACCTTTACAGTACACAGAGATAAAGAAAGCAGTTACATTGACATTGCAATGGGTACCGACAATTACCTCCCCATCTGGCTCTTGTAGGGCAGAATATCCCTAAGGTTTGAAATATGGGGAGGAATGACATGGGGGATTCCTGTTAGTAACATTCAAGAGGCAGAGTTATTTTCTGGTTTTACAGGTGAAGGTGCCAGAGGTTTGTTAAATCCATGCATTTCCAGGAACGGGAAGCCCTTGGAGGCTGCTCCTCATGGGAGAGATTAGAGATACACTCTCATGTGCAGCTGCCCTCTAGGACCCTCTTTTCCCTCCTGCTCTGACATAAAGCCAGAGGGTTTCAGGGAATCTGAAAACTTTTTTTATTTCAAGGGCCTAACCAGCACATGTACASCCCTCGACAGAGGAAAGAGACCAGGGAGACTGTGGCTGCTTTTCTCTAGACACTGCCATGAAATAGCTGGATTTTGTTTGAGACAGTGACTACCAGAAACTCACAGGATCTACCCATCCAGCGTAATTTACTCCCAATCAGCAATGCATAAATTACAAAAAGTCATACCTCATCCCTGTATTTGACCTAAATTGCCCACACCCTTTGCACATATCTCAACTGACTTCTTRGAGTCTCCCACGAAATGGGGAAAGGGAAGATTATAGGCTGGCTTTTCCACAGGAGCACGGAGTATCATATGACTTAGTGAGCTCTGAGAACATGTAAGGACGTATCACACAATAATTGAATATTTGAATATTTCCATGAGAACATCTCATTCCAGCTGATCCAGAATCCTTCCTTTGGGGTACTGAAAGATCTCAGCCCTCTACAGAATGAAAGAAAATGAGCACTAGGSCAAAGCAGTGAGTAAGTTAGCACATTTTTGTCAACCTACAATGAACTGAGAAATGGCTACGTTTTCTGTGGTAAATTTCATTTGGAGAAGAAATTAGGGAAAACCAGAAGCCTCTTTTAAAAAAAAAAAAAATTAACAAAAGTGAAACCTTTGTCTTTTTGGTGCTTCAGTTTATTATTTTAAAAAGTTCCATAAATTGTGAGATTTTTCATAGCTGATAGTTCCCTGCATCCTGCTGCTCTTTAGTTCCCAGGCTAGTTCTATTGCTGGGTGAAATATCTTAGAGCCAACACTGCTTTGCACAGTGAGTCACAAGCTGGAATAGCTAAAAAGAGCTCCACAATTTATTCCTGGTCTTAAATGGGAACGGACTTCGATTCTTTTGATCAAACTGCTGCTTGAAACGTCCCCTTGTGAGCCATCATTAACACTTTTCGTTTTCTTGTGTATTTCCCTTGATGTTATTACAAGCAATAATCACCGAATTAGGGAATCAAATGCATATTTGAGGGAATCAAGGACATTCAGAGCATTTCAAGGTGACTTTCACTTAGTGAATGAACTGATTCCAGATAACAGAGATTTCATGTAATTTTAGATAGAGTTGGCAGTTCAAAGTCCAGTGTGTTCTGTTATAGGGGATAATATATAGAAAGCAGCCTGTCAAGAAGGGAACAGACTGATTCAATGAGACATCCTTAGAAGCAACAGAATTAATGTCATTCCATCTCTCTAGATCAGGTAATCTCAGATAGTCACAGAAGAGTGACTAGAGATGTGCTCACACTGATTATGCATTTATTAGGACTTTTAAAGGGAAATAGAACCTCAAAATTACCTGCCTGCCTGTCAGAACAATTAAAATAATTCTGGGTTGTAGAATTGATGTAGCAGACCTTTTTGGTTATAAACATTTCAAAAACACCCAATACACTTAGTAGAATGGCTCTGAATACATAGCAAAGTATCAAGACACATTAAAACTGTTATCCTTACAGGCTATGTGTTCCCTATGTCATTATTTTCTTAATCTATTTTAAATCTCTCCACTCACTGCCAGTCTGCAATACTTCTTCAGACAACTTCCCATTTATAAGACGATGTCCTGAGAGCTGACATCAATGGAAAATGCAAGCATTCAGTTCTTCGCCAGATTTAGCTGCACACTGCTCAACAGCCTCTTAGAAAACATGGCATTTTTTTCCACTACAGTTACTTCACTTAGTAGATGACATATTTCATACTATAAAATTCCTAGAATGTCAGCTTCTAGTCCTGGGATAAATTCAATATCCTTAAGAAAGAAACAATGAAAGGTTAGTGACTCTGCAAACAACTGAGTAATAGAAAATAAAGTGTGCATAAACTTTCTTATTTGGCATACGTGAGAAGTGAGTAAACTACCCAAATTAGAAGTGAGGAATAAACTCCACTAGAGTGGGTTCACCCTTGATTTAACCATTGACTCCAAATATATAAACCCTTTTGTGTTTCCTGCAAGGAGTCCAGCAAGTTTCCACATAAATTCCTCTGCTGACCACACTTCCRCCTCATGCTCTTCACCAGCCTTCAGAAAGTTTAAAAGATTCTTCTTCAGATATCCTCATTCCCCAAACATCCTGCCTTCCACCCCTCAAAGACTATTTTATATTCATCTACTCTTATTTTGTCGGGAAGCAGAATAAATGCACATTGCAGATGTGGTGTTCCTTATTTTAGCTAGGGCCTCCAGTAGGGATAAACGTGCAAACTGGAGCGGAGTCCCAGGAGATGGTTGTTTGCAGTTTGCCAAACAGGGCTGTATGCAGCACAGATGATTCACCCTGCTGATGCTGACTGTTTCTCAGACTCTGGAGAGGAGTCAGAAATGGCATGGTGGAGGAGCAATTAAAGATAATATTCTTCTCTTTGATACAATATTTTCGTATGGAACTGAATCACTCACTTTCAGATAGTTCTGAAGAGCTGAAACGCTTTGTTCAAGCTCATTTTCTAAATGAAAGACAGTCTTTTTTTAAACAAACATTTTCTTTTCTTTCAATATTTTTTTCGTTTTGACAAGGACCTGTTTGTCTCCTCTTCCCCTGAAAAGCTGAATAAACACTGAAAACGTCTAGCTCTGTGTCTGAACACTCAGAGAGTCATGGCTAGGAAAGAGTTCCTTTCATGTGCATGAATGCAGACAGTTCTCTCCAGTGTGGACTTGTGATCCATTTGTGGCCACGTAATTTTGTGACTGTTGAGAAAAGTCTTCTATACATAACCCTGAAACCACCAGCTTGAATGGCTTCAGACCAGTTAGCCATTCAGTTACATATAACATCTACTGAGAGGGCTCACCTGAGAACTTAATTGGTGCCTAAGTCTTATTTGACTAGATTATAAATACCAGCTCCCATTCAAGATTTCAGCTCCCTGGATTCATGTTACCCAAAGGGCAGTGTAAGTCTGGCCATAGTCTCTTGTGATGGCTACATTCATTGAAATAATGACACCGTGAATCACAAGAGTAAAACCTGTATGTACAAGAAGCAGAGTTTTCTTGGCAACTCACCCACTGAGCTAACATTCACCTCTGGAAGATGTCCAGAAACCTTGACATCTTAGCAACAATATAAAATAGCAACAATTCTTCTGTCTTTCCTTCCTGAAATACAGCCATCTACAGTGAAGACTGAAAATGTGAAATCCAGAGCTAGGCTCACAAGGAAGTTTTAACTCGCTATTAAAGGACCCAACTGTCAGGATACCTCAGCCCTGAGTTAYGTAGCTAGTTGCGTGCCTTGCTTCACATGCAATGCATGCAAAAATGTAGGCTCTAGGCATATAATTTCCGCAAAGCCAGCAAGCTAAGTATGTGGCACATGTTAGCCAACAGAAACTGATAAGATTTAGATCACATCTCTAGCCTGTGGGGAGTCCCCTACTCCCATATTGATTTTAAACCACCCAACTTCACCTTGGTGTGAGGCCCTCCTGCCAGTCCTTCTCACAAAGTATGGCCTGAGCAGTGGCTTTCTTCCATAGGTGGAGTTATCTGAGTATTTATGCAAAAAAGTGCAACTAGAATAGATTCATTCCTGTGCTATAAGGTGGTCGAACTTACATTTTCCACTCCCAAACCATTGGAGCTGATGCTACCCTGGGATGGAAAAGACAAGGTTCTTCTCAGTCACTCTTGTAGAAGCTATATCCATCCTTGTAGACTCGTTAAATATTCATTGTGCCCTAGAAAAAAGACAAGAGTGAACATGTCACTATAGCTCACTGCTTTCTTATGATTCTCATCTGGGAGAAAAGAAGAATCTTACTTTCTGCTCTCTCCTCCAATTCAAAATGTAAATATTTGAAAAGAAGTACTCTGTTCCACAAGAAAGCTAAGGCTTAGCCACTTAGTCTTAATCTCATCTTGTTCTTCTTTCCTTTCTCTAATCTAATGAATATTTAATTATTCCCTGGGAAATGGAAGTTAAGAGAACTCCACTCCAGCCTACTATCAGGTACTCTCTTAGAAAATGTATTCTGGGCCTTGTTCCTCCTTCTGTAAGGGCTCAAACTGTTGAAGGTCATTAGAGGTCTGAGGTACTGCAACTACCACCAGCCTCTATATTTTGTGCAGGGCCTTTTCTAATAGATGTGGACTGAAGATGCTTGTCAATTGAGCAAGAGAGATGGAGAGGACCTCATCTGCAAAGCTTGAGGGAGTTATGCACCAACTGGCTCCTGAGAATTGGATATTGTTAAAAATTAGGCATTTCCAGCATACTCAAAGGTAAAACTTTAGGGACTTTACTAATGAGCACATAAGTGACTGTGGACTTGGACGACTCTAAAATAAGGCAAAGCAAAATGTTGCATTTTGATGACTGAAGYAGCAAAGAGAAGCTGAAGTCCCAGTTAATTTCTTCTGTACTTTTCAGACTGAGAGTCTTAAGTCCTCTGGTGACCATAGCTTTCTTATGCTCAGCATTGCAATGACATGCCAGGGATTGCATGCAGACAGCAAGGGAGAGCGTCCCAGGTGTCATCTCTCCATGGAATTACCACAGATTGCTCCGAGCTGTCATTGTCTGCACCTCCAATGTAAGACGTGTTATGAGATAGGGCAGATGTGTGGGGCTGTCCCTACCACGCTGTGTGGGGCAGCCTGATAGACCAGGTCACAGAAGGCCTGCAGGCACCTCTCAGGCTGTGGCAAATTATACTAGGAGGAGTTATAGCAAATATATATAGGAGTTATATACAGCAAATTATACTGTAGCACAGTAACACATCTAAAGAAATACTGACACTTCCAAGAACTTTTCCCCAAATGCCTTGAGGAGTTTAACTAGCAGTTTCATACTCAATGTCATACTCTATGTCATGATTGTTTTACAGGTGAAACTCTGAAAATAGCACATCTTTTTTGATCCTGCTGCCAAAGGAAGAGATGGGATATCTGGCACCAGAAAGCTGCTGGTTCTGGCAGTAGGAGCACAGCCAGGAGAGAGGCAAGAGTCAGCACTTGCACTGGACATCAGGGCTCTTAAGTTGCTGCTTACTTTGACTTTATCTCAGCTCAGACTCGCAACATGYAATTAGTGAGGGGCACTGAAAATTTGTCCCCAGAAATGCAGCAGTGAGAAGATTACTTGACTAACAGGAAGTTCATTGAATCCCTGTACACTCACAGTATTATAAACATGAAGTTTGTACAGCAAGAAAGAAGTTTATGCAACGGGAAGTTTAACAAGAAGAGATCCAGCTGGTGGTAAACCCAATCAGAGTCATAGAAGAACAGAAATACACAACCTTGGAAGACCACCCGCTCCAGTCCTTTGGGCTGAAGCTGGTCGATGGTCTACACTAAGATCATTCCTGACAGATGTTTGTCTAACCCATCCTAAAAACTTCCAGTGAAGGAGACTTCAGAACTTCCATAGGAGAACACTTTCAGTGCTTTAACAGCCAAACAGAAGCCTCTTCTTATACTCAGTGAGATCACTTTTGGTGAAATTTAAGCTAATTTATGTTTGTTCTTACCCCATTGGCCCTGAAGAACAATTGATAATCATCCTCTTTGCAATAACATTTTATAGCAATGGAAGGGAGAAAAATGTTTCCTGTCTTACTGGGATCAAGTAGAAGCAATAATTACCTCCCACATCATTGTCAGCTCTTGTGAATGCAACCCAGAGTAAGATTTGCCTGCTTAGCTACAGTGTGAGATTTTTTTAATTGTACTTAGTCTGTGATCTACTGCAGCTGCAGGTTTTTTCTGGTATCCTATAACTAAAGGAAAACTTGAAAATCTTGCCTTCCTCTGAAACACATCTTGCATTCTTGTTGCATTGTTTCATTAATTAGCCAGTAAATAAAACTGTTAATCATTTAACTTTGTAGTCTAAGGAAAAATAGAAACCACTGTAAGTATGCAGGRTATATACATGTCCTTAATCTTTCTTTCTAGAACAGACTTGCTCTTCTCTCTTAAGAATGGAGCTCCCCACTGTGCTGGAAATTACTCAGCATAAAGTGTTATGAAAATCAAAGGGTAAATTTTATTGTTACAAAACTTTTATTAAGGCTGAATGAATACTTGGATACTTGCAACTTATTTATTTATAAACGAAAATTAATTCATTAATACCAGAGGCATCAGCTTGTGTCCTCTTATTTTGGGTGAGCTTAAAGAAATTGCTCCAGTATATATTCCCACAGGAGATCATTAGTCAGAAACTTCTTAAAGAAAAAAAAAAAATTTTAGACCTTCACAAACTCAGAGGCTTCAGGAAGAACCCATTTCTGCTTCCAGAATCTGCAGTGATACAGAATTAGTCACCATGAACATATACATACTGTGATTTCCAAACGAATGCAAGAAAAACACAGTGTAACTAGTAAAACCACTATGTTTAAAAATGTTACACTTAAAATAGATTTAAAATAACAATACAGTAATGCCTGAGAGTCCCACACTATTTAGTTTTGTGATTAAGAAGTATTCTGACCCTAGTAATATTTTCAATATATGGAAGAATATTTAATGACTAAGAATTAATGATCACAAAGACAAAAAATGATGGCAAAAGCTAAGTTACTATATGATAGCTGGTAATCTTGGAACAACTGTACTAATGCTGAAATTCTCATAAAGAACTATATYTTGGGTCACGTGATTAAAGATAAAGAAAATGAAGTTCACATCCTTGTTAAAGCATAARTAATATTTATTCTTTTTCATCTTTCTTTCTCTATTACAATAAATATTCAATTGGAATGGATCTGTAGCTTTGATACATGAATTTCAATATTTTATAGAACTTGTTATGTGTTCTTTAGTCTCCCATTTTTCTCAGTTGCAGAGTGGTATTATAAAAACACAGCAGAAGATATAAAAAAAATACAAGAATTAGAATGATAAAATAGGATTCAATTCTTATGTAAAAGCATGTTTTTTGGTAAAAGTTAAAATAAAGAGTTAGAAATGTCTCTAGGTTAATCTAGAAAAGCTATGTAATCAAGAGGAAGAATGAAAGTGTATAGTCTGAAAATTGCCTGAATCACCTGTATTTTCTGCCAGGAGGCAAACAGAAACAGAGAGAACAAAATAATTAAAAACTTATTGAAAAAAACACGTGTTCTATATGTTTGAGTGTGTTTTCATGCCTCCTTTATCATTTTGCTGTCAACTCAATAAATAATGTCTATCTACAAATAGGAGGAGCCTTAGGCAGTTAAAAATATAGTACATAGAAATCCTAGTGTTATTGTTTTTATGGTTATATATCCCAATATTATTAACAGCCATGCTCTAGGGTTCATGAGACCATCTTACAGCTAACAGATGAATGTGATGTATTTTAAAATCAAACCCGTTATTCAGTTAAAAATCAACCATAAAGATTTCTCACTATCAGATGTTTTGTAATTCACTTTAACATGGTTCAGTAGATCTTCCCTAGCTCATGTGTGCTGCAAGTCTAATAATGTACTGTAGGCTTTAAGAATGGGATTTATCTTCTGGCAAAATTTTGTTTTGTGTGTCTATATACATCACTATGATTTAATAAAAATCTCCCCAATATAACCCTGTTGCATTCCCCACTGCAATATAGTCTTGTTATAGCAATATCTTTTCACAGCAAGGAAACAACAGAATCGAAAATAAAGCTTAGGAAGACCTGAAAAATGTGTTGCTGTTGTGCAAAAAATGGGCTGTCCTCTGTGGCAGCTCAGCATAACACATGGAGCTGAACACTATCTGACTCACCATCTTTAATTTCTCAGACTAAAAATAATTAAAAAAAAAAAAGCTTCTGATAAACATGATCCAGGATGCAAATGAAAAGATAATTGAAAGGAAAAAGTGAAAGGCTTATTAACTATGCAAGCGTCTGTTCATGAGGATTTGGTTCTTCGCATGTTGTTCCTCCACGAGCCTGCACTGCTCTTACTGCTGGCCGTTTCAGTCCCTCCTGCTCTTGGCCCGCCATCCCACATGGTCCCCTCCTACCTTCCCTCAGCCCCCTCACCCTACTAACCCCATGCAAATCCACCTGCCTCTGGCCAGCTGCCTGCCAGGCTGTGCAGTGAAGGAGCTTGGCACAGGGCTGGCAAGTGGGGAGGACCAAAGCAGCGGGACCCAGACCAGCTTCAGCTGCCCAGACCCACCAGTTTGGGTGCTTGGACACCCTGCTTTCCCCACTGCTTTCTCCTGCGTCCCCCATGGCTGGTGGATCAGACATCCTGGTCTGTCCAGGAGACAGGTGGGGGGACAGCTTGGCTTTCCACTAATGACCGAACGTTAGAAAACAGGTTGTGTGAATGTTTGATACCTCCTGGTGACCTAGAAAGAAGTAAATGGGAGTGGGTTGAGTAGACGTGTCTCTTTGAGATGCCTACTCCAACCCAAGTAACGAGGCTCTGCTGTAGCCCTGGGAGGTACAGATGAGACACAGGAAAAGGTCAGACAGGYTGGGGCAACACTGCTTATCTGACAGGTAGACATCCTCCTGCATGCAAACATTGCCACCCTTAAATCTAGGCTCTATGTAGTTTTGCAACATTTTTTTCTGCCACGCAACACATGCTAATAGAGACCTGCAGGTTCAATTTATGCTCTGTTCTGGGGTGTTGTACAAGCAAAAGGAGATGCAAGCCTAGGAAATGAAGTAATATCTCACTTGTTAAGAACTGGATGAAAAATAAGATGATAGCAATGTCTACAATGCATTTTCTTAAAAGCTGTGGCTGCAACCTTGGCCAGTCTAGAGTAAAGCAAATTCATTAATCTCAGCCTTTTACTTGTTTTACACCAGAAGAGAATCTGGACCCGTAGCTCCTTACCATAAAACACCCAATACTGTAATAAAATAAAAAGTCCTTTAGATTTCACTTTCTTGATAGATCTGGAGGAATAAGTTTCATCTTTTTCATTTCACTACTGACACTGGGAGACCATGGCTCTGACTAATGATAACTTAGGTAGAGTATAATTTGTATACAAGTTATGTACGATGCTATACTGATACTGAATAAAATAGTCAGAATCTGCACTAGGCATATATATCTGAATGCTCAAATAGTCACATGTTTTGTAATCACAAATTTAATAGCCACATGAGAGAGTGTGGACTGTAAAGATGGTGCTAATAAAATACGAAAATAACTCTCGGTCCTATTTCTTTCTTTGACAACCTGCTTTAATATTTTCATTCTTTAATCCAATATAAACATGAACTTTTCCAAATATCTGGCAGTTTACTTCCATTTCAAATCCTGACAGATAAGGTTTGCTAAATACACGCAAAGTGAGACTGAAGATTGGTGAAGTGTCAGTGCTGGTTAAGGTCCAGGCAGGAGGGGAAACAAATACTGAATCTAATCCACAAGTATGAATTCAACGGTTGTGGCAGATAGACATTTGTATCTATATCCAGATGACTGTTTATATCTATATCCAGATGACAATGCCAATGTTTGGACAGCAGGAAGGTAGAAATACAAGAATGGATGGCAGATGTGATCCCAAAATATAAGAAGGATCGTTGGGTCTCAGGCTGAGAACAGGAAGGGTTCACAGTTCTGGAACGAGAAGTGAACCCAGGGGAAAGGACTGGGCTTATGTTGTCAAAGGTCTACATTACACGCTGGCAGCCACTTGCAATATCTGATAGACAAAATGATTTATGAAAGCACATTATATGTTATCATTTATATTGCAATAGTGTTTTACCTTTATGTAACTCCCTAATTCCCCARCTGCTAAAGAAAAGCAAAGGCTCACCCATGCAAGTAAAAATGTTACAAATCCTGAGTATCATTAGACATGATATTCAGCGCACACAACACTGAGCTTTAAGCAATGCTAGTAAACAACACCTTCACTGAAACTCCTGGGATTAGTACGTAATGATCTGAACCCTCTCAGCAGCTGATATGCTGTGGATATGCTGAGCAGTTGACTCACGACTAGCTTTCCTCAGACAACTCTGTAGCCCAAAGAGGGACTACACCTTATCAAAAATCCCATTTGTGCCCATGGGTCATTTCTCATAGGCTGCATTTCTTCGGTTCTGCTCAGCTTGTAGGGAAACTTTGAAACAAAGTAATATTCACTACATTCACTTTTCAGTAAGAAATCTCCCTTTTGCTCATTTTCAGTATATTATTTTAGAATTTCATTGCTGCTTTGAAAACCAAAGGTGACAAAGGAGAATGGTAGGGGAAATGTTTAAAGATCAAAGCATTACAGTTCCCTATAGAAACCTTATTATTGCTGTTAAGAACATTAATTCCACATGAAATTTTTCATTTTCACCAGAGCCCAATTTTCCAAAATGTTTTAGTCAAGAACTTCAACCATCTAGGAAATCCACTGCTGTTGCTGCTACCTAACAGTGTTATCAGAATTTGTTTCTTTGCAAGCTGTTATTCTCAGTGACACTGGCATAATATATGTTTTTCATTTAATACTTGGCCTCTGTATGCTGTGGCATATTCCAAATCATGACAGAGGCAAACACAGCACAGAACGCAGGAATGGGTTGTATAGGGCTAGAAAGAAAAACACTTAGAAAGTTTTTATTAGGCTCTAACACTAATGAATCCTTGAGTTTTGCCAGCTATTGCTTCATAGAATCCTTGATCAGACACATACACATGGATGGACATCTCTTCAAAATCCAAAAGCCTGCTTTTGTAGAGAAGGAAGTTTTGCAAATTATATTAAAGTCAATTTTAAAAGAAATAGGCAGACAGTGCAAGCTAATCTGTGTAGTGTGAGGACACACTATTAGTAAGTCTCAACTGTCTTACATGAGGGCATCCTATAAATGATAGACCAGAAGTGAAGTGATAGAAAGTGGAATAGGTTTCTGGCTGATTCCTCGTGGCTGTTCACAAGACTAATTCTTGATTTCATATAATGCCATTTTCCAGAAAAAAACCACAAGGTTTCCTTCTGAAAGCCCTTTCTTTTCA
The DNA here is from genome assembly GCA_035582835.1 of Phoebastria nigripes. NCBI lineage: Eukaryota > Metazoa > Chordata > Aves > Procellariiformes > Diomedeidae > Phoebastria > Phoebastria nigripes. Next base: position 897,834 of record JAYKAV010001753.1, read on the forward strand.
CATGTAAGTAACACTAATAAAGTCATACTTTACTATACATATGAAGGCAGCTTTCCACTGTAATTCAACCCGTATCCACATATAGCTAATCAGAACAGCTACTGACTGCATGCATAATTTAGTGATRGATAGAATGCCTTAATGCATTAATACCGTTACATGCCAGTGTAATATGAGTGAGGATGTAAACATAAGGAGTTTGAGATACATAGCCTACTGGAATTGTAACTAGTCATCAATAAAAATAATCAGASACAGCACACAGGAAGATGCAAATTCCTGGAGCATTTCCCGTAGCTCCCTGGTACAGGGAACAGTTAGCAGATATTACGCACCAAAGGCCAGGTGGGATGGAAACTGCCTTGGTTGATAAGTGCAGCATTAGGATTCAGAAGGTAAAAGTTTAATGTCCAGATCTGCCACAGATTAGCTGATATATGGAGGATAATTCAGGTAGATATTTTATATTCTATTTTCATCACATGCAAACTTAGGACTGTACTCACTGTGGGTAAAACACACTATTGGGTCACTTAGGCACAGCGATCCATGACTCTGTGCATGCTCAGAGCACTAGAGAAAAGACAYGGAGTTGGAGGGTCTGTTACATCCATGCTGCTTTTCTCTTTAACCTGGGAGTGCTCTCAGGGACGGTGTTTGAGGAAAGCTCTGGAAACTAAGTAGACTGGATTAAAGTCTTCTTAAAACTCATCTTTTCTGTCCTCTCAGTACAGAACAGATGTAGTAAATTATTTTTCCCTTTCCYATTCCCGATGCACAATAGAAGTTATAATGCCATATTCATATTTACAGTAAAGCTTAAAAAAAATTCTACAGAAGTTTGCACTTGTAAACCTGCAAACATTTTTTTCCAAATTGTCCAATTTATGTCGTGCRCTGTAAAAAAGAGAGCAATTCCCCCACGCACTGTAATGCTGAGTCACACTGCGGGATTACCGAGGCATTGCTTCCCTGGAGGATTATTCAGTTACTCTGGGGAATTTGTCCCTCCCTCTTCATGACCATTCATGAAAACACCTACTGAATATTTTGCTGCTGCAGGCAACCTCTCTGATCTGTGTTCTGGCAGGAAGATACTTCTCCTCTTCTGGTTTAAATTTTGAGCTTCAGAAATGTAAATGGCCTGAGAAACCTAATGAGCTTTCTATCTGTCCAAAATCTAAAGAAAGACCATGACTACTGCTTTTGGCTGCTTCAGACAAAAGGCTTCGGTAAAAGAGTTGCTTTTAATTTACTTTACAATGCTGACTGTTGAGTTTCCAGTGTACAAGTTTCAGCAATAGGAAGACAACGGTGAGAACAGAAACTGGCCTGTTACAGATGTATGTCAGATATTAAACAGATATAAATTAGGCTAGCACTATTAATTACCTTGGAATGAGTTTGCAGTAAGTGTTTGTTTACACTAAGATTTTGCTCAGTGAACATGAAGAATTCAGACTTTCATTAATTGCAAAGTGATTTCTGAGGCTAATGACAATCAGAGTGTTGAAAGAGAAGTACAGACCATTTCAGTTAAGAAAAATACAAAGGAACAAAAGGATTGACTCCTGGAAATTGCTTCTGTTTAAAGCTATCAAAAGCCAGTCTTTGACACATGCTATGAAATGTTCACCACCCTTGTAGAATTAGATCTGACCCCCCCCACCTGTTTTTATGGTTAGGACTTTTTTAAGTGCCCAACACCACAAGCATTCGTACATGTGATTATCTTTACATATGCAAATAAATACTCAGCAATGGTGTTGCTAGTATGTACAAAATTATTTACCTTCTTTAAATCCTGAAGGATCAGGAGCTGTCTTTGTAGCATAAAGCTGACATTTAACTCCTCAGGTAAAACAGATTTTCAATGGTGCTTACAGGCATTTAAAAGGTACTTTAAAATAATGCTGACAATTTTACAGAAAATATAAGGAAAATATTATTTCTTATGGCAAAATTTTATATTTTCTTTTGGCAACTCTTTCCTTGAACACACCAAGCTCAGTGTGATTTGAAAACTACATGAACATTAGACCTGAAGGTTAATTCCAATACTCTGAGGAATCCTCCGTGCTCTTTCTTGCTCCTGCACTATGTACAAATCCATCTAATGCCCACTCCTCCCCCAACCCTCTCTCTCAGATAAGTGCTGTGGACATTTTCCTTTTTCTCTTCGCGCTGGAAGCCAGCCGGCCTCTTCCTCCCTGCCCAAAGACCTTGTCTGACATTCAGGCACCTTGGTTGCAAGCCGAGCTGCCGCCCTCCTTCGCTCCTCGCCGGGTGCTGACTCCGACGGCTCCTCTAAGAACATTACAAAACCATACTGAAGATCCAGTCAGCCGTAGGCCCTAGTTTAGCTAAGCAGCAAGGCACAGGTTTAATTTTAACTGCGATTGCAGTGAAATTGGTTATGCGTTTAAAGTTAATAGGTGTATTATTAAGTTCCATGAGGATCAGGCCTTAATGAACATGTCTTCACTGGCGTGTAATGTTACACTTACAGGGAACTGAAAATCATTTTGAAACTTAAGTATTATTTCTATTCTACACAGTTCCAAATAAACCGACTTTCCCTTCTTTTTGCAATATATTTATAGAAAATCTATCAACTTCTCCCATAGAATCATTTTTAAAATGTCTTATTTTAAATCTCAATATTCCCCTGGAAATGTGTAAGTACTAGTAATTTTACCATGAAATTAAGGGCATAAATAAAAAAAACCTTAACCGTGACATCACCTTTGCACAAACCTTATGTTCATTGGGAGGTCATTTTTAATTTAAGAAAATCATTTTCTGCATAACATTTACCTAGAGTATCCAGACAGCTTTCTCCATTTCATTGTCAAGATGCTCAAAAAAGCCAGTGTTCTGCAGAGCAGAAAGTGAGGCGCTGCTATTCCAGATGCCATCAGATCCCCTCCAGAAGACAATGAGATACTTATTCAAGATCGCAGACCACAATACTGAAGTTAATAGACCTTTGTCATTCATATCAGCTGGAACTGTAAAGTATTTGCTGCTCTGAAGGATTTGCATCCTTCCCTATTCTTTAAGCTACACGGTATGTCCAGGGCACTTTCTATCAAAAGAATTTACTATTTCTTCTTTAATCTGTTGTAGCATCTTAGAAGGCATATAAGACAGGCATTTTTCTGTTATTTCTGGGATATTAAGAACTATAGCATTATGGAAGCAAGCACATAAAGATTCACTAAGATTGTCCAAAATGAACTCTGGTCTTCTTCCCTGCTGCTTTTTGCCTAGACTGTTTTTGCCCTATTCTTTCCCCTCAGTTACCTCCCATTCCCATTGTTGCTATTCTTATGGCATGGTAAGTATTTCAGAAGATTACTTTACAACTGACCAGACTAGAAGGCCATCCTTGAACTCTTATAGCCTGTGAAGATTATAGAGAGGTTTTTTATGCATCAAATTAAAGAGGAAGACTGGCATTTTGATTTAAAAAGAGGCTACATTTTGACTGTTCTTCATACCACACTTAAATTCTGTCACATCTATCATTTTCCTCTGCTGAATAGACCATGTGCTGGATGTCAGCTCAGAGTTCAGCTGAATCTAAACTTGACTGTATCCTGAATATTGAGTTTTTAATCTTTTGTCCCCCTCTAAAAGTTGTGCAGTGTCAGCTGTCTTTGTGCTGTGATTGCTGGGTAAGGTCTTGGCTCTATGAAATCAATGGGGTTTTTGCCACAGGATTCGGTGGAGCTAAGGTTTCACCCAAGCTGTTTTATTTGTACCACTTCTGTTTTGTTCTATCCTAAATACACTCACTACAGCTTTTAGATTTAGGTCTCAGATGAAATGCTTTACCTTCTTTTTCAGATAAAAATAAATAAATGCTTTTCAAGCTATACAGCATGATGCCTTTTAACTACTTGAAGAACAGCAAAGGACAAAAGCAGGGGGAAAATCTGGATTTGCTTATCTATTAAACTTTAATGCTAGGTATCAGGTTTATTTTCCAGACAAAATTATGTTATTACTGTAGAAGTAAACAGGATACTTTTAGAATGGTATGAAGCATAAGTACTGATTTTCTGAAGCATAGTATTATGCAGCTATTGCCTAACAAACTTTCTGAGTATATATATCATCATGCGATTCTCTAGCCTTTGTTCAAAGCGTTACTTGTTCATTTTTCTGATGAAAACGTCAAATTTAGCACAAAACCAGCTCAGTTTCTGTGTAAGTTACTTTGCCTTGTCCTGTGTTTAGAAATGAAATTAAATTGTCTTGATTTGAGTGCTAAGGCATGCACACTGCAAAGCTGCTGTCTCATTCTCAGACTGGACATTATCAGGTGCTTGATCAAAGAAAAAAATCAGCTTAGCCTACCTGGAGCACAAGGCCTAGCCTACCATGTAAAAAGCAAAGCAAGCATTCAGAAATGAGGCTTTCAGAAAGGCTGCTCAAAAATGTGCAAGAATTGATGAAAATATAAAGCAGAGAATAGTGAGTCCACACTCACATTTTGGTAAAAGAAAAATAAAGACACATTCAAATGATCTCAGCTGGAGAGCTGGATGTTGGTGATGGTCCAGCTAACCTCTTGGAAAACCTGCTTGAGAAGCAAAAACAGCATCACCTGCAGAGCAGGGGAGAGGAGGGACCCTCCACCCATGCCTGGTTCAATGTGGGCTTTGCCAACATCCCCACTGTGGGAAAGAGTCCTTCTTGTGGCCTCTGCTTCCGTAGCTCATCCCTATCAGACAAGGCTGGACAGTACCTGAACTGCCTGTTGATTCCCTTGGGAAAAGAAACTTTACTCAGCTTCTGTACTTTAAAGGGGAGCCTGTAGAGTGCAGAAATAGCTGGTGATGGAGTAAAGATTTCATTCAAGAAGCAAAGGCAGCAGGTGAGTATGTCTTGGACATCTATAAGTGTCTTTACCATTCTGCATTGTCATGGGATACCTGCAGCACTCTGGGAAGGGAACATGAGTCTTTCCTCTGTTGTAAACTAACCCATTTGTGTGAGTTTGCTGTTTTTTCTTTTCATTAGACCTCATTTTAGAGAACAAGTTTTTGGTGTATTTTTTCCCTAGAAGTAGGATCTTTTACACCAGTCTTCCCTTGGTTTCACATTTCAAGTAAATAATACAGTGTCATTAGCATTTTATCCAGTGACAGAAGAGATGTACTAACACACCTACCAGACAAAAGTGATTGGTGTATAGGCAGACACAAGTGAAAGACATTAAAGCTGTAAGAAGACAGAAAAAAAAGAGAATAGGAGAATTTACAGCATCAKCTGTGCTACCCCACCTTTAGAAAAGCTGTAAAAAACTTATACTATACAAGTAATTGGGATTTATTAGCTGTGCATATGGTACTTTTACGGCAGAGATGTTGTGACAGCGACTCATGCATAATGCAAATGAAGTGTAGGTATCCAGTATCTCTTATTGCATTCTTTTCCTCAGTATTTCCTAAACATTGACTTTGCCCCTTTTTTTCATTTCATGTTCTACAAATTGAAGGGTCTTGCATTTTACAGTATGTACACACACTGGGTGAGGAGAGACACACAAATATTTATAACATGAAAACTGCACACGCAAATACCTGCCTGGTTTCTCAGTTTGTGCATTCAGTGTCTGAATTTGACACGTATGGGTATCAACTATGGATTATTAGGCTCTATTTTTAGCTACTTAAAAAGGTAGAAGGAGCTTAGAGGCARAAGAAATGACGTTTCAATTCCCATCAGAAAAAATGTTCTGTGAAATAGCCATTTTTCATACAACCTCAGAAAAACCTGTCACTTTGTTCTGCATTCTTATGCTACAGTCTTCATCCACTATGCTAGCACCTTTGAATAGATATCGCAACTGTAAGAGGCTGTGGGGTCCAGATTTTGAGTTAGGGTCCAAGTCCTATCCTACAAGATGTTTGTGATCTTTTACCCATCTGCTCACTGTGCTTTTTTCTCCAAGGATCTTCCACTTTTTGCAATCATTCCTCATTGTTGAGTTTTCATATTGACCATGGGAACACTCAAAAGCACATGTGAGACTGATGCTTATCTTTCACAGCAGTTGTGGCCCTCTTCCTCCAGTCCTCCCCTTCTCTGCTGACACTTTCTATTCCCACCTCCCCCCACACATTTCCTGTATGTATTTATCACTGTTTTTATTCTTGTGGGTGTGTATGCAACCAGTTGCAAAAATGTAGTTGACGTTTTGGCCTCAAAGTGGACTGGTTTGTGGCCATTCCTATTTCCCTCTGCTGAAGAGATGTGAGGAAGTAGCTGAGAAAATTTTGTTTTCTGCTTTCACATCTTATATGCTTAAGGTCAGTGGGTTTGGCACTTCTAAGGAGTAGAACTGCTACAAATAAACCTCACAGAGACGGGGGAGAGGTGCTCTTTTTGAAATTGAGTTTGAGTTAAGGAAGGCCTTTGAAGATTAAGATGAAGGCCCTAAGTACAAGAACCACCCAACAAAAGAGCTTCTTTTCCTCTGGGTACATGTTGGAAGGCTCATCCAAGTCCCTGGGAGTTGCCTCAAAGTTTTATAGCGATAACAATCCCATTTGCATGAAACCTACACATTTCTAATGAAAAAAAAAAAAAAAAAAAAGAATTCTAGCCCTGTTCTAGCCATTATTATGGATGTTCTCTAGGAAATCAGACTGAAAATACCAGCAGATAACATTACAGCACTACAAGACAAAGTCTCCATTCAAAACACGTTAAAATCAAAGTTGATTTTCGTCAGTCCTGGTGGATATTTGGGGTTAATTCCGTATCACTGAGATGTTCTTGCTGACTTAGCTAGGGAGGAGGAAGACCACAGACAGCACAGGAAGAGAAACATACAAGTACCTGTAGAACAGGTTAGTGGTCTCTACCAAGAGATTTCTATACACTCTTCTCACAGCTGTGCAGATGGAGAGTTAACTGTTGTATTGAAGTCCTACGTGTGATATGCTCTATTCGCAAGGAGTCAGGACTTGCTGACTGAATAAATGCAATGCCAGTGTTTTAATGGGTTGGACTATATTAAAATTAGAGTGCAATTAATGTGCATAGCTCACTTAACCCTAGGAACACTGAGGTCTGAAAAGAGGCTCAGAAACATCTTAAATTCAGCTGAGACTAATGTTTCAAGTATTTCATCACCGAGTGATTAACAGTTTCATGGCAATAAAAGAATATTTCATAGGCATCTTTAGCAACCTGACAATACCAGGATTTGCTATTACAGCATTATGGAAACTTTCCTTTGCTGGTCAGCACTGTAGCACAAAATTTCTCATGTTAGTGTAATCACAACAGAGAATAATTCCTGGGAAAGTGGTTTGTTTGATTGTTGTTCCAGTCTGTATTGTTTGTTCTGTCTAATAATCTATGACTCTATTCAGTAACGATTTGTTTCAATTTGGTGGAATCCCTGTAAACAAATTTCAGCTTAATTTCATAACTGGAATTTAGTAAGCAACAAAGAAAAGCCTTTTATGTTTCTTTCCTAGTGATACTCTGAACTGTACCATTTGGTGTACTGAGTACAGTAGCAGAATCCAGAAAACAGGATCCAGTCACCATAACATCTTGCCAGCAGCCAGATCTGTGTTTTGCCAATGAACTCAAGGCAAGCTGCTTCACTGAAGAGTATTTCCTAAGGGCTTCAGCTGATTAGTTTTAGGTAATTCTTAGCTTGAACAAATACTATCTACACTTGAAGTGGTACAGCTGGAAGTTCATCCAAACTCCCAAGTACCTTCCTCATCCCATGCTGGTGCAAGTCTAGTGGCCTGCAGCTCCTTCTGGGCTCTTTCTGATCTCAAACTCTGTCTCGGGGGAAAATGAAACAGCACCTGATGTCTATGCTAGGTAATTAGTTTATGGCGCACACTTTCTAACCAGCTGGAAATTCACCATCTGTTTCATTGTTGGTGATGGAAAATGGTGTGTGTTACTTCAGTTGAAGATTTTCGTTTTCTTCCTGATGCTAGAGAACTGTAGAACTTCCCTAACATCCAAGTGTTTAGTATCTTCCATTTTTTCCAGTGCACAGGCAGGCAATAATCACAGATTCTTGGATCCAGATGAAAGGAAACTCTGTCTTTAATTTCCTCCACTGCAGCTGTCCTGTGCTGAAGGCATCTCGCATACCTAATGGATGAGTTCTTGCTGTGGGAGCACTATCAGTTTAGTGCAAACCCCACTGGAGTTTCTGCCAAACGTTGCAGAGATCACACTTACTGTTCCTTAAAGTTTGACAGCCTGCCCCTTTCTGCTCCACTTCATCTCTGCTTAGCCTTTTGCAGGAAACCCAGAGGATTCATAGGGTTTGTGGAACTGAGTAGAGTTCACCATGGTTGCTGACAGCTGCACTTTGAATTTCAGATACCAGAAAGCATTCCCATCCTGCACACTGGTATCCCACCAAGCAGGGAAACAGCCCAGTGGCTATGGATAAATCAGAATAGAAAGCCATTTTACACAGACCACCAAGGGTCAGCTGTTCTTGGACTGAGGTAAAAGAGAGGGKTTTTTTCCCCCATTGAATACTGGATGAGTGTAGTACTGGTTCCTCTGCCAAACTGGATACAGACTCTGCTCTCTGACGTGCAAAGTGGYGGTAGAAAGCAGGAGAAAGGTTTTCTCAGCAGTGAGTTGCAGGCTGTCCACCTGTACAGGGTGGACCAAGGTGGCTCAGAATCCTATGTGGCACTTCTGTGTGCCTGGAGTTAGAGGAGGGATTTTTGTCCCTTGCCCTGATGCCATTCCAACAAGAGCTAGTGTTATGACAGCACATTCATGTTTCAGAACATTAGCTTGAAAGTAACATAGTCTAAATGTGTATTGGAGATCTGACTCCTGTATTTGCTGCGACTGTTACTCTACACTTCATTATAGACTGCCACTAGAAAACAATAGTCATAATTGGTAATTTTTTTTCTGAAATGTAGGCAAGAAGTTGTGAATATACAGCAAATGTGCTTTAAGCAAACTTAAGAAATGCAAGTAAAAATAAAAAATCCAGTGGTTCAAAATGTAAGTGTAGGGAAAAATGTATCAAATCAGACATTACCTGGGAAACCTTGGTAGGAATGTTTTTCCTGCAGATCCCATTCTCTATTCCCAGGAAAAGGGCAGGGAAGATACCAGGATTTCCCCCATGAAAAAGAAAAAAACCAACCAAACAAACAAAAAATGTAGACAGTTAACTAAGATGAGACCAATGGATTTCTAAAAAGAATTTTCATTTTTAATAGTCTGGAATGACTACATGCTACACAGACCACATCAAAAGAAAGACATCAGGCTTCCTTGGGGGATCAGACACACTTGTAGCTCTACAGTGGGGGAAAGTTGCACAGACTCCTCAAAAACTGTCTTTTGGCACCTGCTGCGGGGTTTTAAATGCATAAAACCAGCAGGGCTAATAATGAAACTAATGAGGCTTAGGACTCATACTGTTCACAATGCAAAAATGCCCAAAGCATAGTCAGTGATGGGAAGCTGAAACAAATTCACCATAGGGCCAAATTGCACATTCTTCACAGGGAGAGTAATGTAATTAAACTCACTCACATGCAGGACATTATTCATATGCAATCTTTACACTCAGGCTAGAGGTCTACATATTCTACCACCAATAGAAATGGTGATATGCAAGACTGATGCCCACATTTGGCTTGTGTTATGAGAACAGATTAGACAATTCCTGCTAAGATTCATTTTTACTGCCAGAAGACTATGATCTGTATTTATCAGACTATAGAATTTCAGCAAAGGTGATTTTCCAGGAACGTGGATAAAGGGAATTGGTGTAAAAGAAGAAGGAATTCTGCAAAGCTTAGCACCACAGGAATCTACTCTCACACTATAACTCTTTATGTGTGTGCTTCATGAATGGACGGATATATGTATGTATGTGTATATATATATACACACATATATATGTATGCATACATGCACATATGTAAATGTGTGTGCTTAAGGTAAGGCTGAGAGATGTTTCCTGAGCCATAGAAAAGTTGTAGAAATTGCGTTACGTAAACTGATGGCAAAAGCATTTACTACATGAGTCATATTTTGCACAGCTAGTACTTAGAAAGCCAGCACTGTTTTGGCTTCTTTTCTTGTTCTGGGGCTGGATCAGATTTCTACTTGACATAGCATTACACTTCCAGTGACTTTGTTTGACAGAGATACGGCATTAGCAATTTAGTTGCTATCTGATGGAAGAGAGCTTGGAGCTGTGTAGGCCCTGTTTTGAATGCTTTTTGGGCTAGGCTGGAGTAAAGAAGGACACTCATCCATACACTGCCTTAAAGACTCATCATTATAAACAAGATYTGAAGGATACTGAAAGTCTCATGAAGCATCTGGAAGCATCGGGAAGCTGACAGTGTAAGGAGAGAGTGTTTCACATATGTAGCTATTAGAATCACAGATCTAAGCCAACCTGATGCTCAAAGCAGGACTAAATCTGAAGTTAGACTATGTTGTTCAGGGCTGTGCCTAGTCATGACTTGAAAAGCTCCATGAGTGGAGGTTCCACAGCCTCTTTGAACAACACTCATAGGGATTTTTTTTCTTTATATTCAACCAGAATTTCTCTTGCTGCAGCCTGAGACTATTGCCTCCCCTCCTTTCCCTGTGCACCTCTGAAAAGTCTGGCTCTCTTTTCTGTAACTCCCCATTAGTCACTGAAGACAACTAGATCTCCCCTTAGCCTTCTCTTCTCCATATTGAACAAATCCAGGTCTCAATTTCTCCTTGTATGCATTTGTGCCAGTCCCCTAATCTTAGTGGATCTGTCTGCAGTTTGTCCCTCTCTCTCTCTTGTACTGGGGAGCCCAAAACCTTACACAGTTCTCCCAGTTTAACTTCACTAGTGCTGAAACATCAACATTTAATTAACCACACAGATGATATAAAGGCAGAGTCAAYTGCCATGTAAATCCAATATCAGGTTGAAGGTGTAAGAGCTGTTAGCAGTTTCCAGTAGTGAGTCAGCATGATCAGCTTCTGAGAATCTAGTTAAGTAAGAAGTCTGAGATCGCACAAGAGAGGTCAAATAATATAAAAGACAAATTTTTATAACAGAAACTCTTGTTTCTCTATTGGTACTATGTACTAAGCTATTTTTGTTCCTTGCAAGAYAACTATTTCATACCTTGGTGATTTTGAACAAAGTGCTATTTAAAATTTAAATGTCAGCTTGACTGGAAAAAAATGATCCAGAAGTCACTAAAAGGAAAAGGCTGTGATGGATTTTTTTTCAGTCTTGCCTACAATTATGATTCTCTTTTAAAAGTCTGTATAACTTGGTAGTACATGTAAAAGGCACGTGGAGGGCATATACATGATTTCAAGAGAGGAACTCAAATTTTATGCAGCAACATCTATTTTTGGGTGTAACTCCCTAGACAGGTATGAGCTGTTTCATGTTGTAAACTTCCCTGATGTACTTCTAGTCTTTCAGTCACTGGCATAATAGGTACTATTATGATGTGGAAATACGCCAGTGCACTCACCCTTGATAAGCACATGGTCAGCTGACTTAAAATACAGTTGCTGTGCAAAGTGAGGATTTACCTTTTCAAGTAGTGATCCTTGTCTCAAATATAGCCACAAATGTTGATACAATCTTTACAAAAATAACTGTCTCCCATAACTTCAAAAGGACAAGTCAACCATTTAATTAGAAAAAAAAAAAAACGTTATTCCAACACCTACTCAGCATCCCACTCTTATCCAGTTCTGACTAAGGCAATGCTGACATTGATTTTGGTTTGACTGTTAGATAGGACACTGTTGCTACTAAGCCTGCCTTAAAACACACACGTGTTCTGCAATGTTGCTTTGGAATATTTTGCAGTGCAGTATCCACACAAAACTGAGCTCCTCACTTACGAAATTGTGTTTGTGAGGTTCTGTACCCTGAGGGCCAGACTGGCTGGGTAATAACCAACACAGTTAATGGGGGCAAGGACCCTCCTGCTTTCTATCATGACTATTCTCAGGAACACAGCTGCAATCTCCGTGCTCTCTGGAGAGAATAAGTCAACCCAAGGGAGAAAGATAAGTGATAGGACTGCAGCACCTCTTTGAGGTTTGTTTTTTCCTGCCCTGTTCCAGGAGATTATTGTCACAGGAAATGGAGCAGTCTCTGCAGTCAGAAAGATAGGGAGACACCATTATGACTGGCTTGCAATGGGAAGAACTCCTGATATACAGAGGTCAGCCGTAGCTAAACCCTTCTAACCTCCTCATTTTTGTAATAGTCCTAAATAGAAGGGCATGTCAGTCACTGATACCGTCCCCTCTCTGTCACAATAAAAAATGAAGTAAACATGAGAAAGAAATAATCCTTGGCATGTTTGCAATATATTTTGAAAGGTCCTATAAGGTTAAGAACATTATCTGGAAAGCCAGCTGTGCTCTTTACTCCTCCCTGTTCTCGGTAAGTCCCTTACCCAAATGGAGGACAGGTTGAACCTCGTTGCACTGACGTTTTGAACTTTATCTGCTGGTTCTTATCTCCTCTGCCACACAAACTACGTACATGCGAACCCTAATTCCTGCACGTTAGCAGCAAAAAGATTAAAAGAAGCATGTCTTTCATTCAGCTATTCTCTACAAGCAGAAGACCTGAATGATAATGAACAAGTACAGTCCAGAATATCAGAGAAGAATATCAATAGAGCACATGCACCTTCCTTCAACAGAATTAAAGGCCTTGTTGCTGCTGCATCTTTCTCAGTGTACATGGTGCAGGATGTCTTCTGTATCAGTTAATACTACACGTCCAGTAACAGGTTGCTGCTCTTATTACTGCTGCTGTGTCTAGCAACCCAACTAATGAGTGAGGTTTTATCATGGTAGGCACTTCATACAGACAGGGAATTGTCTGCCTCAGAAAACTTACACTCTGTACCAACCAAACAGGTTAATGAAGGCAAAAGGGTAAACAATACACAATGAAGTGAAGACCTGTATGAAAGGCTGGATGAAGCTAGCTCTCCTTACAGGGTCATGACCCTGCTGGAAAGATCTCCTCTCCCCTGCTTCAGCCTACGCTTTGTGACCAAACGGTGAATTCAGGCAGGGGCCCGTCATTTCCAAAGGGCATCTGGAGCTCACAGTGAAAAAGAGCTCAAATCTATCAGTTCACCAGGCATGCTGCCCTAGCCTCTTCCCTCACAGTCGCAGGCTGTTAGCAAGCCCACGTACTCATCGGTGGTGGGGTGCTTCCGAATGTTTGTGGAGCTCAGCTTTGGCTACAAGAGCAAATAGAAGCTGACATGCTTGTGTATACCCCTCTCATTTGTACCTGATGTGTCTGACTGTTCTTTCGTATCAGTTGAATAATAAAATTAATAGGATAATTGATTTTTCTTTTAATAATGAATGCAAGTAAAATAAACACATGGTCATGTTTTTACTTGATGCTAATTGTTAAGTATTTAGGATCATTATCCCCTTTGCTTACTCGACAGCAGCACAGTTTGATACTCTTACAGACATGAAATAATCTAGATTCATGGAAAAACAGAAATGTTATTCAGAACACATACACTGGGATCAGTGAAACTTGCAGCTGAATGGGAAATGTAATGTCTAATTTCTAGTGCATAACATGAGGCATAACATTATGTTAAGGACTGTAACAGCCCATTACAGTCAGTGCATGACAGAACTTTTAATGTTATGCTTTAAGCAAGAAAGCCACAATTTCCAAAGCTTTTCAAATGTTCTGCAGCTTAACACTACCTTAGGTACCAGAAACACAGCATTTTATGAAGTACGGGTGGAAGAAGGCATTTTCTGTTTCGTAATGACATTGATAAAGCCGCTAGCCTGACAGGTGAAAGCATTACCATTACTAGAAATAATACTGTACATAACATCATACAGACTACAAAATACTCAACCTCGTGTTAAAAACAAAAGCCTCCTTATGCTGACAAACCTACAATTGAAAAAGCCAAGTGGATAAGTAAGTTCAGTATTTCACTACTGAGAGAAATGATGGAGTATATAGCATTATTGACAACTGCAATGTTTTGGGAAAGGATTTGGCATTACAAAGCTTTTAAAGAGCATATTGTATTTAGTGGAAGTGAATCTTTTATGCTGATAGATATTGTGTTTCTTCTAGAGACAGGCAAATATTTAGAGACTATCTATTATTTGGAGGGATGATATCCTCTTAACCAGATATCCTAGTATTTATAAACAAAAATATTAAGAAAATGTAATTTCTGTGAGAAATGTTGGTGCTCCCATGTCAATATTAAAATCTTCACTGTTAAAAGGGCAGTCAGATACAGGTTTTTGGTTGCAGCTTGCTGTAAAAGGTTTGGTTGCATAAATTGCATGCAGCTTTTGTTGCTGATATCACTGTCATTAAAATCTGATGCAGTCCCACCTCTTCAAAAATGTGCATTTTTTAAATTCTTGTGAATTTTAGCAAGATGAAAGAATGAAAATTTTACTCTGTTATGTTTGCAGTCAGCTCTTAGTTACAGTATCAAAGTTTCTTCTGGTAGTTAAGAAATATTGTTAGCAAGTTTAGAGGCACAGTGGAAGTGATGGGAATCGTCATGTTAATGAAACTCAGGTTTAATAATTAAATCCTGGTAACTAGAGGGGAAGGCATACTTTTTAAAAATTCCTTCAAGGCCTATGGTTATGTAATTATTAACAAATTCTCTGAAGTTGGCTGCTCAAAGTTTTTACTCTACATTGCATAACAACTTGTGCACTGTGAAGCACAGGTGTAGGTACTACCGTCACGCTAGTGGTAGCACTGAACATAGTGACGTTCAACGGGGCTTCTACATGTTTCTCACTCACACTGCAACAAGTTACTGCTGCCTCACGCTGAAACCTTTGCTTTGGCATGCTTCACTTAATGGCAAATTGCCTGGGTACAGGCAGCTGTGAGATGGTATTTMTTTACATCTCAAGTCAAGTAGCACTTATCTGTGCACAAAGGGCAGTGCTGGTAGCACTGAACAGAGGAAAAAGAAAGGAGGAGTCATTTGTTAATTCTACAAGCTTTTTCTATAACCAAATAAATTATTCTGTGTGAATGAGTTCATAGCTCTGAGCACATGAGGTGCTACATTATATAGCTGCATATTATCCATTCTGCGGGATCAATAACACTGGACAGTGGGTGGTCCATCATGTGGTTTATTCCTTCTTTTGGTCAGGTCAGTTAGTTTGGCAAGCATTTGAATTATATTTAATTAAAGCCAATTTAACAATGACCAATTTTTGTCGTACCTTTTACTATTAGCAAAAATATTCCATTTGTTAAAAAAGGTTCTTGGTTGGGAAAAAGCCAATATTCTTTACCTTACCTTCTGCCATGAGGAGATCCCTTACGTAAACTCCAGCCATGTTGCTCAGTAGGCTCGAGTTCGTGACTTCTTGAATGTTGTGTAATTACAGAGGATCATTAATACCTTCAGCTGCATTATTGTGGTTGCTGATATATTAAGCAGTTTTCATTTGCAGACCCTGGTGTAGAAGATTGGAGCTTAAGAACAGGGTTGTAACAAAGCATATGTTATGTATAATGTATAAATGTAGATGTGTCCTTCCTCCTCCACTCTGCTCTACGTGGGAATCCAGTGCAAAATAGCAAAAGCTCCACTCTTACTTGGGTGCAAGCTCAGGGAAAAATATACAAAAAGTGTTCTAAATTTGCAAGTCTTGCTCATATCAGTGGGAGAATTAAGTAAAAAAGCAAGTGTTTTTGAAAACGCCAGGAGAAATTAAAATTAAAGAGGTATTTAAGATATTGGATTTAATAATTCTGTTAGAAGGAATGACCTGCTTTGAACCTCGGGATGGAATGTGTGCATGTATGCACATGTGTGTGCATATGCTACATCTCGTGTGGGCTATAGAGATATAAAGCATATTTAACATCTTATTTCACAAACTTTATATTTTTTGCAAGACTATTGCTCATCTGTTCCTTCTGATGGGTTAAGTTACTTCCGTGCCACTGCACATCTATGATAACACAGTCTACTGGGGCTAGTCTGTATAATTTTATCATACCAAGGCCAAAAAACCTATCCTGCCCTAACACACAAACATTTTATTTATAGGCCAGTAGGACAGAAGCCTTCCCTTTCTTTATCTTTTATAACACTCCACATAATGTGATATCAGGTAGTGGACAAAATGAAGTTAATTTCAGCTCCACGGATAACCTGTGGTATGACCACTTAAATATAAAAGCAGAGCAGACATGAACAGTGGGATGGTATAAGAGGGGAACAAACTGTCCTGCTAACATCTCTGAAGCAGCTGTCTCTCTCTTGAGACAGAATAAGTTGTCACTTTGGTTACTGCTATTTCATCAGGCAGGAGCGTGCAGTACAAACTACCTGAAACATGCAGGGTGTCATACATCCTCACAAAAATCTAGGGTGTCCTTATAGTGAGGCAAAGAAAAAGTATCAGGGTCATAATTTCCACGTTTCTACATGGCTTTTATTGACTTCATCTAAGCAGCAAATGTAGCTGAGCCAAATAGCAAGAAATTAATTACAATTTTATGCCGTGCTATCGTAACCTACTGGCTATGCTACCAAAACGTATAGACTCATTTCCGCTCTCATGGGGCACTGAGAGCTGCAGACAGCTGGTACCAGAGAGAGGGTGCTTTGGCCTGTCATGCTCCTCACCTCTGCCTCTCAGAGAAAACCCAGGATTGCCCCCATATTGCCCCAAAACTGGGCATCTGCTAAGAAGAGGAGCTCAAGAAGATACCCTAATACCTGCTCTAATCCTTGTGAAGCAAAATGAAAAGCCCTATTAACTTCACTTGATTTTTGACTCCGACCCTCCTGCAGACAGCCCATAGTAAAAGTCTTGAGACTGTTTAGTTGTTTTTGCCAGCTGAACCACTCTGGTGTTTCTTGTGTAGCACCTGTATATGTGCCTGCGTGAAAAGGGGTGGTCTGAGCCTCCCAGATGTACCGCCTTATAATTCCTATCTTTGTCCCAGAGGCAACAGCTTAATCTTGGGGTAGCGGGGACCTCACACAGGTTGTGCTCTCCTGTACTAGACATGGGATTATATCCTAGAAATAATAA
Organism: Phoebastria nigripes; assembly: GCA_035582835.1. NCBI lineage: Eukaryota > Metazoa > Chordata > Aves > Procellariiformes > Diomedeidae > Phoebastria > Phoebastria nigripes. The sequence goes on from JAYKAV010001753.1 coordinate 914,946, forward strand.
TAAAAAAAAAAGCCCAGAAGCAAGTAAAAATGTAATTAMGAACTGACATTCTTGCTGTGTTTCAACACGAAATAGCGTAGTTTTTGATTTGGAGAAGGCATCCATGTCAGAGTGTTAGCTAAATCGTGTCCTTGCCTGTGTAAACAAAAGGGAAAAAAAATAAATCCTTTTTTAAAGGCTTTTGACCCTGGTTTTTTGGAAGATGGTATTAATGTTGCCTGAATCAATGTTGTCTCCATGCATAGCCATTGCACACACTTTACAGAGATTCAGCATTAATATTTCTAGAAGCTTTAACAGCTTGTCTCAGGACTTTAGAAATGACAGATAAAAGGAAAGTTTTCAAGATTGTTTACTGTTTTGCAGGACTCAATTCTTTTACGCCATGCATTTTTTATTCATCAAAAACATACTTGACATTGCCACAGAAAAAGGGATGACTGAGAACTATATTTTTGCACTCAGGTTTAGTGGATATTCATAGTTTGTAAGTCAGTCATCACTGTGAGTTCAGCTGCAGATTTGCTCTCCCACCACTTTGTATCACTGATATTTTACTGGGGATCTTTGTGAAAGTCCTCAGGCTCAGAGATAGCATCACATTCCTGGAGAATTCATTTCCTATAGTCTCAGACCATAAGGTCACTTCAGGCTATAGGGTCACACACTGGTTGTGCAGATCAAGGTGTACCAGCAGCAGCAGTCGCTCCTGTAGTGTAAAAAATGTATTCCAGCAAACAAAAAATGCCAGTGACTGGTGTATGTGATTAGCACTAATTCACATGCAAATGGAGAGAGCAGATAAAGGACCCAGAGGGCATCCCCGAAGAAGAACCACCAAGCAGACAAGCATGCGTAGGAAGGAGAGAAATTGTCTTTCATATACCTGCCAATAATGGTATGTACTCCATGGAATAAAATATCCTGGGAAGTGCCGAAACCACACAGTTTAATGTTGTTGCTGGAACAAACAAGTTACTCTGAGAAATAAGTGTTTCTCATCCAAAGTTTAAAAGTTTTTCTTTTAAATGGATTCATCTTTTAAATAATGAACAGACAAGACTAGTTTGCTGAGCACTACAATATTTTAATTTGCACATTTTCTGCCTTTACAGTATCAAAAGTGCTATCCATTTTTGCTTGTATTTGTTCTTCAGTAGTTTATTACTCAACACTACAAATGAGTCATTTCTTTTCAGACTACATTACAGAAAACAGCGAGGAACAAAAGATAAAATTTCCATGAGAGGGGACCAAGAGAAGGTGTTCTGCATAGCAAAGGAGCTGCTGTTTCTGCACTCATGTTTCTGTCTCATCATAGGCATTAAAATGTCACTGTAGAGGCTCTCTAAACCATTCACTAGCAGAACAGAGCAGTGCGCCTAACAGATCTGTGAATTGCTCCCTGGCTGGAACGGGCAGAGATGAGGTATACATAGAAATCGAGATGTCTCTGGCAATACGTTACTTGACTGAGATCACTTTCCTACAGGAATCCAAACCGGACCAGTATGTTCTTCTGCCTCACACTTCAAACCAAGTCCTACAGCAGCTCTTGTTTGTGAGGTGTTAAGAATTAGAATCATAGAATCATAGAATCATAGAATCATTAAGGTTGGAAAAGACCTCTAAGATCATCGAGTCCAACCATCAACCCAACACCACCATGCCCACTAAACCATGTCCCTAAGCGCCTAGTCCAAAAAATCACAGAGTCAAATATAAATACAGATAGAACTGCTGTGAGGTGTATACAGCCCAGCAAGGCAAACTCTTAAAAGCAAGCCTAGACAGCATGGGCTTGCCAGGCCTTCAAGCCTAGCACAGGAGCACCATCCTTAGGATGAACACCCTTGCAGAAAACCTGATGCTCTGGTGTCCCAGGCAGTTACGGCTATATGTGAGCTTAAAGCCAGCCTGGACAATAGCAGTTTGCCTTCCCTGAATATGTCAAGACAAAGTTCAAGGCAATGATAAACTAGGCCTGCAGTCCCAGAAATTCAACAGTGTAACACATACAACATAAAACAACACAACTTCATGATCATGTATAACAAGGTACGGTATTTGATTTCTAACAGATTAGCAGCTCCTGCTGCCTGTTGTCCACTTGCTGTTGGAGTCTCGTCGGATCTAATTGGCTTTTGCAATAGCAACAACAGAGTTAGAGTCCGAACTCCAGGGATCTGTGTTAATAAAACAGGATTATGATCTTTATGGACCTCAGTCAAAAGCTGGGGATTACAACTTCAGATATAAACAGCATGCATGGATGAACTGTTCAAAAGCAAAATTTCTGTTGGTAATTGCTTTTAGCAACAAAAAAAAAGGAGAAGAAAATCACACGAAATACATGCCAAGGTGTCTGCAAGCAGAATGTTTCTCTCAGGCATTACCAGCCAAAGTTGTGTAGACACTTCATTAAAAATTTAGGAAAAGCAATATAAATATTTTGTACATGGAAGCACAGATAATATTACAGAGTTTAACTGCTATGGCACAGCTCACTGCTAGGGGTGATCAGCTAGACTTTCTCCTCACACATGAGTGCTCCAAGTAGGGGCCCCAGCCCCCTGCTCAATACAGACATGCTCTAAGGCAGAGCAGGCAGGACACGAGTCACGCCTTTCCCTATACCATGCTACCAATGATAAGCTCTTTGAGGTCACTTAGCTAAATTATGTATCCTCTTGTGTACAGGAAAAGAAAGGGAACTGATGCCTGGTTCAGAAGCATCAAGTCCAACTGAAAGCAGAGGGAGTTCAGGGGCTGGGCTCAGTGGAGAGTTTTGAAGAGCCTCCTTTGAGGTGTAAAAGGGTGTTCAGCCAGAATTATGTGCCTATGGGATGAAAAGGGGTTCAGAAAGATCCTGTACAGCTCTCAACATGCCTAAATTCATCAGCATTAATCTTTCGGCTTGCATGTTCCTCGCACTGTCAGCTCTCCTCGCTGACTGCTGCAAGGGCAAATAACGCGCTTTCTGCTGATGCCCTGCAACACCCCGCTGGGGCCGGCGGTTTAGGGTTTCTCTCTGGATCTTGCCCTGTGTAATTTGTCTTTGGTAATGCAGATAAAGCAGGAAACAGCATGCAGAAATGCAGCAGCTGGTGATTTGGGGATTCTCCATTTTGAGTCCTGAAAGTCAGTAATCAGTGATCACAAGCTGAGCATTTATCATCAAGAATTGGTTTTGAAAACTTGGCTCGCTCTTTTTTTTCTCCCTTTATGACTCATGCTCAGTCCTGCCTTCCTTTGCTAATATTAAAAAAAACAGAAAACCGCAGATGACCATTAAAAAATCTGAAATGATCCTAAAGGACATTCTTTTTATAGCTTCACACTGTTAATACACATTGTAGGAGATAAATTATAACAAGCATTCACTTGCCAGCATGCTCCAAACTAAGTAAACAAAAAATGTCCTCTGTCTTGATGTTAATTTCTTTCCTTATTTGCTGGCTAAAATCAGTTGTGCTCACATTAAGACAAGACAGAGACATGAGTTTCTCTGATGCTCTCTGCCCAGGAGAACAGTGAAAGTTTGTCTGAACATAGAGCTCTGTGTCTGAGCAGTGTAATGGGTCAGAAGAAGGCAGAAAGTAGCCATTCTAAAAAGATGTATTTATGTGCTCTTAATAAAAACCACAACCAAGATGGCCTTTTCTACCAGCATTGAAAAAAAATCTGAGAAAGAATTAATTTTTCCCTTGATCCTCATTAGATGCCGTTAGCGGTTGCTGCACTTACAGAAAAAGGTTTCTTCTCTGTATAAGGGGAAGTTGCGTGTGGAAAGCAGTGGTAAAGCCTGAGGTACTTCTTTCTGAGTGCTTTTACAAGTAGCTCAGTGGAGCTCACAAATGCCCCTTTAAACTATTTCAGCTTTGAAAAACCAGCAGGAGAATCTTAAAATCAGAAAACAAGCTACTGGACCGAATCTTTTTGAATGAGGGATTGGAAGCACATGACCACATGGAATTTTAAATTGCATTAAAAATACAATATTTATGTAACTGTCCTTCCTGTCATTTTTTCAGACCTCCAGTATTGTTTCAGAGAAATAGTCCTGCACAATGCGTAGTAATGCATCACAGGACCCTGTTCCCATAGGTCTGAAATTTCTTAGTTTAATCTTCACCTAAACAAATATTCCCTTAAATAAAATAGAATAATATTCTCAGTGGCATGTGCTGAGTGTTTTCAGTCACTTGGAAGAGTAAACAGAGCCCGCCTGCCTGTTCCTGCTTCCTTTGACTCCTGCTTCCTTTCCCACATGCTTTATTTCTCTAACTGTTTGACCCATGCCTGGGCCTTGCAGGTTCCATCTTCCTTTCTTAGCTCGAACAGCACCGTGGCACTGTGCGGTTAATGAGCCACGGAAACGAGCTTTGCCACCTTTATTGGGAAACTTGTCCACTTTATGGGAAATGATTCCATGTGAGTGTCAGAGAGGCACTGGACCCTCTCCACACAACAACACATTGCTTCTTTTATCTTGACCTTTCTGCCTCTTCTTTAATTCCCTACATTTTTTTCTGAACTACTGGATTCTTGGCTAGTTTTACTGTTTGCTACAGAATATGCGTGTCTTAAGATTTGTTTTTTTAACTGATGTACTCCGAGGAAAGAAATGCTTATTTTAGTCAAGATATGAGGTAGTCTAAAAGAAAAACGTTCCTTTTGATTCACACACCTCAAGCCACTAAATCCAGACATCATTTCTGAAAGCATTTTTTCAAAAGGAAATAAATTAAAAATGTGGTAGTTCAGAAAATTCTTCTCAGCTTGATTGCTGCTTAGATGATGTGTAAAGTAAGTATGTAAAAATACAACAATGCCACACTTAGAGGAATTGTTCTGCTTTGAAGCTATATCCAGCTGGCACCTGTTTTGGTGTCATTGATGTCACAGCAGAATATCAGCTATGTTTCTCTTTTCCCTTCTTCCACTCGTTTACCAAAACAGTATGATGTCCAGTGCTCCCTACCCTACTTTGAATAAATTTTCACTGTTATATATATCTGCCAAAGGTTTAAGGTGAATATTAAACAGCTGAATATTAAATGAATATTAAGTATTGAATGGTGAGTGTTAAACAGGTGAATATTAAACAGTTCAATAATGATGAAGAAATGTCCTGTTGATGATAACGGATCATAACAATACGGCAAAAATCACAAATAGTAATGACTCCTTTGCATCTGAATACACATTATTAAAAAGGTCTTCAGAAATGACAAAACCTTTTTGTGATATTTTGTGATTTTAAACATGTATGGGCCATGATACCAACTACTCTGAGACATACCATAGTTTACAACCTCTGCTCTACATCATCCAACAAGCTGTTTAAGGAGAACACACTGATTTTTGCTCTGAGTTTACTGGGGCAGAAAGCCTACTGATTGGACCCTAGTAGTAGCCACATTTTAGTAGCTTCTGTTATGACATTTTACAAATTCTTTTGAATTGTGAACTCCTACGTATTTCTGACAGACATGTGGATCCACACAGTGGTGTTACTACCAGAAGTGTTCGCATACCTGCCATAGCATATGGGAATTTGCTTTTCTTGCTCTTAAAGACCTCCTGAGGAATAGTCCACAGAACTCAGGGATTTCCAGAAAGTAGGCTGAAAATCCCTATTCTACAATATATTCTTTTGGGTATTCCCTCCTCTCCTGAATTAGATGTACTTCACAAATGCAGGGTATGATTATTTCAAGCCTGACATAGAAACAAACACCTAAATTGGGGATGACCTAAAAGGCCGAAATGGCAATAAAGCCCACCAAGTTGATCAGAAGGTAAGAGGTTACAGCCCTCCACTTACAAAATGAATACCTGGTCCTGCTGAATTGCAGGATTTACAGCAAAAGTTGAATTTATCTAGCCTAATTATGTCAAGAATAAGAAGAAATTGCTGTGGACAGAGATATCTAGGCTTCCTAGAAACCCAGAGAGACTTGTATTTGATCAGAAAGTCTCTATTTGAAACTGCAACTGTGCTTCTTGCTCTTTAGGCATGGGACACTGACTGACATTTATAGAGTAACCAGGATCAGCATGAGACACCGTGTTAACATTAACAATGGATAGTTAATATGAGATTGGGAAATCTTTATAGCCACTATCCGTAACTCCCTGATTGGTGTCTGTCTAAGCAAAATCCATGGCAAAAGAAAGTCCTACACAAAAGTTTGTAACTACCTTTGGATTGGGCCTTGGCAGCAGCAAAGCAGAGAAGAAAGATATTTCCTTTGAAAATTGCAGTTGGCCACAAGCAACACCTACAGACATGATTACCTGCTCATCTGTTGTCATGTCAGCTAATTATTGGTGCAACTAAGATCAGGATAAGAAAAGAGGTGCTCAGTTTTGCAATAATAGCATGCTGCCAAGACAATTGCACAGGCAAATTTTGGATAAAGAAGGAAGGGACCCCATGGTGTGCTTCTTTTAAGACCTCAGTGAATGACTAACAGGTGCTTGTCCCTCTCAACAAATCACTTCTAGTTTTGGTGGTCTGCGAGGAGCTGGTGAAGAGCAATTCAAGACATACTTGATGATGCCATAGTTCTTGTTTAATAATATACAGGCACTTGTTTAGAGGCTGAGGATAACAGAAATGTTTAACTAAGCACATGAAAATAAGTAATGTTTCTGAAACAAAATGCAAGCATGAATCCATTTTGGCACATTCCTGGATAACCATCCATGTCTGCAAACATCTATTATTAAACACTGCAGTTTCTTAAAAGGTAGTTATTGATCTCAGTTCACAACACTGCAAAGAAGTGAATGCACTAAGTGGAATAAATGCTAGCAGGGAGACACCAACTCTGAACATCTTGCCTGTCTTTTCCAAGTAGTGGAGAAAGGCATTATAACCTGATCCGACCATGCAGTGCCCAAATAGCCAAACAACTTCTGAAACGCCCAGTAAATTCTTTTGGTTTTACTGTACATTAATTTAGGAACTTTAAAAGAAGTCTTTAAGGGTCTCCAAAGCTATGGCACAGCTAATTCAGTTCATCAGTCGTCATTGAGAAATACGGTGGTCAGCGAGCACCAGCAGCAAAGCAGAGATGAAGGCCTCTGCATTATGGAGAGGAAGCAAAAGCCCCCTCTGAGAGCTGATAGCATCAGTTAGGTAGAGGAGTCACTTCCTGAGTGGAAGCTGAAATCAGATATAGTTCTAACAATATCCACCAGGAAATCACAAAAATCTGCAGGATTCATTAGTTTCCCAGAAGATGTAGATATTTCTCTAAATCTCAAAAGTTAATGTACATGGTATTTGTTTTCAGCAAGTTCAACAAGGCGTATGACAAAGATCCTGTTGTCCTTGCCTCCGAACTTACTCATGTTTCTTTATAAGTTGCTACCTGATGAGCCATTTATATAACTGCGTCCCAAGTTATTTCCTCTGCTGTCTCTGCACCAACAATGTCTAATCTGACTTTGCTTCCTATGATTCTTATCCAGTGCTGTCAACATCCAGTCCAAAAATCAAAGTAAAACAAAACTAACCTATGTTACTTAATATTTTTATGAATTGTTATAATGTCAATAGTTGTGAATATAAATCTGGCTATGACAGCTCCCTTTCTGAGACCTTTTATTCTCTGTTGTTCACTACATCAAATTTGTGGTCATTAGTATAGCTATGGTTCTTCCTACTTATCCAGCTTTTCCACCCTTTTCCTCCCTCCCACCTAGACTGCCAAGTACTCTTTCTCTTGATCCCCGTACTGCCTCTTTATCTACTTACATGCCAACCAGGGAATATTGTGCTACTAAAGAAATAATTTGGAGATCTTGAATGAATGACGGTATCACTTCAAGCATCTCAGAGTTTCCAGTGTACTCGGAATGAACACTGTCTTACAAGATCAGGTAGAAACTGTCAGGAGCCAATACCTGGTGTTTGTACCACTACTGTTGTTTCACATAATCCTAACTTGTCTAATACCTAAGTGAATTTCTTGTCCATTTAATGCAATGCTGTTATATCAGGAAATTGTTGGTACAATCATTATAGTTCCTTCCAATCCTGTGCGTGATTTTTGCTCACATGAACTAGCATAGCAGTAGCATGACAATGCGCTCTGGTGAAGCAATACATGTGATGGTAGCTATGGTCCCACACCAAGATATTTCTATTTACTTATTCGTTGATAAGTGAACAGTAAATGTAGGAGGGGAGACACTTAGGAGGCTTACTTATGGTAATGAGTCACTCTATAAATCAGTACAATTAGGACTAGCTACTTAGAAACAGTGCCTTCCACCATGTAAATCTCTGCCAGTATTCACTGTAGAGCAAAGGCATACTAAGCTAAGGATCATATTAGCAATCTGCACACCAACTTGAGAGCTGCATTTAATTTGCGCAGTAGGGAAAAAGGTGCAGGAGTGTCTGCCTCAAGAGGATGATGTTGAAGTGGAAAGGATACTGAATTTAGCCAAATAAATTAACCAGTTGGTCTCTTTAAACGTTCATTGTAAACAATGGAGAGATTCCTCCAGAAGGTGATGCAAGGGATGTAAATTAAATTCCTGATGTAGGTCCCATTTAGAAGAGCTCCTAGCTCTTCATTGGCTCTTCAGGGAGTCTTTTTGGCTAGTTTACCTAGCCAAAGTTGCAAGGTGCTAGTATGCCCCCTCACCTCAGCTGCCTTCTCCCCTCCCTCCATTGTGTCAGCAGCTGTCATTGGCAGTGTTCAAGCTTCAGGCATCATCCAGCATGTCATTAAAGACCCCAAAGTGCTGACTGCACTGTGTTTCTCTGTAAAGCTTTGTTTGCCCTGTGAGCTCCGTTTTGGCTGTTGATAGATGTGTTTTCAAATCATTTCCAAGTCAAAAGATAGATCTTTTCCAAGACCACAAGGTATAGGAACTCTTCTGAGGTCTTGGGCTGAATTTCTATTTTCTAATACCAGCCTTCTTCTGGAACAATATGATCCATACTTTTTCACAGAAACTTTGGTACTTTCTGAATACATTTTTATTTCCTCTAATACAGATTGTTTATTTATTGTCATAAAACTTAGTTGTTCTCATCACACCTCACTGATGGTATATGCAGCAGTCACAGAGTTCACTGACCTGTAAGTGACCATAGGTGTAATGACCCCAATTGCCTGCACATCAATGTCCTCAAACACACAAAGACAGGATTTGCATCCAAATGGGTGTTTGGAAGAATACTTTATAGGCCATAATGAAGCTATATTGTTGTGCAACCACTGTTAATGTGCTTTTGTAATTGGTTTTGAAACTGTATTTGAGCATTTCAGAACCAATTAGGTGGAAAAATGCAAAACTTTTAGAAAGGTGCAATTCACATCTGATGTCTAATTTAAGGTCTCCAAAGAAAAGTTGAAGCACTTGTCAGTCCCTTCTAACAGATCTTTGCACAAGGTATTGCTTTTTAGGTTTTGGACAGACGTATGTATTGCTTTTTTTACATGAAAGCACTAATTTTAATATAAATCTGAGGTTATAATTTTCATAAGATCATCTTGTTTTTGTTTTAAATCTGGAATTGGGAAAGTATTACAAAGTTGGTTTTTCCTGGATTTAGTAAGGTAATACTTCTGAATGTCAGTTTTGAAACTCTACCCTCTGAAAGCCTTTCCACATGGTAATTATCCTGTTATTAAAATTTTTTGCAAGGCTTCAGTTCTGGCGGTAGAAACACCAATCATGTAGTCATACACTACTTTTATGCATCTGGGTTTCTCCCTTGCATTCAGTAGAGCTGCTTTAGTAGCTAAAGTTGCACCTGTGCATAATATGGATGAGGGTAAATGTCAGTGAATGATAGACACATCCTACATTTGAAAGCTAAAACCTTGAGCTGTAGAGAGTTTCTTATCTGTTATCTTCTGTATATCTATCAAATGTCTGATGAGCAGAAATGGAAATTTCCTAGAGAAAGGGTCTTCCTTCTGCTTCATGAAAGCAAGAATTCAAAACAGAGTTAAGTCCTGGATCTGTTAAATTCAATGCAATGCGACTGCAACAATAATTTCCAGTGAAAAGTGACTCAGGTCTATCCCCCCATCATTTTTACTTAAAGTTGCACTATGAAATCCACCAAAATTAATTTCAGAAAACTGATTTTAGATTTGTACTACCCTATGCTCAACAGTGAAATTTGTTTCCACATAAAATTTGCTGTGTCCTTTGAATGTTTACTGTTACCTAATTGTACTTTTATTACAAAATTCATCATAAGATTTATCAGATTATCACCAGTTTTCACAGAAATATTAGGAAACTTCATGAGTAACTGGCTTGTGACACTACTGGAGATCACATAGAGATTAAGGAATGCAGCGATTGTGTTTGACTTCAGTTCAGTAAAGCACTTTTAGGTAAATGAAAACTGCCATTATCTTCAACAGAGCTGTAGATATTGCTAAAGAAAGCAAGATTTACACACTCACATAAATCATAGTCCAAGATCTTATTCATTTATACTGGACGTAAGGATTGCATGAGCATTTCTAACTTTCTTAAGTTTGGATATTACCATATAAATGACTTACATTTCAGCAGTCTAAGGAAGTGAAGTGTACTAATATGAGTGACAACGCTGACTGGAGGCTGCCAGGCTAAGTACAAGCTAAGTACAGTCTGCCCTCTTTTAAAGGTGATTCACTGTCTCCAACATGAGTATGGGCTGTCGGTACCCAGAGTGTTGCTCAGTTACGTTGCTTCCTGCAACTGCCTGAGCTATCTGCATAGACTCTCTGTGTGTGTGTGTGTGTGTGTGTGTATATGCTTGTATTTTTACCACAAACATCAGGCTATGTTAATTCATCTAGCTTTAAGGAAAAAACGTTATATACTTTGGTGGGGTCTAAAATGAAATTAATCTAGCTGCTGGAACAGTACTTAAAGGATGCTTTTCTATGGGCTTGTTTAATGAACAGCTGCTTCCTCTTAAGGAAAGGGTAGATCTCCTTTTTACATTTTACAAAGGAACTTAATATTAATTAGAGCAATTAATCTACATGGTAATAGTACCTTTCAGAATTTTCCACATCCCTACGAGTTTGCAAGTCACCTTTCATGCTCCCAAACATATGCTCTCTCTCCTTTCCTTGTCATTGGTTTCAAAGCGAAAGCTGAGTGAATTCTTATTGCTCACTGCGCAAACAGAAGGACACATAAAAGAGTAAGTTGAGCAAATCATATTAACAGAAATGGGCTTGCATAAAATGAGAATATCTTACTCTCAGAGTCATATTATAGTCAGACTGGTGAGTTAAAGTTATAAAAGAAGTAATAGTTTAATGCCTGTAGAGCTGAAGCGACATTTCCTTTCATTTGAACACGCCAGCCAAGTCCTTGCAAAAAGCAAAGCCTCGCTACCTTTTGAGCTGACTAAACAGGCCTTAAGGTTTGCATCTACTTTATATTTAATTGTTTTTTAGAAATAGTGCTATTTTTAATAAATCACCTTCAATAATTATGAAAGACTAATACATTTGGGTTTTTTTAATTGCCCCTATACAGCTGATTGGAACAGTTGTTGCTGTGATAGTTATTTTTTTTTTCCTACATATTTATACTACATTTGCTTTCTTGCATTTTGTCACTCTTAACTCCTACTGATAGTTTGGTTAGAAAGCTTCCTGTGTGTCCATTTTAAAAGGACTATACCAAATGGAGAGGATTACCTCTAGAAAAGCAGGGAAAACACCACCATCTTCCTCAAGAGTGAAGACCTTTCTGGCAGGTCATGCGTTAGTCAAGTAGAACTTAAGCTCGGTRTAGTGCCTGCTAAGTAAAAAGTCTGTGGATAGTGTTATGCCATTATAATATCTAACGGTCCTTTCCAGCTTTAAAAAGCCACATGATCATGTAACGCTCCTTCCCTTGAAAAAAGGGTTTCAATATCAGCCACATAATCTCCTTAGATATTTTAAATAGCAAATGTGATAATTTACATTAATACTGTTGAGACTAAAATTAAATAGTTTTGGTTTTCAAATCTAACAGGTGCCATTTGGACAGGTTGGACAGAAGCAGAGCCGGGACTTTGGAGACAGAGCACCCCAGGAGGTCCTATTCAGGCTTCAGGCCAGAGCAAGGAAAAAGGTATTATCAAACCAAGCTTCAGGCCATAGAGAGACAATAGATATTATTATAACCCCTTCACTGCAGCCTTCTACTTCTCTTCTCTCAGGGGTATTAGGATGTGGGTAGGAAGAGGGGAACTGCACAGTGCTCACATTATGTGACCACATGCTCAAAGGCGTCACCACTCAGTGTTTAATGAGAAAAATTGCAGTTCCTCCGTCTCCCTGTAAAACATCATTTGCAACCCCTGTAGACTATGAGCTTGAGCAGTGTGATTGGCTCCATCTCCTGGGCAGGTCTCACAGGATCTTTTGAAGCTAGAGACTGTCCTGGGGGAATACTGAGAAGGCAAGTGCTGAATGGAGAATAGGTGCAAATCTAACTGCCTTTTACAGGACCTTGCTAGAGGATGGGAATTTTTTTGAGAGATCATCTTGTTTCTCTGGGCTGAGCAGTACCAGCCCTTCCCCTCACTACCAAAAAAACCCAAGAAGTTGTCAAAACATCAGTTTGACTATAATAGCAAACAGGGTTGATCTGATCTGCATTCTGACTCCAAATTGATGCTGTCCTTGGGACCTCAAGTACGTGATTAATTTTGAGAAATGTACTTAAAGACCCACTACTGTTGTTTTTTTTTTAAACTTTCTATATTTGTTTCATGGGGAGAAGAAAACTCAGGTCTCTCCACAGGAAAGTGGTAGTCCTTAGCAGTCTACCACTTACACAATCCTCTAGACAAACAAAATTAAACTGGAAGGGGACAAGGAGAGTGCTCTCTGTTTCAAAGGATTTTCTACTTTCTCCTCTCCTTCTTTCCTTTCTACTGTTCTGCCTGATTTTCCCTGTTCTCTGTAATGGCATTTCCTTAAGGTCAATCTATTGTTATTTAGGAGTGTGATAGAGATATCAGGCTGAGTCATGCAATATTTGCCAACTCCACACCTTTCAACATTCTGCTGCCGAGAGTGGGGGTAAAATAGCTGTTTGTGATTACTACTGCTTCCTAAATAAAAGCTGTTTTTTTAAAGAAAATGAGTAAGAAGAGGAGTTTGAAAAAGAAAATTCATTTTTAAGACTTTTTCTTAGGGTTTTCATAAGCCTGCAATGAAACTGAAGTTGTCCAGGGCCAGCAGCATTCACAAATAATGCCTTAGTAACACATGCATGTAAGTCTAAGRGAGAGAAACAGGAGAAGGAATTCAACAAAGAAGCATATTTCAAATCCACTGAGGATGCAGAATAAGAATCAATAAGAAAAAAAAGTCTGCCTAAAAATTCTGATAGATTAGTGAAAATCTGTTTTTCATTTCACAAATAGAATTTTGCACTGCTCACATGCAAAAACCCCTTAACTGGAGATGAAGAAGTCTACATAAAGCCTACTGTGTGTGAAACATATCTAATGTGAGCCATTATGTAAGACGCTAACCTTAATTTTCTTTGCAGCAATCTTGTACTTCAAATTATTTTGCATTTGCCTTTAACAATTTCTAACAACTACATAAAACATCTGTATTGCAGCCCAAACACTCAAAAGGGGCATCCTGAGATGGTTGCACATGTGGTGAGGTACTTGTTAATTCTAAATTTCTCCACTTGGCTGTCATTGAGAAACTACTAGAAACAAAATATGTTATACTTCTGATATGGGACAATGCTGCAGAGCTGCTACTGAATGAACTAAAGCTCTGGCTAGATACATAGGCATGTGTTTACATTTGCCACCTTAGCTCTACAAAGCAAATTTTGATAACTAAATCCAAACAGAACGTTATATTTGTTTTTTTCTTCCTTCCAGATTCGCCCTTGCAGTCATTGTTCAACATTTTCCCTCCTCCCTGACATATTACAGGTGTGTGCCTGGGATGCAGCTTTCCGGGCTATCCGTGCCTTGCTATTTTAGGTGAGGTTTGTCAGCACTCAGAGCACTTCTTACGTTCCCCTTTGCTGCGGAGGGGAGCAGCAGCAGTAACTACATAAAAAGTAACCACTTTCAAACTGGATGAATTCTGGTATCATGAGAGGAAAAATATTGACCTAACGCTTCAATCTGCAGCTCTGTGATGTTGAGACTTTGTTAAATCCGAGAAAAATTCTTTCAAAACACATAGGTTCAGACTACCTGCATTACTATTTCTATAAAAATAATTACTATAATAACTAATAATTTGCCCAAAAGGTCATATTGGCCCATCTTGAGTGACTTATCGCACAGTGTAGCTGTAGATTTCACACAGTAATTCCCACCTTGAGCTAAATAGCTTGAAACTGAGCTATAGCTTCCGACTGAAATACAACATGCCTTTCAGAAAAAAATATACAGGCTTCTCCAGCTCACGGGAAATTCACCATGAGCCTCAGGAGTCTCTCCCAGGTGTTAACTAACTTAATCAACTGCAGTGCATTTCCAGTTTTGCCATTTTTTAGCTTTATTGGCCTAGGCCAGTGAATTTTGCCATGTTGGGTGAAACAGCAATCAAGGATTTTCTTCTCTAAGCACCAAGTATGGAACTCACCCACTCTCTCCCAATCTTTGTTCTCTAAAACTTGGACTTCTAACTTAAATAAGTTGTATAGCCTCCTTTTCTGGCTGGTGAAAAGACATACACAGTTCATTTGATCAGTCTTAGACACCTAAACTAGGGCTGGATAAAAAGAAAGAGGCCGTTGCAGAACTCTTCCCCCTCTGTTAACTATGGAGAAAATGTGGGCAGCTGAATTGGAGGCCACCTTTTAGGCCACTAAAATTACATGAGGTGAACGGCCAAAGTGGTCATGAGTCAGAGTCATCTCCTTCTCTTTGAAAAGCTGTACCATCTGAATTTCCTTATTCTCTCACTGTGTGCCTGTTTCCTAAATCATAGCCAGTTCTTGTGGGTTTTCTCTGAATCGTGTTTTGCCCTTGAAGCCCATTATGAAAAGCAAATTCTCAAGCACCAGCAGAGTTTTCTTTCCTACAGGGAGAGCTCTCCTCTCCACTAGTAACCTCTTTTCTTTTTCTGAAACTTTCAAGGGTGTACTTTTTTGGGAGACAGCTACTTTTCTGACATATTTGGTCACAACTGGCCAACAGGTTAGTAGTCCTTGGTTAGGCACACAAGGGTACGGACATGCACACCCCACATGCATGCACATCCCTCCCCCCCGCCCCTGCACATACAAGTGATGTAAGCTTGATTTCCCCATCTATCAATTTTAAATGAAGACTGCAAGTAAATATTTGGGGGTAAAAATAAGTGCATGTTGTTGCTTTCACTGGGCAGCTGAGAAACATGAAATGAATGACTGGTAATGGGAAAGCTCTATATTTTCCAGAGTTTGAAAGCTGATTCATGAGTCACACTGATTTAGATAAAAGTGTCCAGTGAAGTGCCTTCTATGGTTGCTTCCCTTTAATTGATTTATTTCCTTTCATATTAATTGCTTCAATGACTTCCATTTACCATACCTGTCTCATTGCTGTTAATGACCCCTGTAGACTACAGGGTTTTGCTCTCGACAACACTAAGTTTATATGAAGTTATCCTGAAGAAATTGATTCTGATAACAGAGTGGAAGTTCTGCCCTAAACCAGGGAAGATTAGGAAGAATAATTCTGTTTTTCTGGATAGAATACTCTTCCCACAACGGGAATCTAAATTCAGCATTTGGCCTTCCATGTATAGCTCAAAAAGAGCTTTGTGCAATACTTTAAGTTAGATTTCACCAGCTAAGCAATACTTGGATGGAGCACTTCTCAGGATATGGCAGGAGTGACCACACAGTGGCATCTTGCTTCAGTAAGCACCAAAGTGTGAGCATTTTCTTACTGAATATACTATGATGGTCTTGAAACTTGAGGATGTTAAAAATCCCATTGTTCTTTATGTAAGAATAAGCTTTGAAAACACAGTGATGAAATTTTACCTTGGGAATTTAAACTTCCTATAGAATTTTTGCCTGATGAAAGAATCTTCAGTGTCCCATCCTAAATGATTGTATATTGTTGGATGTTGATAAAAAGTTACCAGGTTCATTATGTGGAAGCAGCTACATTTCAGTGGTGATGTATTATATGTGTGAGGGTAAGTAAAACATTTGGGAATTCTTCTGTGTTACTTGCTAGGTTTTTGTTGTTGTAGCAACATTGGTTTGTAGCAGCTGTGAAGCTTCTGGGGTTTGTTAATAAAAGAACACACAGACATAAGAATGGAAAGACTTGATGAGAGAAGTAAAATAAAACTAGCGCTTGTACAATGATTGGAGACCAATTACTTTACTTTTAAAATATTTTACCTTTTTTTTCCGATTTTTTCCCTTTTCTATGTTCTATTAAATGATTCTATTCTGTTAGCTCCATATAATCTACGTGAAAAAGTTGCTTATCTATATACAATTACACATTCACTTGCCCCCCCACCCCCTACGAATATACATGTTACTCCAACATGGGTATGTAATGGAGCTATGCCTATTTGTACCATGTGAAATTCTAACCCAGTGCCTGCACCTTTTTAAGATACTATGATCTTAAAGAAAAGTGTATGAAATATCTACAGTAGAGTAAATAATGTAAACAAACTGCTGTCAATATTCATTATAATTCTGAAGATTTTTTTTTTGCCAATTGCCACCACTTTCATGTGTTTTTCCAACAGTTGTGTTCTACTAAGAAAAAAAAAGCTATGGAAGATGAATTTCATGGATTCATGCTGGGAAGATTCACACTGGAGTAGATGTATTAAAATTCAATACTGTACTCTGCAAGAAATTCCAATGACTGTATTAGGGATATTCATGATATGAGATGTAAAACATCATGGTTGTCAAAATATGGCCCTAATTTGGCACGCTCAAATAAATAAGGAGAATGAATTATAAAGCCCTTGTTTTTTGTAAGTATTCAAAAAGAAATGTGAAGAAGTACAAGTTTGTTCAAAACCTGTTTTTTAGATCTGCATCGACTTCTACCCACATCAATAAGTCTTTGTCAGGGAAAGTAAATGTTTCACAGACTGGATCAAACACTAGTTAATAAGTTATTTGAGAATCAATCTGTATTTATCCAGGTTCTGCCTGTTAATACACATTGTGGATTATTTCTGCTTTTAACTCAACTCCTCTACATTTCTCTGTGGGTTTATCATTGAATATTCCAAAAGCAGAGTGGTAAAATGCTCTAGTTGAAAAACAAAACAGACTGGAAAAAGAAAAATGCAAAAGATCTGGAAAGCTCATTTGAAATTTATGAGGGATTTGAATTTGAGTATCTGAATTTTCCAGTCCACAAAGGAAGAAATTAGGAGGCTGCGAGTGAAGAAGTTTCCTGTGGTTCTTCCTTTATAACAAGCCACAAAGGAAGGAAGTCTGTACTCAAGCAGGCTTTGTAAAGCTGTTCAGTCTGTGCCTACATCAAGACTGCTGTCAGGATGGTGATGCAGCTCGGGAAAGCTTTCTGGGCATTAACTTGCCTTGCTCTTCCATCTGTTCATGCATCCACAGCATAAGGACCCTGTCCACTGACCTGCAGCTTCAAGAAAACAGAAAGGTTTTGGTACACTGTATGTTCAAATAAATTGTAAGATCTTTTCTCTTAGGATGCAGAGTTTGACAGTCTCTTTCAGTATTTGCTATTGGAGGTAACTATATACAATGCATCCAAGACAGTTTTGCATAAACCAGGGGTTCTCCATTTCCATAATGTGGATCACATCCAAACAGAGGGACTCCTTTTTAGTCTCAAACACCACATTCAGTCTTACGGGCAAATAACAATCCTACAACAGCATTTTTTTACAAGGAGTATTGATATCTTTTCACAATAATAAGCTAAAAAACGCAATAATACCTAGAATGAGGCAATCCAACAGACAGTTTCCTACAGAAGTGCTGACTATTGTGTGAATTGTTCATGGTCTGTGGACCATGAATCATTGCATCCTTCATAAAAATAGACCTTGGAAACCTACATATCTGAATACAATTGGTATGTGCAAATAAGGACTGTATGTAGGATAAGAAGGCAAAAGGATACAGAAGAGCATTCAGAAAGAATGATTGAGTTCAGGGAAGTTTTGTGTCTCAGGGACTGGGATGCTGTTTTATTCAAGAGCATGTGTATGCTTCTATGACAGTCATAGACCAGGGAGAACACTGTTTTTTGAAAGACATGAAAGTAGGTTTTTAGCCATTTGGGTGCTAAGAGCTGTCTTGACGTAGAAAACTGAGAAAATAAACCCACTTATTAGAACTGGGGAAGCAACTTTAGGGAGGAGCTAGGGAACTGGAAAGGGCAGGTTTAATGAGGAAGATTAACTCCCTGGAACTGTCAAGCTTGAGCTAGATGCTGAAATAAATAAGTATGAAAGCAACAGTTTGCAGCTAAAAAACCCTAGTCTGGCTCTTTGGTCCTACTCCAGAAAAAAAGCATAGAAACCTGTCCGAGAAGATAGGTTGCCTGTGTCACATCTTAGTGGTAAAGTTTAAAAAACAGACAATGCTGGCTTTTAGACAGCCAGCATAAAGAGCCGAGATGGAAGGACCTGTGCTGGCACAATGCCTCTTTTTGGCTGTGAAATGGTAACTATGAAATGGTTCCTCAGGTTGGTTTAACTTCTAAGAGAAAAACTGACCTAGTAGAGGGTGAAAGGAAATTGATATAGTTGATGACTGAGGACATGTCTTTTTTTTTGTAGGAAATGAAGAAGTAAGCAGCATACTTTTGAATTTGGAACAAATCCAAGTTGAGTGAACTGATACCTCGACGGCTGGTGACATTCATGCTTTACACAGCGTATTAATTCAAAGGAAACCACTAGCAGCCTGAGGAAGGAATAGGTGCTTTTAACTCAAGTAAATTAATTCATTAAATTAACAAATGATGAGGCTACAACAATAGAGCTGACGGGATACGAAGACATGATTATGAGGGTCAACATAGTGTTGGTTAAGATAAAGCACAACACAGATGGCTTTTCAGAGATGACAGGCTGAAGTACTGCTGATATGGAAGATACATACAACAAATGAGAAGTGAATTTAGTAGTAATTTTAGTAGAGCCATATTGGTTTTCYGTGGCCTTGAACTTTCTCTTCTTAAGAAATCAAAATTTGGCAGAGATTTTTAACAGCACTCATAGATGCCTGTTACGTTTCTTAATGCTTCTACTAACAGAATGCTTCTACTACATCTATTAAAATGTTTATAGTTTTGCACTTTTGCATAATTATATCTGTCCCATCAAAAAATTTCTGGGCTACCAGGTGCTGTCACAGTTAGTGACAGCAACTCTGATTAAGATCCACTAGTTATTGAAGTTAATGAAGAGTACCTGCAAATTAAGAAGTATCATTGGTATTTTTAGGGTTTTTTTTAAAGCTCTGTAAGGTCGGCTGAACTCTTCTGTTAAAGGAGCAATGCAGATGAAAACTAAACATTACAGGAAAATGTACTGTCGGCAGTATTGGAGATTTTAAAGTACTGCATTCAAATTGTTTATTTGCTAAAGGAGTTTACATCTCATTTCACCTTGTTTTCACGGAAGACTTCAAAACAAGTTTTCAACAAGCTGAGCTGTAAGGTCAGCCTTGTATCATATGATGTGGGGATAGAAAATCACGAGCTTGAAAAAGGGAAGTGTAGAGCTGCTGTAAAACTAACCATTTCCTCTTTTATATTTTATGCATACATCTGAATAATGACTGACTGTAAATTCCACTACTTCCCATGGAAAACTAACACTAAATTTAAAAGACAATTTTTCTGCACCATTTTTTTCCTGGCTTCTATCACGTTTACTAAATTTTCATATATCTATCTGTGCCTTAGGAGACCCACTCACCTTTACAAAAATGTGTTTTTGAAAATAAACCTTAAGAACCTTCCAAAATCAAGGGTAGAAAAGGAAGGAAAATCAGAACTAAGACAGGGTATGTGCTGGAGACAAGAGGGAGTCCTCCAAGAGACCGTAAATTTCTCTTCATTTTACCAACACGTAGATTCATGTTGGTAATCCACATGGCGGCTGAATCATCGATTTATTTTACAAGTAACTGGTAGGTCTCACAAATAAAAATTCAATGGTGTAAAATCATTGAATGGGCACGTAAGAGCTGAATGAATCACACGTGTTTCAAATTTTCTGGTCCTGGAGGTGAGCAGCACAGAATCTGCAGATAAAAGCAATGCCATCCAAAATATCATCACTTGTGGGTCTTGTGGAGACAGTGGTGGGGATGTGATGTACTGGGGGCTAGAATGGTAATTTTCCACATGTTCAACGTTAAACAAGTCAATAAATCAAGGAGCCGGGAAGTAATTTTTCCCGTGTTCATTTTGGGGGACAGTAAGTGAAGCTTGTCTTCATAACATGTGAATGATTCATATTTTAGGCATTTTCACCATGCCCAAGATCTCACTTGCCTCTTCCCAATACAACTCGTACTCTAGAGTTTTGTACTGTAAGTTGAAAGCTTATGAAAAGGAGTTAAGATGATTTTGTGATTTATGAGAGGTAGCGACAAGTGTGGAATAGATGTGCTGTGACATCTTCAGAAGATAATTGGTCACCTGTGACCACAGCAGACCCTTCCTGGTGATTACATTGTCCCTCCCAGTCCTCCCATCTATTTTTGTCCTGTGCCCACCAATGCTAGAGGCTGTGAAAAGCTGGTGTCTGTTTGGGAAATCTGTGGATTTTGTACTCGATTCACAGACATCTATGTTGCACCACTGATGATGCTAATTTACAAAGATGGCTAAAACTGAGGGCTATCAGTGTGTCTACTGATCATATGCATCTGGAGACTAAGAAAACCTCTTCACAAGATGGACAGAGCAGTTTTCCATTTCCACCAGTGTGACTCAGTCCTGAATATATGGGATTTTTGCTTCACAGTTCAGCATCTGTTCTGCTTGCTGCATCTGAAGACAGTAACAACAGTCAAAAGTCAGCATGAAATCTCCCAGCAACTTCAAGAGCAAAAATAAAAGGTGCTGAACTACCACGTATCATTCTCCCAATTCAGGGTTAAGCAACACAGTCAAAAAGAGGCAACGACCCTTGCCCATTTTATATTCTGTGCAGAGAGAATTTTTGTCTCCTGATCTCTTAATCTAGTTCTTATCAGTGTCTCCTTTCACTGAAAAAAACCAAACCACATACAAATATATATCAGACTTAGCAATATACTTAAATGGACAGATGAAAAAAACGTCATCTACAGCTGTCCATTTATCATCATCTTCGTCACTCTGAGAAACAGACATGAAAAGTTAAAAAACTTCAATGCATTTTAACTCTGCCATTCCTAGGATTATTCTTTCTGTGTATACTTCTCTGCCTTGCAGGGTAAACACATAAAGCAATGAATAGACAAGAAGCACTCCCAGCAAAAGAGAATTTAGAAGTCTTCAAACGATGTTGAATGCGAGTGGGCAGACCATGACAAAATGTTCACACTTCTTCATCAAATCTAACTAGTTTACCACTACATATTTATGCTATAAACTGTGAACTGGAGTTCCTCTGTGGGAGAGTAACCCAAATGAAATGATAGGAAACAAAAAGACAATTGCTTTCGCAGGTATGGGATAAGGCAGGATTTGCTGGTTCCCAATTCCGTTTATTTAATTGGAAAAGTCTTTAAGAATCCATTTCCATCATCATGATTTAAATGGAATCCTAATTTACTCTGAGAATTAGTTGTGTTTATTCTGGAAATACAATCAGTGAAATAACGTCTTTAATCTTTGCCCTTTTTGAAATGGAATAATAATTCTGCCTGTCTCAGTTACAGGTTGTGAGGCTGAAACTGTACATGTATGAAAGTGTGCATATTCCACAGTGGTGGGTACTAATTCAGTAATGATGTATTTTATGATCATTAGACAGAAGTATCTTCAGAAGAAGTTTTCTTGTTAAAAGTAACAGTATCATTGCTTCTTGTGCTGATAATAAACTAATTTACGGTCACAGTAGTGCAAAACTTTCAAGATTTCCCAGTGCAGCAGGTTTGTGACTTCAAAATGCAAAGCATAGACATTTTATTTGTAAATCACTGTCTAATATTTACATAGGGATAATCTACCAAGACATCTTAATAACATTTACTGTGTGGTTTTGCAGTAGTCATGCAGAAGAATGCTGACTGTTTAAAAACACAGTTATTGATTGTTATGATACAATACCGTGTGGACTGTCAGTCTGATAAAGTCAAAATTTTTTTTACAAGATAAATTCAAAATTCAAGAGGTGATTTCAAACATG
Organism: Phoebastria nigripes; assembly: GCA_035582835.1. NCBI lineage: Eukaryota > Metazoa > Chordata > Aves > Procellariiformes > Diomedeidae > Phoebastria > Phoebastria nigripes. The sequence goes on from JAYKAV010001753.1 coordinate 937,292, forward strand.
GATTCATCAACATAATGGATCAGACAGAAATTTGTTCCTTCACTTGTATTATAGCACCCTTGGCTGGCTTTCAGTTTCTTAGAAGTCAGCACTTGTTAGGCTGTACCAGTTTTGGGCCCCCAAGACACTGGAGCAGTTGAGCAGAGGGTCCCCAAGGTGTTTAGGGCTGGATTACTTGCCCTGTGAGGAGAGTCTGCAGGAGCTGGGTTTATTCAACCTGGAGGAGAGATGGCTTGGGTGGGGGCTCACAGCAGCCCCCAACACCTACAGGGAAGGGACTGAGCTGGAGCCAGGCTCTTCACAGCAGTGCATGGTGGGCGGAGATAAGACTATGGGCAGAAGTTGAAAGAAGAGAGGTTCAGGAGATAAGGAGACCCTTTTCCCCTGGGGACAGCTGGGCAGGGGTGCAGGTTGTCCAGGGAGGCTGTGCTGGCTCCACCCTTGGAAGTTTCCAAGCCCTGACAGAGCAGAGCCCTGAGCAGCCTGGTCTGAGCTCAGAGCTGGTCCTGCCTGAGCGGGAGGCTGCGCTGGAGACCTCCTGACCTCCCCTCCCACCTGGGTTATCCTGTGATCCTGTGTTGGCAACTGTCAGAAGGACACTGCCCACCCATACATACATGCATGGCAATGAGGCAAACCACACAGCCAGATCCTATATCCCACTGTTCCTTGGAGAGCCCGAGTGAGATTCTAACATCACCTAGGTCAAGAGCAAAATTCCCAGTGATTTTGTCAGGATATCACCCATTGTATTTTCTTTAACTATAGAGGAGGAATACTGGAGTTGTCCCATCAGCTTCAGAGAAGTCATGTCACACCAGATAAATAAGGGTGTCCAGTCCTGCGCTGACCAGGGAGCCTGGGCCAGCTGGAATCTGCACTCAGCTCTTAGCTGAGTACCTAAAATTAGATGGACTGAATCCAGGCATGAGATTTAAAACAACATTGAATATTTGGGGTTTGGTTTTTTTTTTTCCACATGTACCTAATTTGAGGTTGGGCACAGCTCACTTTTCCTAGGATGCAAATATGTATGACTGATACTCAGTTTTCAAAGTTAAGCATGTACAATGTGTACATTCATATATTTGCCTAAAGTGTGTTGTTGCCAGACAGTGAATACAACTGATCTAATTTTACCTGCTGACACACAGTTAGACATGATCTTCTGTCCGTAAAGAACTCCAGTCAGTGCTCATGCAAATTCAGTTCATATCTTCTTGCATTTCTGTAGGCATGTAATACATATATATATATAAGACTTGGATGTGTGTCTGAAGTTTCCTCTGCTTCTCACCTAGAGAAAGTTAAAGTACAATGTATTTGAGATCTAAATACTGACATTACCTAAACTATTTATTACTTTAGAACACTAAATGAAATAATTCTGTGTTTGTCATCCTGCCCAGTCCCTGATGTGTGCTGGTATATACCAGACTCAGTCACCCCCTATGCTTCTGTGCTCAGTCTTTCAGAACACTACTTTTTTGCTGGGAAGGCTAATTAAAAGGCAAAGGCATTAGATCAATGAAACACAAGGAAAATTGCTGTAAACATGTTGAGAATGGTAAGTCTGCCTATTGGCATTTTAACCTCTGGGGAATTGCTCTGGSTAAGAGCTTCTTTCTTAAGTTTCTCACCTCAGCTGGATCAGTTTCCATATTTGCCCAGTTAGAGGTGTGTGTCTTTTGCTACCCTTTTTTCAATTACATCATTTGATTTAAACATTGTTGCACCAGAATGATTGACATACAATTTTGGCCTTTAATAAAAATCCATTGCAGTGATGAAACATTTATTACATGTCACTCTATTATGTTATGAACCACTTATGCAAAGAACTCCAACAAATTTTACATTGACTAGGCAAAAATCTATGGCCTGCTGAGGGCTACAGAAATACTTGGGGGTACATAGTTAAGAGAACCTTCTTTTTGACAACATGCATTGTAAAAATTCTTAATTTTTGGAACTCCGAGAAGAGCTCTCTTTTGTATCATCTTAGACACACAGCTTTATTTAACTTTAGGTATAATGAGAGGTTTCAGTATCAAAACTGTCTTTTAAGAAGGTAAATCTTCATTTTGAATGGCAGTGATAAACATGAATTTAAAATACACCACATTCTAGTTAAAAAGAAAACAACAAAAAAACAAAAAAACCCCMAAAAATTCAAGAAAAAATATCTACTTTTCAAGATGTCTCCATAATTAAAGCTAATTTTACTTTCTGGTCTCTACATTACTATAACTGGATCTTTAGTCCCACACCCCTGTTTACAGTTCTTGCCTGCCCTTTGTTCTGCCAACAGTTTTTTTGAGGAAAATTACAGGACTGGCGTGCTTATAGTTCCTCATGAATAAAGACCAATTCCTGCCTAGAAAAGATATATCTGGCTAAACAGCTATCAAATGGCAAGGGTTTGGCATGCCTCATCTGCCTTGTTGGCTCAGATCTACTTTCTCTTCTATCCACAGGGCACTCCCATAACAAGGCAAAAAGAGGGGAATATATTTAAAGTTCTTTCACTGCTCCAAAGAAAGTTCACCAGGATGCTACCAGAGGTTAAAAATAAATGAAAATGTATAGCCATTTCCAAAAGCATACAATGAATATGATTTTAAACATCACAATATATGGTTTTGCTCACTGCAGTACTGTTTCTCCTACATGCAGATGCAGGATATCAGTATTTGAATTCTCTCCTATGCTTCTTTTCAAGGCTTGAAGGAGTTGCAGATATGGGTGAAAACTGAACTCTACTTAAAAGGATCTGAAAGTAGTCACTGGTTCCAATGGGATTTGAATTTGGGCCCTAGTGCTGGTATCTGGACTTYGAGAAAATTTCCAGAGGTAATTGGAACGGTCACCCTATTACCACCGCAGCCGAAAGCTGGCACCCACCTAGCCAGAGCGTTTTGACTTCTTTCATTACAAATTACAATAGGATATTCATTCTGAGGGTCTGCGGCATCCCGTTCTTTAACAATGAAGTCCAAGTTTATATATGTAGAGGCAGTTCAAAATCGATACCGTACAACTTACCAGTGAGTCCCAGCTAGGACAATGAAAGGGATGAGGAGCCTGGGTGGGATGGATGAAAGAGGACAGTCCCCAGTCCCGGGTCTATCTAGCGCACACAGCCCTGCCATGGGGCGGTGCCAAGAAGGTTTCTGTAATCACCTGTCATTATGCAACTTCTGGATGGGTGTAAATGTGAGCCTGAGAAATGTAAACTTTGTCATCATAATGATTAAGTGAAGAGGAAGCTTTCCCTGGTAAATATGTGCCTCAGATAAACAGAAAATGACTCACATGCATGCGTTGCCTCGGCTGCTGGAACAGCCTGCTAAATGGCACCATTGCCAACTAAAAATTTGCACAAAATTTTGTAAAATATTTTTATGCTGTGTCTTTTAGCAGTAAAGCTTTATTTTGTGTTTGTTTGTTTTTCTTTAAAATTGCAGTCTGCAGAGACTCATGCTTGTAGTTTATCCCTCAGGCCACAATTTCACCCTTTTTTTCCATTAAAGAATCTACAGTCATCTTCCTTTATAGGTACCAGGGTATATTTTTAACTGAAACACATTTTGTTCTGAGCGATTGGACAGGTCACTCAAGGTAACATCACAGAGTAGCCTTACCGGGGAAAAAACCAGCTTGCCTGACATTTAGAGGCTTCTGTTCCTCTGTGGGTTGTGGTAGAGATGTGGCCAGTACAGTGATTTCATACTTTTTCAGGTCAGGAGTGTTAGATTATTACTCAAATCTAAAGCAATGAAGTAAACATTTACAAATTCCTACTTTGCTGAAGTTTAATTTGAGAATATACCCAGAACGTGCATTGCTTGACATGCTCTGGCTTCAGCACTCACCCATAAAACCCACGAATCACAGGCAGTTGCAAAAACTGTCTCAGGGAACAAGTTAACTTTAAATAAATAGTCTCCTTTATAAGGGCTTTGCTGAACTGAAGCCAGGAGGATTAGCTGCAGGATATTAATAGGAAGCAATATATCTATATCTATATATATAGATATTAGAATAAATATCTATTTTTCTGTGCTATATAACTTCATGAGGCATTTGTCATCAAAATTAAACAGGTCATGGGGAGAGAACAGCGCTGAATCCTGGCCTGTAAATGCCATTTATTACCACACTGACAAGGGAAAAGACAAACAACTGAGTTTCTTCTCCTAGCATCTGTTGAAAAAGGTCCTCTTCATCATTTTATTGGTTATTTTTAATGGTACAGAGATGTTGCTTCTTACTGAGAGCCACACAAGTTTTTATAGGCGCTAATTTAACACAGTCGTACAAAGCCAAGTGATAGCTTTATATGCCTACAACTTCCATTTGCAAAACCAATTGATAAAGTAGTTCAAAAGCAATTTACAGTGAACTCGTAGTTGCGTCAGCAAGAAAGAAGCAAAGAGCTATTCCATGGAAAGACTTGCGGGACTACTGTAGTTTCAAACAGCCCATTTTCTGCCACAGTTCACATGAAGATGCACAATAAGCCAGGTAACCTGTAATGCCGTGTCTATTTTTGGTCGCAAAAGGAAGATCTTTCCCTCCCAATTACCACAGTTCTCTGCAAACCAGAAGCAGTGCCTGCTGAAGAATCATCTTCATTATATGTGAAAATTGACTTGAAATGTTGACTTTTATGCTGGCCTATCTCAGACTAGATCTGAGTCCAGACTGACATGCAAAAATAGACAAGTGTTTTGAAAGAATGTCGTTTTACTGATTAATATCCAGAACTTGAATTTATGCCTCTCCACTTTGGTTACAATTTCCAGGATAAAAGAGAACAACCAAAGCTCTAATCATGCCAGATGCTGATCATTCTCCAGGGGGGCACATGCCTTCTCTTTGGAGGCCAGTTACTGAATTTGCAGTTGTGATTTCTGATTGCTCCATTTGGGAGCCTGTAGGAGTAGACTATTCTCTTAGGAAGAAGTCAAACAAAACTCTGACTTTGTCTCGGAGTCGGATAAACTGTGTTGTCTTCTTAATTGACTTGCAGTGATACTAACTTGTATTTATGCCCAGAGCTTGATGAACACAAAATAGTGTCAACACATCCTAGGCTTCCCTCCACTAAGTTGGCAGAGGGTAATCAGTACAAAAAATAGTTTCTATAACCCTGAGTTTTTCTCAAGAGGAACTGCTCTGTCTGTACTTGGATAAACACAAAAGTAAACTCACATGCAACTGAATTTTAACAGAAACAGTGCAATGTAACCATATCAATATAGTAGGGTTATTTAGCCCCAGTCTCATTCATAAATACCTGTATAAAATATGGAAATACATATGTATTTTCTCACCTAGAGATGCAATTATTCAAAGAGTTTGTAGTCTTTGCATTGTGGGAAAGAGGCAATGAGATTTGAGAACATTTTGTACATCCAAAAGTATCAAGAGTGTCACAGAAATTTAAGATGGAAATACGTTACAGAGAGCTTTGCATCAGGGAATGAGTGCAGAAGCTGCCTTCTGGTACCACCATCCCTTGGGGCACCCTGCACATTCAAAGCACTGGCCAGGATGTTAATACTGGTTTCTCAGTTGCCATGATTTACATGCATCTTTGCCTTCATTGCCCTTCTCGCTTAGGTTCCAGGGAGACCAGAGCTGCAGCCAGCAAGGTACTGATGACAGAGGTTGGAGGCACAGCAGTCCCTGCTGGAGGAAAGTAAAAAATGTGATGGTTTTTATGTTAAACTTTCGGTCAGTAAGAAGGGAGTTATCCTTGTTGGTAGAAATCACCAGTGGAAAGGAAAAATAAAGGGTCCACACTGACGTACAGAAGAATGTGGGTTTTGTCACCATCCAAAACACAAGCCGGTATGGAGGGCAGTGCCATGATTTCCACTAGCAGAGACTGAAAGGGGGAGTTGTAGGAATCGTTATGTGTATCAATAAAGGGCATGTCCTTGCCGCCCTGCAGAGTTACAAAGTCCCTGGCATATTCACTGGCATACTGAGCAGACTCAGCAAGGGTGACCTTAGCAGACAGCTGACTCCTTGCATCACATCCTAGAACAGCATGGCTTGCTTTTTACTTCACAGTCCTCTTCCTGCTGCACTCTGCCTATGCTGTCCCTGTTCCTACTTCTCATTTGTAGTATCAAGAATAGTCATTATAACACCACCATTTCATAGAATCATAGAATCATGGAATAGTTTGGATTGGAAGGGACCTTTAAAGGTCATCTCATTCAATCCCCCTGCAATGAGCAGGGACATCTTCAACTAGATCAGGCTGCCCAGAGCCCCGTCCAACCTGACCTTGAATGTTTCCAGGGATGGGGCATCTACCACCTCTCTGGGCAATACGTTCCAGTGCTTCACCACCCTCATTGTAAAAAATTTCTTCCTTCTATCTAGTCTAAATCTACCCTCCTTTAGTTTAAAACCATTCCCCCTTGTCCTGTCACAACAGGCCCTGCTAAAAAGTCTGTCCCCATCTTTCTTATAAGCCCCCTTTAAGTACTGATAGGCTGCAATAAGGTCTGCCCAAAGCCTTCTCTTCTCCAGGCTGAACAACCCCAACTCTCTCAGCCTTTCTTCATAGGAGAAGCGTTCCATCCCCCTGATCATTTTCATGGCCCTCCTCTGGACCCGCTCCAACAGGTCCATGTCTTTCCTGTACTGAGGACCCCAGAGCTGGACGCAGTACTCCAGGTGGGGTCTCACCAGAGCGGAGTAGAGGGGCAGAATCACCTCCCTTGACCTGCTGGCCACGCTTCTTTTGATGCAGCCCAGGATACGGTTGGCCTTCTGGGCTGCGAGCACACATTGCCGGCTCATGTCCAGCTTTTCATCCAGAAAGCTATTTGCTTTCTACTTTCTGCTATTCTTCTATTTGCTGTCTACTTTTCTACTTTCTACTCTTATTTTTTGGTTCTCAAACCAAAACAGTGCAGAGGTGCTGACAGAGGTGGCAGAGCTTTGCTGAATGCTTTATGAGCAAAGGAGAGACACTCAGGTTTGTCAGTGGCCACCTTAACTTGCACTCCCATACACATCAACTGCTTTGTAGGCTTGTAGATGACCTACTGCGATGGAATCAGAGGAGATCATAGGGTTGTTCTAATACAATATCCACAAGTCCAGGAGTACATCTGCATGTGCACAGGAGGTCTGAGATAAGGCTCAGCAGTGAATAATGTGGGAGGACAAAAAGGAGTAATAAATAACCTGGACTTCCTTTCAGACAGAGTTCTCTGGATGAGGTCTGTGGGCATAATTGCCAAGCACCGAGAGCTGCTATGCTGTCCTAGATGGAAACTGTAGCTGCCTTTTCACCTAAAATTAAATTAATGTTCAGTGTGAAGCATTGTGTTATCTTTTGACTATAATGAGAGTTTAGGTGCCTACTGGGTGTGTGAACAGCAGCATGTAGTTGCTTTAGTCTCAAACTGAACCTCTTGTTCTCTAGTTCTCAGAATATATGGCAGGAGAAATTCAAAACTCCTAAAGTTACAGCACAAAATCCCACAGACATGTGAACAAGATTATTGCTGTTTTACCCCTAAAAAGGATTACAAAAAGAATTCAGAGCAAAGCAAGTAAAATTAGTGACCTTCTAAAGAGTATAAGGAACCAAAGTAACCTTGCTTAAAGTCATTGACACTCAAATCGTTCACTAATGCCAGGGTCTAACTGTGCCTGGCTGTTTATTTTATATACACCTACATTGCTCTAAGACAATTTGCAAATGGTATGACAGAATGGAGGATTGCCTACTCTTGAAGTGCTCTATTATTAATGAACTCACAGCAGCTCTGTACTGCATTTCAGGATAGGAAGAGAGGAATACCATGTGCAAGTGAAACTGTAGGCTTGTTTGAGTAAGCAGCATGTAATTATCCAGACTGGAAGGTGGCCAGTGCACCAAAGCTGACACTCTAACGCTAACCTTGCAGCATGTTTGCAAACTGCTTGCTGTAGTTCATTTTCCAAGGTTCAGCATTAGACAGGAATATATTCTCTATTGTATTCTGATGGCAGCACATCCTCCTCCCAATTATAGTCCCACAATCTACTTTTCCTGCCTAGCTCTAATTCTGATACCTTTAATTTTTCTCTATTAGGGAAATGGAAGAATGGGAACAATAGCTTATTCCTTCCTTTCCAACAGCCTAGATACTTCTAAGTAGCAGTGGAAAATTACTCCCCAGAGTCTTCTCTCAGGTCCAGACAACACAGGTCTTAAAATGGTGAGAGTCACGCACGTCAGGATGAAGGTCATGCATGTCAGGATGAGGGTCATGCACATCATGAGCACTTCACAAACAAAGACACTCTCTACTGTGGCCCAGGGAGTACGAGATATCTTTGAAATCACAACCATTAGCAAGCCTGCCAAACTTTGCTTATTTTTAATTTATCTGGTGAGCTGCATTCTCTCTTTCCTCATTCCTCAGCCAATATCAAATGACTAAAGAAGGAAGATCAACAAGTCACTACATGGAATAACTGGGAGGGAGAGGTCATTCGGTTTGTGCTGGGGTGGGAGCAGGAGCCAGTTCAGCTGTGGGGTTTGTTTTGGAATGATGTGAAATGGGTGGGAGGTGCAGAGATTTGTCGAGACAAAGGTTGGTACCTGCAAGGAAGAGGCTATATAGGTTTGTTGGCAGAACTCATTTTACAGGAACAAAATCTTTTATGAATCGTGGCTTACAAACTCTGCCACCTGGGATTCAGGCAGGGATGCCTAGTTCAATGGAAATATCATGCTTCCAGATATTGCATCAGCTTTTGGAACTGGAACCAAACAATGGGTCTTTTAATAATTGAAATATTTCTATTGTGAGCTACTTAGTTACTCAGCTTTGCATTTTCCCATAACGGCAAGGCTTTGGGCCCTGATGATTACTTTTTCCAGAGGGAGAGAACAAATTCACAGTTTTTAATCTTATGTATGTGGGAGGGGAGAGCGAGCCCATTGCTGGCTGGCTCCAAGCCAGAGGAGCACCTAAATAGAAAGCAAAATTGCAAAAAACCAGATCTAACAATAGAGAGGAACATGGACTCCATTGTTCTTCCGAGCACATTTCTACAGCAGGTAAAACACAGTAATGCCTCATGATTTAAATCTGTGGCATGGAATGACTGCTCGTTTTGTTATTTGTATTTAGCTGGCTCTGATGGACAGTCCATGATTTTGTGTCAGGCAAAGTGTAATGCTTCATTTTTTTTTTGATAGAACTGGTTCCTCCAAATAGTAGTTTTTTCTTCATTAAGGGTTTTCCTGGGAATTTTGACAAAGTTGTGCTTTGGACACTTTTTTCATGCACCATTGAAATTGTTGACATCTTTACTGAGCTCAGCCAAACCATAGAATAATTCTGTATTTCATAAATACTAGTGAGGAGGCTCACTGGACAGTGCCAGAAAATTTCTGAAGACTAACTGTTCCAGAGCTGTCTGCAGATGTTTATTTAACTAACTGCTCCATCACTGAGATTTTGTCTTGCCTTATTTAACAATGTCAGTGTTGACTTCAAGACAAATATATTGAACAACAAAGCTTTTTATCTTCATTACTTCTACTGTAGGACCTTCTAAGCATTCATATTCCAGTGTTTCTACTGCCAAAGCGGTTTTGTATGATCTCCTTCTTCTGTGGCTGACGCCTTTGTGAAAAAGCTTGAATTAAATGTTCCACCCACATTGTCAGTGACAGCAAGTGCTCATATTTTCTGCATCTCCACACTCTTTATCTTTCCTCAGAGTGTGGTCTGTTCACCTCTACGTTGTTTCTCTATTAAACCAACTGTTTGGAAAGCTGGAACAGAAGGAAGTGTTGGGTGAACTCCTGTAGTTGTAATTTGACTTAAATGGCTAGACATTTCCACTCAAAGGCATAATTGTGATAGCATAATAATGAGAATATAAGTGAATATAGCTGCTTAGCATTAGCCGATGTAATAGCTTGTTAGTTCATTGATCCCAGCACTGTTAAAACTAGAATTTATCAGGTTTTTTTCTTTCTAAGATTCAACCTTACATGTAATGTTTCTACTTTTAACTTTATGAGTTTCTCTATAGCTAGATAAACATACTCATAGTATATTCCTGACATTTGAAGTCTCTGTCAGGAACTAGCTTTTGAGGTGAACAGGTTCAACTTTCTAAAATGTCTGTAGGATTGAAAGCTTGCTGTTTTAGAAAAACACTTTTCTGTCTTGTCGAACCCCCAAAGGCACTTATAAACTCTAATATAACTCCTCAGAATTTAATTGCATATTAATATACTATACATTACATAAAATACTATTATGCATTTATATTCTGATCAAAATGAACACTATACAAATAATATTTGAGATGTTATTTCAAATGGCCATGAGAGAACCATAAAATAAAACAGACGGCAAGGGCTAAATAAAATGAATGGTAATCAAAATGGTATTAGGTACTTTGCAAATAGGACAATAGTTTTGATTAACATCAGCAGGAATTACAGAGATAATGGGAAGGTCCACAGAGCTCTGAAATGGTTTTTGGTGTTCCAGTCTGAAATAATCTACTGTGACAGAAACAGATCTCACACCATTTAGTCAGATCAACTTTCTACATTGACTTGAGCTAGTGTGTTTTCCTCTATGGAGAGCACAGGTCATGATGAAAAATAGAATATGAAAATTGAAAGCTTATTGAAAATTACTTTTTGCTATTTCCTTTTTATTGGTTATGGCAGTGACAGTTAATAACAATAGCATAATATAGGAGACTTGTACTTGCTTAGCAACCAGTAAGTATCTTTGAAAAGAGATAAAAGGATTTTGTAGGTCATTGCAAAGAAAAGTAAAGGTTAAGAGGGGGCTAATTTGGTGATAATACACTGAACATTACAAAGCATACAATGCTGGTGCAGTATATAATTTTATTTTATAAAATGGAGTTTTTCTTCATGTAACCTGGCATCTGTTTATTAAAAGCACTCAAATTCAATTTCTAATGGACCTTTTAAATTTCCTATAAAGTGGGGTGACCTCTTACTAGTGAGGAACATATGGGCAGCGTGACACAGTTCCTCAGATGTCAGAACGGGCTTTGCTTACCAGGGTGGATCTCAGCTATGCCTGGGTATGAAGTGGAACAATTACATGCTGGGAACATATTGCAGAGGTAGATTTACTAATTCAGTCATCAAAATTATGAGCAAAATATTTACAGTTAAATTAGGGTCAGAAGTGTGAAACAAAAGAACCCCTGCTGAATTCACTTTCAAAAGTACAGAGTAGGATGACAGTGTTTGAGTTCTCAAGGTCAAAATATGAGCCTTATATCTGAAATGTTGTGCCTTTCTCTTGTTTATCTCATAATAAAAAATGAACTATAACCTCTCCCTTTTATGCTTTTCCCTCCTTCCTTTTACACAAGGGCAATGGGAATTATAACCCTAACAAAACTATATACAGAAAATAGCATAGGGTAAACTTTATCCTTTAGCTACAGATGTTGAATCCATTAGTTCCATGGGACTAGTGAGGTCCAGCAGAACAAAGAATTTGTCTCAGGGGATTTAACTGAAGGGTCTAAGAAGGTCTGATCCAGCTCTCAGAGAACTCAATGTGAACTTTTCCAGTGATTTCAGAGAAAACTGGATCAGATCCAACAGTCAGAGAATTCTGAGTTAAAGCTGAAATTTATCCTATTTAGTCTTACGTGCTATTTCAGCTCCCTCTCCAGTCAAAAACTGCCAGAGTAAATGAGAAATTACAGAACAAAGCTTGGCTTAATATTGCTTGATCTGTGTTTTCCCACAGCTACTCCTGCATACCCTATTATCCCAAAAGACACAAAATGAAACAAATAAATACATAAAGTTCACTGTACACACAGTTGTTTATTATAAACACAAGCAAGTTCCTAATGGGGACAATAAAGATAAGGGGAAATGCATCTGTGTTTTAAAATCTGGTTTTAATATGCAAATAATTTTATTGAAAATAATTATTTTGTAAGTTGAAACCAAAATTGTCAAAAGTATTGCTGAAATTCATTCCCTGACTTTTATGGATGTTGATTTTTATGGAACTAGTTGGAAATCAGTGTTTTCTAAAGACAAAYATCTGGCAAAGACCTTTAGTTCCTCTTTAGTTACCTGATTTCTGTTACTCCAAATGAAGAAAGCTGATGGTATATAAAAGCTGTACCAATAAACCTCACAAATATTGCAGCATTAGTTCTATAGTGTGGGTATGCAGTTCCTCTCCCTCAACCCTACAGATATTTTCCTTCATATTTTCTCTGTTCTAACAGTACACACGACCTGTCCTTCAAATATCTTTTTAAAATAAATATTAGTACTGGCAGCCAGTATGTTGTAGATGGACCTCAGCAGAACAGAAGTATCTTGCTTTAAAAAGTACCTGCCCTGGAGCATTTAACAAGAATGTCAAACCCTAAACTAGGTCAGCCTTGTAATTCTGAGCAGTCTTCTCGTGACAAGAGCAATGTAAACAACGTGCTAAGTTTTTCTGTGCAGTTATCACCCTCATGTTTGCCATATGTCTCTTGGCCTGTTTTTATAATTTCTTTGTTGCTATTGTTTGGTACCCAAAGCTGTTATTCATGGACACCAAAAAGTTAGAAGGAACTCAGAGCTGGCAGATGTGTCCACTCTGGCCACAACAGGCAAGAGGTACGGGAGGGCAGTTCTTTGGGTCACAGCCAGCAAAGTTCATCCTTGTCCAAAAAGCTGTATCACTTGCATTCCTAGAAGAACTTCACCCCAAACCTCAGGATTCCTTACAGGTTTTCTTCCTTTACAGTGAATGTTATTTACTTTAAAACAGCCCAGGGGAATATGAATGCTTTAAGCGGCTCAGCACACTCTCTGGTGGTGGAGGTGGCTGTTGGGTGACAGCAGCTGGGAGCCTGGTGAATGGCTGAGCCCAGCGCAAGAAGCAAATGTTGGGACTGGACCGGGGACTGATAGATGACATGTTTCCTTCCCTTTCCCTCCATGGGATATTTCCATTCTGGAAAATGGAATATGTCCATTTTCTTGGGACAAAGTCACTAAGGAACAATTACAAGTGTTCCAATTCTATCAGGATATATACAGCAATCTTAGCCAGGTGTTTAAGCAGGACTCAGATGCAGCATTGCAGTGGCAAGGGCAAGCAACTTTCCTGAGTGGAAATAAAAAGCAACAAAGTTAGAAACAAGGAAGAATGCTTTATTTTAAGGAGGAGGGTAGGAAAATAATTCCCCTTAGAGTAGCAAGTATTTTTATTTCAAGTGTGTATATCTCGAATAAACAGTTCATGGTCATATGCCACAATGCTTTCTTTAAAATGGCTCTTATGATCAGATGTACTACATTTCAACACATATTTGGGGATGTTTGTTTGTTTTTTTCATTTGTACAACGGACATTTATTCAAAATGGACACATAGGACAATTAATACTAAGTAGATTCCTGCAATTTATTCAAGTATGTTTGCACTAAAAACATTTTAGAGATAAAAATATTAATTTGCTCTGATCACAGCTGATTTCAACAAATGTCAACCAAATTAATTTAAGAAGGTAAAGTAATGTCTAGATGTAACCAACCTTTTATTGACCATTGGAACATTGTGCTCTGTAATTCTGCTGTCCTGAGTGTATTTTCATTTGTTATCAATAATTGTCAGTTTGTCTATGAAACAGAATACACCATCACAGCACACCTGTTAATGACATCAATGAAAAAAATAAACTGGCAATAAGCTTGAAAGTAAACACAGTTATTATTTAACGAGCAACCTCCCCTTACTCCCATTACTAACCTCCTTAGTACTTAGTTTAATTATGTCACTGGAATGCATGCTTAACATGACCCATAACAGTTAATGAGCTGATTCTTCCAAAGTCACCTGCTCCTATTAACCAGTAATCTAATCAGGCTAACCCCTACATTTCAGGGAATAACCAATAAAGAAGGCAGCAGGTAGTCATGAACTCTGCAGCCCTACTTCGGCACTCATTAATATTAGACTTGTGAATTAGCAAACCACCTGCCAGTACCAATTTAATCTAGATCAGGCATAAATCCATAATCACATTTCTGTCAAAATAACGAGAGCACACAATATGGTGTTTTTTCACCTTTTTGTTGGCTACACAGGGATAAATAGTACTAATCAGGCATAAGATCTGATAGAACGAAATTAAGCTTTTACTTTTTTTGTGTGTAATTATTTTAAATCACACTTGAACCAGGAGAATAAATTTATTCCTGTTCAATTCTTAACGCATGTGGCCATGCCATTTTTCACCACAAAGACCACCAAAGTAACTGCTGCCCCAGAAGGTATGAGATTAAATTGGCCAGGTTTAGTTAGTAAGGACAGAGAAGGAATTGGGAGGGACATTTTGTGCCTCACTCAGTTTATGCTGCTGCACATGACAAAATGAGCAGACGTCAAAATAATTCAAGTGGAAACCCAAAACCAGTGCAATGAATTCTGCCCAGGAAGCCTAGCTAATGCATTTCTCTGACGTGTGGGTGGTGGCAAGGCAACAAAGCGGTGTCTGTAGCAGCTTAGCAGTCTGAGGGTGTGATCGCTATGTGGGACGTTTTCATTTCTGTGATAGTGAATTGCAGTGCATCAGTTACAAACAAAGGACTCCATCAGAAAGCAGAACTGATGGTCAGGAAAGGACTTCCAAAGTATGGTGTGGAGAAGCTGGCTGCCCTCTCATGTAAATAGTTTTCACACAGGTATTCTTCAATCCAAACACGTGTCATTTGAATGATCTCTTATTTCAATGGTGATCAGCCGTTTTACAGATAGGCAGGGTGTACAATTTCATACTCAGTAACTGCACAGATTGGGATGGCAGATATATTTAAATTTTGAATTGTAGATTTCCATTTTCCAAAAACAGGAAGAGAATGACCCAAAACCTGCAAGCTGTGCATTGCTAGATTTTTTTTTTTTAAGTCACTGGAACTAGAGGCAAAGTTTACAAGACAAAATAAGCAGTCAAACCTGTTCTTAGAAAGAACAGTGTTTCCTCATTTTTGCTTTCTTTGTGCAGTTCCCTAGAAAGTTGTCTGTAATGGACATACGATATGTGGTTCATATATCCCCTCAAACAGCTTTCAGAAGGCAGATTGCTGTCAGCTATTGTATAGTAACTTCTTTGTATATATATGTTGATATATTTCTACCAGTTATCTGGGGTTTCATATTAGCTATTATTCAAATTGTAGTTTAGTCCTGACAACATATTGCAGTTTGCACTGGTTTATTCCCTGATGTGACATTCCTGTCACTCAATGACTGTCCAGGAGAAACAAAACATACTGAAGTGGAAACAGAGACTGGAAATGAAGCCGAGTGCCAGAGAAACAGAAAAGCACAGATAAGGAAAGTAATTTTCAATGCAATCTTCCACCAAGCTGTGTTTTGGAGATTTTGGATTTTTATTTTTAAATGTGAGAAGTAATGAAAGACTCTCCATTTAAAATAAAAGAAAGCTAGGTCTTCTTTATTGTAAGGTTGTTTTTATTCCAAAAGAAAGATCTCATTACCATGACAAGATCTGCCACCACCTATTTTCTCCTCGTATAAGTGGAGAAACACAGATTTAGATCATCTGCTAATAAGCCTTGTGACCCTGCTTTTAATCTCAGACTTACACTACTGTTTCTAATAGGAATAACATGGATGTGCTTTAGATGAAAATTATCTCAAAAGTATTTCTTTTGTCATATTTTAATGTGAAGCAGAGCTGGCGTCTCAGGAGATCATAAAAAGGAGTAAGAAGTAATCTAAAGAGTCAAATAATTGGAATTCACCTTTTTAAAAAGGGAATATTACAGAGATGGCAGGAACAGGTGCAAAAATGGGCATATAGATAAAAAACTGACCAATCTTGTCATTTGGACTCATTATATTCCGAACAAGAACTCACTTTCTTCAAATTTCAGAGTTACACAGAGTTAGCTTCTGTACCTATGCAGCTAAGGTAAATTCTGGAGATGGTAATGACATGCCATAATGTGTTGTTAATAGTGTAATCATTACAAAATATTCATAATGAATTTCTAGTCTTCAAAAAAATTGATTGAACTGGAAATATGTTCTATGCTTTACCTACCTGTGTTAGGTAAATAACCAATCCCTTCCCTGACCACGTAATGACTGACTAAGAAAAATGCAGGCTCACAAGGCTATGTTTGTCTTGCTCGGGGGACAGCTGAGCATTAAAGTGCTGCCTGTCCTGTTAAATTGTTTGTTCACTCCCAGGCTCCCTTTGCATTGCATTAACTAGCTCTCCCCAAGACAGATTTACTAAAGAAGGGGCTAGTCCAAAGAAGGGTGGACTTCATCGCTTGGTGTTATTGGGAGCCAGACATCAGCCCTTCTCCTAGAGCTCTTTAAGGTGGTTCCACTCCTAAGATGCCAGGTCAAATACACTTAAATTATCCCAGACAGTTATTTATCTCAGCTTTTATTTAAAGCTTCCATTTCTGGTATTCCAATTCCAGCACTTCAAAGTTTTCATATTTAATAATTCAGATTTTTTTTAAATATCCAAACTACCTACTGGAAATTAGATTATTTCATTCATTTCTTCCTCAGCCAACATTTGGAACTGTTGATTCCATTCATTCTATAAACAACCCTTTACATATATAAAAGACCCCTCTCACTCCATACTTTTTCTTTTCTAGGCTAAGCAAGCCTCATTTTTTCAACTTTTTCTCACATTTTACGTTTTCATAACTTTTTTCTTTTTAAAATTTATTCCCCTCACACACTTTCAAAGTGTGGTAGATAAAAACCAATGTGATTTTCAAGTGAAGAACTAGGCCTCACCAATGTCAAACACACTGCAGTAGTTTTCCCCCAGATATAACGCACAACACTTATTAATTAACTAAGAGATAAAATTAGCCTTTGTTGTTGGTTTGTCTTGAAAATCATAATATTGCTGGCTCAAGTTCAATTTGAGGAGCACAAAGGATTAGTTTCATATGTTTTGTTCTTGACATCCATAATGTTTGCTGCTTAGCATTACACTTTCCCCTGAGAGCTTGCAAGTTTATCATTTAGTAATTTGTTATAGATTCTTCCCTGGAGCACCTTTTATCTTCTTTTAAAAAGTAGGTAGTATACTTGTCTTTCATGTACCCTGTGATGTTACCCTTCATCGTTAGTGGTACAGGCACTGTGGTGACTACTTCCTGAAGTATTTTAGCATGAAGTTCATTAGTTGCTACTGATTTGTGTATAACTTGCTATTAAATAAATGGTTTTTAGTAAGTCAGCTTGGGCCAAAACCAAGGAAACATAATAACCATTATTTAAAACTTACTCGTTTTGACTCCAAAGCAATAGAAACAGTTTTAGTCATTTTATGAACAACATTGGGCAATATTTTCGGCATTTTCAAAAGTATCTGGTGAATTTGGGGGCTCACTACGTAGCAGTCAAGCAAGGTCCATCACAAGGAGTGTACACACCATGTAAAGAAAGAGGGAGAGAGAGCGCACTGTTTAAAAAAATTGTAAGTAGGGAATTAGGAATTCAAAATTTTAATTGTTTTATGCTATATCTGTAGAAGTAAATTAAGCATTTGGGGGGGGAACAATTCTGGGCACTTGATTTTRTATACTGTACCTTGGCATATTTTAGCCAGTCCAGTTTATAGTCTCCCAGAGTACTTCTGGTGATGGTTCAGGGATTAGCATAAGCCAAAAGCATTCTTGGTTGGCAATTGGCATGGAACTACACTACTTGTTGGCTAAGAGTATGGCTGTAGCTATTCTATGCCAGTGCTAAAGAACAATCAAATGAACCCTTAGTTTATGATGATAGATGTACTATGTTATACCAAGAAGTTAAGACGTGGATTCAAACTTCTCCAAAGTCTGTTTAGATTTGGGGAGTTTTGCTGCATTTTAATTTATTAATAAACTTGAGGCCACACTGTCCAACCAGTTAGCTAAACCCTCATCAAAGAACCACTGTGCCTCCAAAGTTTGTGTACATATGTAAAGTGCAAATACACACAGACACATATACAGAGAGAAAGTACAAATAAAACTTGTTTAATGCAAAACATTCAAGGTGTGGTTTTTGAAGAGCTTGCTATGTGTGTTTGGCAATATTTTTCACCAAGGATGACTTTTGTTCAATGAAATTCCTTTAAACTTGGCTGGGAAAGGAAACATAATGAAACTTTGATGGCACCTGGACCAATATAGCAACAGAAAATCCTTCATGATTTTGATGACAGTGGGAGAGAACAAGGACACTGAAACCCCAAGTAAATTTGACAGATTTGTCTTCTGTTGTGGTTTTTTTTTAGCACAAAAACATAGCAAACATTGAGGGAAAGTGCAAGCAAAAATGATGTCGTGATCAAGCTCTGTTCTAAAATAATTAGAAATACAAAAAGATTTGTAAATTATATGTTTAATATCTGAAGATGAAGTCCTTAGCTTGACAAAAATTTCACTGTTCTCAGATAGGGAGTTCTCCCCGAGAAAAGGATGCAGGAAGGAGGTTATGTCCCCGAGATCCCTTTATTCGTATTAGAGAAGGCCATTATTTATCAGAAGAGTTACACACACACACACACACAGAGTCTAAGTCTCCAGGATTCCTACAATAGAAGTTTGAAGTCCACTTACATAAACTGCAGAGCATCAAATACCCCTTTCCTCACATACCACAGACAGAAGAGTCTGCCTGTGCTCAGATAAACAGAGGACTCTGGCAGATCGCTCTGAAGGGAACTGTACTTGAGCTGTGCTGGACCAGAGATAAAGCTTGTGTAGAGTATGCACTCACTGACCTCTGTTGCGAGCTCCCTTGGGAGTTGCATAGGCAGGATATGAAAAGAAGGGAGACCTCTGAAATAGTGAAATACCAACTATTTCAGGGCTTCATCAATCAAAACTCTTACTTTGGATTCAATCAGGAAATCTCAGGTTCCCATTACAAATCATGAAGGACTGGGAATAAGGAGAAGATAAGATGATGAATCTGTGATTACTTTCATAGAAAGGATACATGTGATAATCATAGGGTCTTGAATTTACAGGTGAATGCAAGGTCAAAATACTGGAAGCTGGTACTGGGCTGTAAATCTAACAGCAGACTCAAAACAATGGAAATCAAAGAGTGAAACAACTAAACACATAAAGAATGTGTTTGGTTCTCCATCTGTGCCATTTTAAAATCTAATTGAACAGATGTTAAAAGATACGCTCTGGCTCAAACAGGAATTAGCTCAAGGAATTCCTGTGCCTACAAGGTCAGACACAGATGATCACAAAAGTCCTTTCGATTCTTGTAGTACCTGAATCCATGTTTCTCCATAAAGCACTATTACTTAATTCATCTCACCTAACTTAATAGCCTACAAGAGAAGCATCTAGTCCTAACTGGACATTGGGAATCCCTCTGTAATCTCTGGAGAGAGACAGGAGTCCTTAGAGAGCAGTTTAGCCTGTCTTTCTCCATAGACATTGGGAAGATGAAACCTATTTTTCATTTTGGTATGGTATTTTTTGAAGTGGAGGTTAGGAAACATCTTTTTCATTCAGAAATTGACAATTTTTTCCATTTGAAAAACAAAAGGCTCTTTGATACAGCAGACATATTATAAGCAAACTTATATGGAGTTTGTAAACCTTCCAAAACTCAGAATCCACATCCTTTCAGGTTTCACAGTCCCTTAACTTTCTTTTTTCAGGCAACTGCTTCATATCTTGTTTTAGTAAAAATTAAAAAAAGAAGTACCAAAACCCTGAGATGGCAACATTTGCAGCACATTGCAAGTCAGAATGTCCCAGAAGAACTTGCAACAGATAAGTTTCTCAGTCAAAAACTTATCAAACATATTCCAGTAGTTTTTTTGTTAAGTATCTGAGTGACTACACACAGTTTCAAACCATGGGAGCTTAGGTTGTCTCCAGTGACAGTTCCTTCTGCTAGTACATTAATTAAAAAAAAAAAAAAAAAGAAAAAAATGTACTACGTTTTTTCTCAGTATGGTTAAAGGATGATTACTATTGAAATTATATTTTTGGATGTATTTTAAACTTCACTGGTTTGCCATCACCATACACATCAGAGGTATTTTCGAGCATCACTGGTGCCCTAGGGTTCTGTGCGCTGTGTACACCCCCAGTAAATATTCACTTTAAGAGCTGCAGACGTCAGTTCCTGGCTAGCAGGCAAGCAGACAGATATCCTACACACACAAAAGAGACCAGTCAAGCACCGAGACAGCAGGGAGGCCTCGAACACTTGATCTTAAACAATTAGAGGAAAGCAGTAGCTGAAAGCATAGAATTAGGCTCTTTGAATTAAAGGATAGCATTTCTAGTGAGAGATACAGTTCCAGCTTTAGATTGGTTAGATGTTATTTGTGTTTCAAAACAGACTACATTCAGAATTTAATTAAAGCATATGGGGCTCCACATTGGTTTAACAGTCAGGCCTCACTAATCTGATTGCAGGATCAATGGTATAGTTTGCATGAGTCTCTGAAATCCAAGCAAAATTTACAGTAAGTTATTGAATCAGAAAAGAGTCTGTGTCAAACAAAAACCTGCACTGACTAGACAAAATAAGTTGTCTAAGTAATTGGCCTATTTGAACAATTCCCTATTTGCTCTTTCTGTCTATGTTACGATTGGCCTAATGTAAGCTTTGATGTAGAACAGTACTGAAAGAACTAATCTTTTTAGATTTTACAGCCTAAGACTTTGGATTTGTGCCTGTAGGCATCTTACATCAATTATGGCTGGGGAGTATCCACAATTCCTCTTGATTCCAAAGCACAAAGGAAAGTCAGGTCTGGGGGATTTCTAACAAAAATTCCTAAAAAGGCATTTACCATAACATCCTTCAGAGTATCTGAGATCTTCGGAAGAAAAATAACTGATATTCCATGAGATTCTCATGATCAATCCCCTATATCACAGTCAAAATCACCATGATCGCAGGGAAATCTTCTTACAGTTACACTTGCAGGGAGATAATGCAATGGAAACTTTTTTTTGCTCTTATATTTTCTACATTTTAGCAATAAAACTAATAGAAATACTTATATAAGAATGTGTAAGATACTGGTGGCTGCTACTCAGAATGGAAAATTACAGATAGTACAACTGATGATAGTGTTGCCAGCAAGCGAAGAGTTACTGAACTCTGCTAAAATGCCCTGAAATGGGAAACTCATAGACTGGCTAAATCCTAAGTATTCCCAAAAGGAAGATTTAAAAAAAAAAAGCAATTTAAAGGTCTGTAAAATTAGGTCTACTTTGCCTATATAATAAATATTCTGAAAGCAGGTTGAAAAAGTTAAATATAATGTGGCCGCCAAAAGGAGAATGACCTACTAGGCTGTAATAATACATGAACTGTTGTGTTATTCTGTCAAAATATTTTCAGTAAATGCAATAGCAGAACTAGCATCTCCTTTATGATTTATATGGATTTTTGTTAATCCGTAATGAGTTATGAAAATCTAAGACACAATGTAATTAATAGCAACAATAACAACAGTGCTTAGTTGCAATGTGGTAATTTTTCCAGAACAGATTTCCTGGTATTTAATTGAAGTAACCACCATAGTAAATGGGCTCAGTAGAACTGATCTTATAGTAAAATCTTATTCTGATGTAGATTACTGTCAAATTAAATCATGACCAGCGATCCTTAGAAAACAGACAATAAATTGTATTGATTCTTTCAATCAAGTTTTAATTCTTCAAATGTGTGAGACAAGCAGTACAGAAATAGCTTTATTAATCAATAAGCCGTGTTTAGAGGGCAGTTCCAAATCCTAATAACTGATTGCCCCGAATTGTACTGCTATTCTTCCTCTGTGGAAAGCAATGTAACTGCTCTGGATCTATATCCTGTGAGTGCAAAAAAGCATTTGTCCCACTGACTACAATATTCGTTTCCTCGTAACAGCAAAGACCAAACATTATGACTACCAGCCCTGAGCTATCACTTTATGCTTGAATCTCAGAATCATAGAATGGTTTGGGTTGGAAGAGACCTTTAAAGATCATCTAGTCCACCCCCCGCCGTAGGCAGGGACATCTTCCGCTAGATTAGGTTGCTCAAAGCCCCATCCAGCCTGGCCTGGAACACTGCCTTGAACACTGTCTTTAACTCCAGGAGCTTATTTAGGGCTACATTTAATAATTTTTGCTTCAATGCCACAAAAAGTTTCTTTTCTCCTTTCTTGTCAGGGCACACATACATTTTTAAACATATATTTTTAAATGGTTGCACTCATTCTAAAATGTTACCCAAAGCCCAAAATTAAGCAAAAAAGAGCTTCCCATAGGTTGGAATCAGTCTCTATTATTATTGGTACTTTCTTTGATGAACAAGATGAAACAATGGAAAAGAAGGAGGGCCTCCATAGCTAGAATGCCAGTCTGAGTCTTATGAAATATAATTTCAATACCCTGATCTCCACCAATCCTTTTCTAAAAGCTTGGATATTGCTGTCTGACAGTACTTCCCTAACTCACAGGAGTATTATGAAGATAATTACATTAAAAGTGTTGATCCAAAGGGCATCATGTGATATAAATATTTTCGATAACTAGGGTTTACATGATATTCATCATTAATAACAAACTGATATCGGTATGTCTGGTTTGAATAAATACACAAAGAATTAATACAGAGTTTACATCCATTAACCTAGTGAGGTTTGTATACTTAAGCCAGTTTAAGATATTGCTAATCCTTTTTGTGTCTGATAGGATCTTGAATACCATGATCATAGAACATCTCACCAAACACCACATTTTACTTCCACAGAAATGCAGACAAGGGGCAAAGAACAATAAAAAAGACTGGGAAATATTTATGGCTAAGGTAGTTTATGCGAAGGAAGGACTTATTTATACATCTGCCACTGTTCCTAATCTATCTTCGGGCCACATATTCCTTCAGAAAGAAATAAAGGGCAACATTTGGCCATCTGGGCTTCCTTCAGATGCATTACTCAGATTATCAACTACACCACTGGGCACCATAATTCCTGATGGGCAGAGCTGGCATCCAAACAAGCAGTGTCGCCAAAAAGCACTTGAGCCCTGAGGCCTCAAGATAGACCATAGCTTTTCCTTTCAGTTTGTTTTATAATAAGATGTAAGTTTCTTAAATTCTACCGTGGCTGTAATACCTAGTTCTGATACATTAATGATCTCAAAGCATATTTCTTTTTATCTTCATTTGTATATAGGATTAGAGAGGTGAAACAACAGTCATCCACGGACTAGCTAGAGCCAGATTGCAAAGTATCCAGAAGATCAGCTATTGCTCTGTCTACTAAGCTGACACATTTTTCACTGACTATAGAAATTGTGTTTGTGTAAGAAATCTGTATTCCTTTCCTGTGGATAAAAATGCATTTTTAGCTAGCATCATGTATTTCCTAATTGCCCATTTGAGGTGTTCCCAAGCACAACGACATGTTTTGAAATAAGAAAACCTTATCTACCTTATCTGTCATGAATATCTGATAGCAAATATTTAGTTACTTAATGGCAAAACAGAAATCCCTGTGCTTATTTTAAGTTTGATGTAATTCTGCTTCCTGTATACAGAATGTAAGTGAAAAA
The DNA here is from genome assembly GCA_035582835.1 of Phoebastria nigripes. Taxonomy (NCBI): domain Eukaryota; kingdom Metazoa; phylum Chordata; class Aves; order Procellariiformes; family Diomedeidae; genus Phoebastria; species Phoebastria nigripes. The sequence continues at coordinate 960,937 of JAYKAV010001753.1, forward strand.
AACCATAAGGTCTCTGGAAACTATTAAGACCAAGTAAAATGTCAGCAGTGGTTACCTTGGGAATTGTTTCCTCAAATGCATGGAAAGAAGTATGGGCAGAAGGCACGTTTGATAAGTTACATCTTCCTAGCCTACAAATAAAAATCTAAAGCTTATTAACAAAACTTACTCTGCTACCTCTTGTTGTTGGCCACGTTCAGTGACTGCTTGCATGACTAACTAGTGTCTTTCATTAGCAATGCATCACAAAATTACTATTATTTGCCATCCATTATAACAATCAAAACCCAAATTTTTGAGACACCTGTTATAATTCGAAACTAGTTGTCACAACTGTCTCCTCTAACAATCCTTATATTCTCCTGTTTTATCGAACTGAACATTTGCTAATCAAGTCAACACAGACTGGATAATTTCATATATTCAATAACAGATATTATTAGTAGTGAAACTCTGAGTATTGAAATGTTTGGAAATTTAGTGATGTTTTATGGACTGAGAATGAAGCACAGAAGTACATTTTAAACATGAACATTCTTCGTCCTTGTGCAGATATCTTGATACAAAGCCATCAACTACTTAAGGAAGTGGTGGATTTTCTGCAGACCAGGATGGATCTGTTTGCTACATGCTGAAAGTCTCTACCTCTCTCTCTGACAGCTAATGGCAGAATAAGGCTAAAGATACAACAGTAGCTAGGTGTGCAGACTACAGACAAACCCTGCTTTCCCCAGGTTATTTGTTTCTCTCTCTTTGATGGAAGCCATTGTCCCAGTGTTCAGCTGGGACATATGTGTGTGTGTCCCAGCTCACTTCAGACAATCTCAGATAGGTTTAACCTGGTGATAATGGTGAATAAGACCCTATTTTTTTGCCTGAAGAACCTATGAGACCTTATACGAACCCTTCAAGGCTCAGGAAAACAGGAACACTGTTTACAGCAAAAAACAGCTGGAAAAGGTATGACCTTGCTCTGGTGACCTCACATCCCAAAGAAGACAGCAGCTGCCTCAATGCTGGCTGGCCAAACTTAATCAAACTTGCTTTCTGCCTCTCTGATTTTTTCCTTGCAAGTAAAGGAGGAACAGATTGCCAAAGCAGCTCCTGCTGATATTTTGTCTGGCCTTAATAGTTTCTAGAGATGATTTTGTCTTTTCCACATGTGTTCAGTTAGATACCCTGCAGTATTAAATACATTGGTGAACATACATATGGATGAACACTTTGGGAGTGTTCTAGCAAAAGTCTTACAAATGTAATAGCAATCACCAGGACTGGCTATCATTATTCTCAGAGTACACAGGGTGTTTTATATCTGGGAGGTTCTCAAACAACAGGTGCTTCCCAATATGGCCTATGAACAAGTTAACCAGTAGGTAAGCCAGAATATGGATTTTAAGCATGTTTGCTTTTTCATATGAATGCTTTTACCACAGCTAAACCAATTCAGATCACACAGCACCTGTTCTCCACGTTACTCAGGGAGCAGCCTTGGAGACCTGCCATGCTAGTAAATGTCATCCCAGAGGGAGCAGCACTCATGGGCCTGCAGAGCCGTTCGCTTGCGTCTGCTTGAACTCAGCGTGATGAAATATTAAAAAGCTGATCTGAGGGACTTTGGGATTTACTGTATCCAAAGAGAAAAACCCAGGCACAGAGACAACAGCATATGCTGCATTGTGAATTTGGGATTTTCTCCTCCCCTTAAGCCAAATAAAATGTGATTCTCAACTTGCAACATAGATTTTGGAGTCATTACCTTCAGATTTCAACCTCTATTCAGAATTCCCAACAAATGAGAGTTTACAGTTAGGGTTGCACCATCTTCTTCACACTCATGGTAATGTCTTTGCATATATATCACCTTCCTGCAGTAAAAATACACAATATTGTCAATAACAATACCACTGGGCACAATTCAGTTGCCCAAAGATAGTTCTTTATCATTAAAGATCCCTAGGGTTTCTCACCTTGTCTTCAGCTGTTGTTCGAGAAGGGCATGTGTCTTCTGAAGACCTTGTGTGACACAACTACTACTGTTGATGTCTTAAATGCCCTAAGGCATCTCAGCTGGCACAGGAATAATCAGTCTTCAGTTATTGCTACAAAATCCATTATTGATCATCTGTCAAAATATGAGACACCACTGATCGATCTGTAGGTAAACAGCCTTTCATAAGTCATCTAAGAGCAAAGGAGGATTTTATGAACAGCTGGTCCTGTGAGGAATATGTCAAGCCTTCCTTTGCAGTCTTAAACTTGCGAGGCTTCTCCTTCATTTTTCTGCATTCACCTAAAATAAACCTTGCCATCTACTGCTTACTGCTAAAGACAGTTAACTGCAGTGCAAAGGCTCTGCATAGCTGCATTTCACTCCAAAACAAGTGACATATGTTGTGTGTGTTACACCATGATCCAGAAATTGTGATTTAGCTTAACAAAGATGGAATGTTTGCCTGTGGATAAAATTTTTCCCTTTTTTGGGGGAAAGTAACATTTAAAGGCAGCTAGTAATCTATCATTTCCATGTCATTGACTGAAACTTTCCAGAAATAACAGAGAGGTAAGGCACTTAATATAAGTACTGCAGTAGAAGTGCAGAGAGATGACAATGTAATAAAGAAATCAATTCCCCAAAACAAACAAAAACCCACAAAAGCATTCAGAGTGGATTTTAATTATGCACCGTTTTTGTAACTGTGTTGAATTTACATATTTCTAGTATAGATTCTTACCTTACTACTAAGCCCCCAGATTCTTGTTTTAACAGCAATTTTTAGTAGTTAAATAAAATCTTAAGTATTTCACTGYGTAAGGTAGGCAGTAACATGTGAATGTTGTAATCTAGGCTTTGCTATCATTTACATTATTTTGTAATGCTTAACATTTTCATTTTAAAATGATCACACAGAAAAAGCCTGTTCTCAACTAAGAATGCATGCAACACATAATTTTGATGGGATGACAGGAACATCCAAGAAACAAAGAATAATCCATCAACACCTAGAGTGGTGCCTTTGTAATGAAAACGTGTACTGTCCTACCATCCACTCCTGCACTGGTAACTGCCACTGCAGCAGCCTGCTCTCTCATTGAGCCCCAGGGACACCCCAGTGCCTTGGGAGAGTGCATTTGGTTATGGTGCAGGCAACCTCCTTAACATCCAGCCCAAAGGGACAGTGTTTGTTGGCTCTGCACTAGCTCCTACAATCATCAGTCCAGGGGCTGTGGAAAACTCAGCTCTCTTGATCTATTTGTGTCATTTATGGTTCAAATCAATGAGCCAGCACTGAATTTCTTTCTGTTTTCCCATCCCACTCGGTGCACCCTCTCCTGCTCAGTCCCTCCCCACGAGCAGCTCTGGGGTTTTGCTCTCAGCAGCAACTGACACGCAGATGACAGCAATACTCTCGCTCAGCTTTTCTGCTCCCAGGTGTTTCAGCTCCTCAGCACATTTCTAACCCAACCTCTGAGCTCTCAGGAGACGTTTGGCCTCACTGCCTACCCTTGGCTTTCTGTAGACCTCAGCCCTTTCTTCTGGATGTTCAAATACTTTTCATGGGAGAGTACTCCTTGGCATCTGCCAGCTCTATTCTTCTCACAACCTGTTCTCACATGATTTAGGACTATAATCCTATTTCAATAAGCTGAAATTGACATTATTTACTGTTGCCAGTACTGCAGCAGCTGCAGCTCCTGATGGGAATCACCAAGAACTTCCCAGCTAAATGTGACTACTTCCTTACCTGCAGTTTACTTGCTTTCCTGTCAGGAGTCTGAGCTTAAAAACATGGGAGAACAAGAAAAGATTTCAGACAAAAATCCACAGCAGTCCTATGAGCAGCAAACTGACAACTCTTCTACATGTCTTTTCTCCATAATTTGGCTCTTCGCAAGGCAAATTATTTGTGACAAAGAAGGATTTCCTGTATGAGCTTGTAAGGAGTCATTCATACCCATGACGTTGTACAAGTCATTCAACATACAAAGTATTCTGAATAATAAGGAAAACAGATTCAAACTGAAAATCACTGCTCTCCAGACAACAAGGAGCTCAGTCGTAATCACACCTTCCTGCTTGTGTTGGTATATGACCTGGTTAGGCAGGAGAAGGGTCTCAAGGTACAAAAGAGGCTGAGAACCTCTGCTCCAAACAAAACAAATCTATCTATCGCCAGCACATCACTGCTTCCCTCAGAGCAAGTCAGACGCACTTCCAAAGAACTGAAGACCTATAATCTCTTTTTTCATGATCTCTGCACTTCTTTCTCTGCCTTTCACAGCTATTTGAAGATCACTGTTGGACTTAAAAATATCTATACATGTAAAAAGTCTTTTTTTCTCAACTGACCTAAATCAGACCTTTCAAACACAGCACCTGGGTGTTAGCTTTGGAGGCCAGTCTTTGCTCTGGGGAGAACGGCCTAGTGGACCTGCTGAGAAAGTGGAGTCAACAGTAGGAATCTCAAACCCATACAAAGGGACTGGGTTTGAGAGAGGATCACAGGACTTATCTTCCTTTGCTTCTAGGACTTTGCTTCRATCTTTTTCAGGTGATTGGCAATAGAAAGTTGCTCACTTCTGACGGCTCTGTGGTGACTCACGAAAGGGAATGCGGCCTGTTTATTCCACTTACCATGGGCTGATAATCATATTGCAAAACCATAATTAGCAGTAATGATTAAAGTCTCAGCAGCCATACTTAAGGCTGAAATGGCTGGTGACTGAACTCCCTGTACATTATCCTGCTGTGTCAAGGTTAGACCATGCTGTTGTCCCTGCTCCGTGGACTCCTAATAAACACATTTCATAGGCCCTATCTGCCCACGCAATTTCTCTTTAATCCCTTATTCCAGGACTGACAGACTTAATAGCTGTTTTTAAAAATGGAGGGAACATGTAGGAAGACCTATTTTCTAGCATGCATTATATATAAAAATATCAGCGTCAGCTGGCAGGCAACCTTTCCTTTCAAAAATACAGCTTTGCAAGCTAAAACCCAGCTGGGATGAAAGGCGACTTTACACAAAGGCAGTGCTGCTCTGCCTGACATTCTCTCCACTCTCAAAGTAGTAAGCGCTGCTCACCACCTCATATAGACCTGCCAGAAAGAAAGAAAGAAGGAAAGAAAGAAAGAAAGAGAAGTTGCTCACAAGCGTGAACTGATGCCAAAGGAAGTTGCTCAGGATAATCCCTGTCCTTCTAAGCATAAGAATGACAGTCACCAAGATTTGTTACTGTTGTGGGGTTTACTGGGAGATGCATCCTGTTGAGGCATCTGGAAGCACAGGTCCTGCAGAGGTTATGTGCATGGCTGCTCAGGTTTCAAAACGTGGGCATTCCCCATGCTCCATTGTTCGACGATTTTCAAAAGTGTGTTTGGGCTCTATCAGTTCTTTGGCCTTTGGATAGGTTTGCAGCATCCAATTTCAGCTCAAACGTGACAAAGGTCCTTTTACTTGCAAATTCTTCTTTTCTTTTTCTTTCCTTCTTTCCCAGCAGCCCATCTTCTGGAATCCATTTATTTGATGATTATTTTATATGAAGTGTTAAACAAATCAAGGAATTAATTTAAGTTGCTCTCCTTCATTTAAATTTAAATCAAAAAAGCTTGTGGTCAGTTTAGTCCAGAAGGACTGTTATTCTATCTACTCCTTACCAAGTATATCTTCATTGTTTTCTCATTTGGAGTCCTCCATTTGGAGTGTTTGATCTCTGTTGTTTTCAAGTAAAGACTTGAATTTTCACCATGGAGAATTTGTCCTAGTTTGTTTAAGATTAGGAAATTTAACATGAAGGCATCCATTATCAGAAGCTGTTTGAAAAATACAAAATGTACATTTAATTCAATAATCAGGTTTAAATCAAGCTCCAGTCAGTAGGAGGAGAACAATGTTCCATCAACAAATGCAGCACAGAGGGGTTTGCTGTTCTCCGCTTTTTTCCTAAATATTTTCAGCTCTGAGGTAAAGCTTTACAGAAACCTTGTAAAGAAAAAACCTCTGAAGGATCTGAATTTTTATCCTGCTAAGCACAGAAAGCGCTGATGAGTCACTGCAAAGCTTTTCCAAACTTATCTGAACATGTCTGATGTGGGATTTGAGTTGGGGATGCATAGGCACAAGCACACTCAAAGCATATCCTGGAGTTTCTGGCTGCAATCTAGTCGGAAGGATCTTAAAGCAACTTTCCTTGGGGCTGCCTAGGGTTTCCTCAGGCAGAAACAAGCACGTAAATTTGCAAACATTAAAAAAACCCGAACGCTAAAAGCCAAGCCACTTCAAACGCTCAGTGTTTTGGGGTTTGGCTCATTTGTATTTCTAGTGAAGAATCATAATAATATCAGAGCATACAGCTTCCAGCTCAGTTGCAAAACTTGCCCACGATGCAGTGGGAAAGAGGCGGAGGGTTTTGGCCCCATTTGTCTGCACCTTCGCTGCTCCCCCCGGGAAAGTGATGCTTCAGTGCTGCCTCGTGGCTTCCTCCCCCAAAGAGAGGGGTCATCCCAGCAAGATACGGTGCCACTGCTACCTTGTGTTTTCTCTGCGGTATTGAACAACTATTCTATTTTTTTAGTATCATAAACATAGAGCTCTGGGAATGAGTTTGTGATTAGAGATAGTGCTTAGATCTGATGAACAGCTATGGCACAGTCAATGCTGCAGCTCACTGCAGTGCACCTGGTGTCCTTGGATGGGGTTAGGCAGCTGCCCTGGGGAGACCCTGCTTTGAGACAGTCAGTAGGGTAAGTGCAAGCATATGTCCTCAGCCTTCCCTTCTCCTCTCTAGCTACAGCACCTTCCCCAGGGCTGCCAGCAGGCGCCTCCATTCACTCAGATCCTTCTGCTAAGAACAGGCACCTGGCAAAGGCCACGGGAGGAGGGAGGCACAGCCAGCCACCCCTTGCACTAAAACGTCGGATATCATCTTGCACAATCATGCTGAAGTGTCGTAACAAAGCCGCAGTACTAGTGATGAATGGGGACAGGCAGCCAGAACAACCACCCCCTACTCTCTGCTTAGGCATAGTCAAAATTATAGAGCCATACTTGTGTTTACGGAGTCTCCTCTCAGACCCCATTAATCTTCCACATTTAGCTGAAGCTGCAACGGCACACACCACCTCCCACAGACCCTGCTAGCCTGGGCTAGCCTAGGGTAGAATAGCTCCACCTTGGCACGCTGCGCTGGGAATAGGGAGGGAGAGGGACACACACATGAGTTTTAACCTTTGAGGAGTAGCATGTGTGACTCAGGTCAAAGATCTGCTTTAGTCCTCTAAAACTTTCCTTTCCTAAACTGGAACTGAATGCAGACTTTTGAGCATTTCAAACTCTGTGAGGCTGTGCCCTACTTGGCTTCTACTTCTCTGTTGAGCTCCAGGTACCAGGCAGGGCGACTCAAACTATTCAGATTCCCAGTACAAATCCAGGAAATACTGAATAATTCAGAAAAAAGGACAAAAGGTCGGACGTGATGTTATTCAGACTAAACTGAACTTGCTAAATTTTGAACTGTTTGTGTCTGTGGTGTCATTATGTGTATTATAACCTGCCTTTTTTAAATGAAGATGAAACACTGTCACTCTTTGGCAATGTCTGCTGGGAAGATGAGTTTGAGAAAAGCTGCTGCCACAAACATTTTTAGGGATTTAATTGCCTGCTCTGGCAGCCAATCCAAAGTCTTGATTTAATTTCTTGTATTTTGTCAAGGTTATAATTAGTTTTAAACTTGTGATGAAGACCTGCAAAGCTGAGGTAAGCAAGTTGTTTGTAGCTGGGACCACAGCTTTGCCGGGTATCCCATCCCAAATCCTCCCAGGGACCTTTCCTATACAGTGACTTACTGTAATTTTCCCTGTGATAAAAATAAATTACAAAGGCCTAGCATCAATTAGTCACTAAAACACCTACGTTTTCCTTTCCCATTTGCTACTTAACAGAGCCCTTCTAACATCCAGTGCAGATACAGCTTGATTTTAGATCCCAGGATGTTAAAAGCTGTCCTTCATCTCCTTTTCTAATCACCAGCATTTGTAAAATGCCCATCTGCCCCCAAACTCCACACATACACTATATTTTGAAGCTGTGAATTTCTGTACAACTCATCTCCCGCAAACTCAGTCAGACTCTAGGACGTGAAACTTGCTTAAACTGAAGCGGATATGTTTTATGTCAATATGTTTACACATCAAACAAAAGCCAAATGTTACCTTACTTGGGAAAATATATTCCAACTCAATTTACCGGGCAAATGTCATAGGTAAATATCACAGCACAACCTCTACACAAATGTACTTTTTTCCTTCAGTTACATATTTGAGATTGAGCATTCTTTTGGGAAATGGTATTTCTGGACGTGCTTGGTAACTAGAAATGATGCTTCTTGTCAAGTAGTAATAATTTATTTCTGGTATTTCTCTTGCAATGGGAGGCACAATAGAATGGTCTTCTCTGTGGTACCATCAGAAAAAAAAACCAGTTTGCAGAGTTTACCATGACTATTAAGAAAGCACATTTTAAGTATAACAAAGAGCCATGTAATGATATTAACAACACAAAATGTAATTGAAGAGATTAAAAAGGCATACATTTTTTTTCCCCTGCTTTCTTTCTGGTTTTGGTGTCTTTTTGTTGTTTGGTTACTTTGCCATCATTTTAAAATACCACCTCTATCAGAGACCTTTTGCCAGGCAACATTAAGGAACCTTTTCTGCCATCCTAATCACAATAACTTCTCTCTCTGTAGGTATCCTGAAACAATGTGCTAGGATTACTCATGGAGTTCCAGGGTGACAAACAGGAATAAAATTATCAAAACTCTTCTGACTTCTCTTTGTGTTAACCCTGCTGCTTCTAAACACTGTGAGTGAGGAATCTTGTTTTATATCATATCTTGGCAGTATGAAAGAGAGGAGGCTGGGAAGTACATTATCTTGGGACTTACTTGCTTCTGTCAGTTTATGTCACAACATTACATTTATTTTAATGAGGGGGTGTTACATTTCATGTCTGCCTATGATAACTAGATTAAAACAAATGGAAAAAGACATGAAAGCCAGCAAATTCTAAAGCATTAGACATTTTTATAGCTAATGAGACCACTTTATTAAATTAGAAAGGATAATCTATTAAATTAGAAAAGATAAACACAGTTGCTTTTTAAAAAATAAAATAAAATAAAATAAATCTTCATTAGTCAGTTATAAACAAAGCCATGTTGGTTAAAGGTAGACAAAGTGTTTATTCCTCCTCAGAGTTTCCCTGAAGAATTTCCTCCAAAGTTTCTGGTGCTGGTTGCTAGCAGAGAAGACACATAAACTCAAACAGGCCAATAACGTGCTCTAGGATGGTAGCTTCCACGCTTCCCTGTGAGAATGGCATGAAGAAATTTCAATACACTAGCTATATTGTTAAGGAAAAAGACACTTTTAGCTGCTGAACAATACAGTCCTGCAGTTTACCCTCTCATCCAAGCAGTGTGTACAACTGTTGTTTGAGCAGAGAGTACTGCGCGATGCCATGCAGTGTGTGTTATATTCTATTACGTCCCTACAGTGTTGGCAATTCTTGACTTACTTACTTACAATGTCTCCTTCTATCCTCCTGTAGCAGGGACTGAAGGGAAAGACAGCTGCCCGCTGCTGTTTTTTAACCCAAACAAACTAAAAGAGGTTACATAGATGCCTTTACTTCCATCTGACAGAAAGGAAAGAGACATCTGTTTCCTTGGGACTGTATTTATCCCCAGATAAGAACTGTCAAGGAAAAGCTTTTTTTCTTTTGTTAAACTTTGTTGTTAGACTACATAACAGAGTGAAAAGCAGAACAAAAGCATGAGGAATAGGACATTGCTCCGGGTTAGCCTTTGTACTGAATTTAAAGGATAAAAACTTAACTTACAATTTGCTGTGGGACAAACTAATGCTACATAACAATTTTAAACTAAATACCACCCAGGCCATGATTCTTATGGCTTGATGTGACACATTACAAACTACAGCTGGTTGTACCATTGAAAAAAAGATACTGCTTTGAATTCAGATAAAGGATACGGAAAAATAATTTCCACTCAATCCTCTATCAGCTTTTGCTTCATTCTGTATTTCATAATTTATTTTCCCCTCAGCAATATTATTTTCTTCATAGGCAAGGCAATTCACTCTTGACCTAGGCAAATAAAGTTGCATGCATATGTATTCACTCATGAGATTTTTATATTGCTAAATGAGCTATTCAACACTTTTCAAACAACCCAATTAACATACTTTCTTTATTAAAATTCATTTATTTTTGTATTTGCTTTATAAATCTGCCACCTGTACACCATTTGTTTATGGAAAAACTGTGAGGGATTTTAGTATAAACAAGACATGTGACTCTAATCTTTCTTTCTTCATTTTCATCTCTCTCCTTAATAATTTTGCATCAAAGTGCTAATAACATCTTTCTGTTCTTCAACACGAACTCAAATACCATGTAATTCTCTTTCCACCTAATCACATTGTTCATTCTTTTTAAAAAGAATTATTTACATTATATGATGCCTTTTAATCTGTCAAATCATTCTTCTGTTCTACTGCTAACTTCTGTAAAGTGTCAGTTGTATGTATTTCTAGCAGAGTATGAACCATCATGTGATACATGTCTCTTTCATAACCACCTGAAGAGAACTAGATGCATAGGTATATCATGGGTAGATCTATACATGCTCCCCAGCTCTGTTAACCTAGCATTGTTAAGATTGTTAGCACTGTTGCCTGAATTTGTCCTCTAGTTAATCTCCCTAACTCTTGTTCCAAGTCTCAAACAAGATCCAAAGACTTTAGGTTAAGCTAAGAAAAAAACCCAACCTTTTCTTCCAGGCACAGAATTTCCACCCAACACTGCCCACACTGTCTTAGCATAAGGTCTGAAATAGGTACAATTCACTCACAGAGAAAAATTTCCTACTTGTAAGAAAGGCATGACTATAGTCTGAGATTTTCTGTTCTTGGAAATCTAGAAAGAAGCCAGTGGCCTGGAGTCCACCCCATTCAATTCAAACTCATTTGTACAGCAGGTCCTGTCAAAGCTTTTCTTGGGCTGCGCCATGATTTCATAAATTCTTCTATGCTTCCTATTTCCTAAAAAAAGGCAGCAAGAGTCTTGGCGTAACTAATAGCCATGGTATAGCTGAATAAGACAGAGAGGACACCCTGGTCTTAGCCACTTGTCCAGCAATAAAACTGAGCAGTGTGAGGAGACCATGGTTCACATGGCCAGGGAGTGCCATAGTGCGCTCCCTGCTCCTCATTGACTACGAAGAGCTTTGTTTTCTCTAGCAGTAAAAGTGGGGACAGAAAGAGTCACCAGTTGTTTCAGAGTGTGAAGCAATTATCAGGTGTTCACGCTCAAGTCCAACATTGGCTGTACGCTTTACCTCCATGTTACTCTGCAGTACAACAGGGTCAACAACTCACCCTCCTTCAAAGTATTTCATTGGTTTTAGCTACACACACTCCATTTTGGTAGGTGCACCACAGCTTGAGATACAGACCTCCATAGCACTGCGTGCTGCAAGACATGGGATAAACTGAGGTTGGTGCTGTCAAGGAATGAACATTTTATTTTTCTTTCAGAATAGCTAATGCACTCTCTCAAGGAAACTTCCAGCTGCTCCGTTCATGCTGGTTTACCCTTAGGAAGGATTCAGCTGCAACTTGAACTTTAAAATTGCACAGACCCATTTAGGTTTAATTCACTGATAAAGTAAGTCTTTGGTGGGAGCATTTTCTTTGAAGTTTCCATTGATTTCTACATTTAAGTTCCCAGTAACTGTGAAATTTATGTGCCAGGTATGCACACTCTGTCAAGATATATATTTTGGTAAAAAAATCCAAACTAATAACTGTGTCATGTTTCGTACTTGCTACATGACCTCTGTGGCTCTCACGGGCACCTTAGTTTCTCTACATTTTATCTGAAGGAAATAAAAATAGATCTAGTCTTTCATAAAACTTCCTAGGCATGAATCGGTGCAGGGCCTCCTCCAAAGTCTAATCAGGATGACATACAAGATCCATGGTGTACGTCACCTCAGTCTGCAGAGACACAGAAATAACAGCTTTGGTAGAAAGCCAAGATAGCTACTCACTAAGCAAAACCTGCCAATTTTATCGTTTCATTCTTTTCTCACTTCTTTTATTCAACCCCCATCTTTCACTGTGTCTTGTGATTCTCAAACCTATTAACAGCTTAGATTGGATATCACTACTTTTTTACTACATTTGTACAACAGATTCTTCTGTAAAAGAAAGCGTTTGGAGTGTTTTAGTCTTTTCTAACAAAGAAGCACAGGAACAAGATGTACAATAACTGTCTGAGCCACCAGAAAGTACAAATGCTGCCTCCAGAAAGCACAACTGGTTTACCATCCACATGGCACCTGGGATTTGGGACACCACACAACTTAGGGAAAATTTTCTCGAGGTGACATCCAAGTCACTTAGATTTCAAATAAAAAATATGTTGCTTGCATAGGCATTTCCCTCCTAGCAGACCACCATTAGCAAATGTCTCTGCCATGTGTTATTCTGAAGGTTTGGCTTAAGCGTGCTCTGTCCCTTGTAAGTTAACTGACACATGAGTATTCACGGCTCTTAATGGATGCAAGCCACACTAGCAATCTTCCGAAATACATTTCTAAGACTGGCTCTCGGGAGTAGAGTTCTATGGGGTGGTAGAGACCGAGGCATAACATGGCACTTGGTGTCTGGGAGAACTGCCCAGTTTCCTGCTATCACCCTTCTCCAGCTGATCCATGTATCAGCAGCGCTGGCAGGAGTTTGCCTGTTCTCTGCTTGGAAATAACACACACCTCTGGGTGACATCCGCTGGCGGCCGTGCCCTCCCCAGCCGAGCACATGCAGAACAAGGCAGAGAGGACTCGAGCTGGCTGGGGGAGAAGTCCGCTCTCCTCCAAATGACAGATAAAGAAGTCCTTGGGTGTTGCACTGAATGGTGGGGGTTTTCTTTTCTTTTGTTGTTTCTTTTTTAATCTGGCAAAGAATAGTTAACAACTGGAAATTGGCTGTGTAGCTCAGGCACTCATGAAGCATTACGGAGAGTTCAGGCACTGAAAAATTCAAAGCAGAAATGAATCATTTACTAGGACCATTTTTAAGATGGCAGAAAAACATATTTACACTGTCTAGAATTTAATCAGTGGTTTAATTAGTCACAGATTTTCCACATTTTTCATGAGAGTTGACCTTTGTTCTTTCCCTAGTTTTAATTTTGCATCTTTCAATTCTTTGTTTGTGAAGCAAGATGTCTTTTGCCATGTGTTAAAGTTTTTTCTCCATGTCATTGTTTCCCTTGACATTTACCTGCTCAACACATCTTGAAAACTTTAGATCACTTCTTTCTGTTCTCTAAGTCTTTTTATCTCTGCCTGTTGGCTTTTAAGAGACCCATTGACTTGTGTAGTGTTACCAATTGCCCCTAGAGGTGATAGGTATTTTACAGTCACCTCAGGTTTTTTTGGACATGACTAATTTGTTTCTTCTTTTAATTTTGTTTTTAATTCACTGTCCTTTACCTAGCACAGGATTTTGCCACTTCTGTTTTTTGACACATTTTCTCTGGAGCTGAGGTTTGCTTTGGCTAGTTTCACGCAGTTACAGGTATAACCACATGTAAGTGTAGTTATTCCAGTATCTGTGATACTGCCAACAGAAAGGGCCATGACACATTCACTTCTGATTCTCACATCAATTAAAATGCATTTTTCACTTCTGTATGAAATTACTGCTTTATTATCTGCTCTTTTATATACTTCATAGGTATCCTTTTGGGAGTGCCACTAACCCACCCATTAAAATCACTGATACCAGGAGAGGGACTGGCTTGCTTTGGGGTGGTTGGGGCTCCTTACTCCTGACCCTCTCACAGTAATTCCTTTTCCCAGGTCAGGTAAGGCTCTGCTCCTATATTACTGCCATTTGCAGATGGGCTTATAATGGTACACTGGCACAAATTTCAGGTTACTTAAGGAAGCAAAACTGTAAATTTTGCTGGCTAAATTATTTTGCATGGGCAGCTGAGCCATCCACGCAGAAGGGATAAGAAACTGCAAGAAAGGGATGGGGCAGAGAGCTGGGGGAAGGGAGTACTATTGCAGCTACTCTGTAAGCTGTCCTTCCTTGGGAATGTGAGACTCAGTTCTTCCACTGTTTTGATTCTGGGAGCCACAGCTGTGCTTCTTTGTTATATCTCCATTTACTATTGCCCTTCCTAGCCTTGGCACTGCAGTCATCCATTACCAAACTGACGTTGTATTTTGTAGTACTTCAGTAAAAGTTTGTAGGCAGTTGTGGAACTGACTTTGACAATGATCTGTTAAATGTTTGGCAGCCTATAAGTGATTGTTCTGCTTTGGAAGGCATAATTAAAACTGCTCCAAATGTGTGGGAGCTGTCTCACCTTCCTGAATATATTATGACATTATATTTTCATGTTCAAACTTTTATTATCGGTTTTATTATTCGCCTATCAGTGTTGCTTCCATCAAGTATTTCCTACCAGCTCACAAGCAAAATAAGTAATGACCTTTTCCTGTTACTCCAGGGTCCTTTCTAACTCTCCTCCTTTGAAATCCCTTCTTTTCACCATAGTTCAAAATCTTTTCACTGTTTTTTTTCCATCACATGACAATCTTCCAATGAAGCTCTGAAATTAGGCTACATAAAATAAACAAGTCATTCAATACAGAGTAAGTTTCACAATATCTATAAGAGTATGGATCTATATCAGTCTCTGTTTACAGAGTTTTCCTCTGCTTCGTATCTTCATTTTCATATATTTGCCTTGCTTAGGCTTTTAGGGTCCCAATCCTGATCTAGAAGAACACGTGGTCTGAGTCAAATCAGTGAGGGCTCATCCTTACGGTTAATTATGCATACAGATATTTATGGCTTTTGTGCCATTGAAGAGCAGTTTTTGGATTTGGTTTTGTATTTTTTTTTCCAAAGAGCTATGAGAATGTATTGAATTGTGTAATAACAAATAAATAAATATAAATAGATGGATAAAACCTCTGGCAGTATAAGGCTCACATCTCCAGAGAAAGCATCTTACATGGGTTTCTGTGGTCATGGGAAATAAGAAATGGAAGATCTTGGGAACTACAAACCGGCTTGCTAATATTTTTGCTGAGAATCTGATTCAGAAATTTTATCTTTCCCCAGTTAGCTGCCTAGGTAATATGAAATTATGTTTTTATATAGGAAATATCTGTTCGTTACTTACTTCAGAATATATTAGGCCTAAGTCTGTTCTGAAATAGGTGTAACTCCATAATTTGAGAAGTCAGAATCAAGCCCAGTATACTATATTCAATGTATCAAATGATTTAGAGCCTTTTTCCCGCTTGCATAGAGAGGACTTCTGACATTCATTTATACTTCATCCCTTTGGCTTGAAAGACAGTTTTCAAATACTAAATTCAACAGAATATCACACTTCTGTTATACATATTTGACAGGATTAGATCTTTCCCAAGAGCAAAACAAAACCAAACAAATATCCCTGAATCCCTCAGAGTGACATTTTCACTAGACATATTTTTCTGCTTAACATGCACACTTTCAACAACATCATGCTTCAGCCATGAAAGAAGTGTGATCTCCCAAAAAGTTAAGCTACTGAATTTTTATATAAATAAAAGATTTTATTTTCTTTTAAATAACATGAGAGCACTCATTTACTACACAGAAACAATTTGCTTTGAATTTGCGTGTATGGTAATCAGAGCTGCTGCTTTATTTATTTTTTCGTTTATTTATTGTTACAATTTTTTAAAGATTAAAAAATAAAAGTTAAATTAAGATAAAAATATTCAAATAAATCTGATAAAGATTGTATGGTATGTGCAACTGAATAGACAAAAGTATTGGTCTCCGGTCAAAAATATTTTTCATTAAATTTGAAAGCTTAGAATTTCACAGAGTTCAAACCATTCTATGTTTTCAAAGTAGTATGATATGGTTTTCTTTCACATATTAGATTTTTTTTCACTTGTTTATATACAAGCAAATTTGACACAAAGTTTCACACATGCATGAACACACTAGGAGGCTGAATTTGTTCATCCTGCTCTAGTAGAAAGCTACAAGAAGACATGGCTTAGAGTGATTGGGCCAGATTACCTTACTCTTTTGTATAAAGATTATTTGTGTTGGACAGACGCAGATTCTTTATGTAATATTTCATCTCTATAATGCACATAATGAGAGTGGCAACCATTGTAAAATGAGTGCTCAGTGTGTCAGGATGTGTCAGCTATTCTGATTGATGGTCGCTCAGGCTGTGATACTGGGAGGGTAATCTAAGGTACCAAGGTTGGTACAATTATCCTGAAACATGTTAAAGCTTCTCGGTGTAACAGTAGTTGCTGCTCTGCCAGCCCTGAATTTTGGAAAGAAGAGAATATAATGGCTCCAAGGTGCAGACAGAGGACTGCATCAAAGTCACTCAGTGATGCCCTAATAGCCAAACTTTGAGATCAGTGAATTTTGCAGCTGGTCATCCCCTGGAAGCAGAGCTCCAAAGCAGGTAATTGCCATTCTTCAGAATAAGTCCTCCCTGTTGATATTCCTGTTGGCATTATGTGGCAGCTGGTGTTCCCCCAGCTCCTTTAGTTATTCGTATCCCCTAAGCCCGAGAAAATATTACAGAATTGTACATGTCAGGTATTTTAAATCCAATGTACTTCACTGTTTGCTGGGAGAGGTGCTATTTCACATCTTGGATGTATGACTGGTTCTTTAGTCATGTAAAGTTGGTGCCCACTTTTCAAGGCAACAGAAATTTCAGCAGCCTGCAAATGTTTCTTCACCAGGAAGCATGCAGAGACAAGTTCTTCAGATATATAGACACGTAACTTGGGTTTTAGTCACAGAAATCATTGTATCTAAGGTAGCTCTAGAGATTGGGTAAAGGCAGAGTGCTTGGCATCTAGAGATAACAATGCTGCCAATTCCTGTAAGTTTTTCTTAAGTTCTCTTTTGTCTCTATTTCTCATTGTGTTTTCCCTCCTTTCCTCTATTAGGGATGTAATTCATTGCCCATTTGGGAGAAATCATGTTGTGACTTTCATGTCTGCAGTTACTGGCAGAAGGTATGAAGGGCACCCACACAGCAGCCTGGTCTGCAGAGGCACTGGCTATATACATACTACACACCTACTAGTGAATTAAAGAGGAACAGGGCGTGGTCTTTGGTTCTGGCAAAGAGGCACAGCACAGCTCATGTCTATGCAGCTAAACCTTCATCCTCCTCAAAACACACTGGTCTCATCCATACCATCTGTTCTGTGTAATCCCTGACTTGCAGTAACCCCCCCCCCCCCAGTTATACCTAGGCCTTTTCTGGGACAGCACTAGTTATAAAGAGCTTAAAATATATTTTCATTAATCAGTGAATTGATTAAAGCTAGGATTGCCCTGATACTACTGCCTCGGACAATTTTCATGGAAACCTCACAGCCCTGACTGGTTCCTTTTATTTAAAATAATAATTGTAATTTTGTACTGTTGAGGACCTCAATTCAAGCATCYAAGATAATTTCAGGGGCAGTCAAAACGCTTCTTTTCTTTCCCTCCTCCCTGCCCGTCTCAATATTTAAAAGACATAATTCCCACGTGCTTGTCCCTACCATAGTGTTTGGGAAATGAATGAGAAATGACAGGTAGCTGAATGGCATTTTAGAAAACCCCACTTTACTTTGGAGAATTCGTTAATCTAAAAGTTTCACAAAGCTACTTAGAGTTCTGATTATCACCTTCCTTCCCTTTTAGATACAACTCATTAATAATGATAGAGCTTTATACAGAAAGCTTTCCCTCCAAGGTTGTAACTAGTAATGATGGACTAATGTCTACACCACCACTCTTGTACTGGAGATTATTCACTTAACTTCTTCACTCTGCCTTCTACCAGTTCTACCTCTGCATCCCTGTTTTTAAAGAAGAAAAGGAGTGAGGTACAGAGCAACAGAGTAATTTACAATACAGTAGAAAGCACATGGCAGTGGTGAAAATACAGAAGTCAAAATAGAGAAGAAATGTAAGGATGAAAAACTCATACAGTGCAATAAAGGCAAAGAATTAAGTTTGTTCTTCAATATGAAGTAAGGTTTTCAAGACTGACAAAATATGGGAGAGTAACAACCAAGTACTCATTTCATAATATCCGAAGCTCTTTGCCTTTTTAAATTATTCAGTGAACATATACTAACCAAAAAAGAGAACCAAATAACACACTTTCCAGAAGACCTTACCCTAACAGATTGCAAGCAAAACACAAAGACTTAAAACATTTTGCAGATCGTGAGAAAGATTTTCCTGAATCTTTTACAGATGTTCATCCCCATTGCCAGTTTTAAGTCTATAAATTTGTGCTGGTTTTGGCTGGGATAAAGTTAATTTTCTTTATAGTAGCTAGTATGGGGCTATGTTTTGGATTTGTGCTGGAAACAGTGTTGATAATACAGGGATGTTTTCGTTCTTGCTGAGCAGTGCTTACACAGAGTCAAGGCCTTTTCTGCTCCTCACACCACCCCACCAGCGAGGAGGCTGGGGGTGCACAAGAAGTTGGGAGAGGACACAGCCGGGACAGCTGACCCCAACTGACCAAAGGGATATTCCATACCGTATGATGTCATGCTCAGCATATAAAGCTGGGGGAAGAAGAAGGAAGGGGGGGACGTTCAGAGTGATGGTGTTTGTCTTCCCAAGTAACCGTTACGTGTGATGGAGCCCTGCTGCCCTGGAGATGGCTGAACACCTGCCTGCCGATGGGAAGTAGTGAATGAATTCCTTGTTTTGCTTTGCTTGCGTGCGTGGCTTTTGCTTTACCTATTAAACTGTCTTTAATTATTAATTTAATAAACAACAATTATTAATTTAATAAACAACCCACGAGTTTTCTCACTTTTACTCTTCTGATTCTCTCCCCCATCCCACTGGGGGAGGCGGGGTGGTAAGCGAGCGGCTGCGTGGTGCTTAGTTGCTGGCTGGGGTTAAACCATGACAAAATTCTAACATGAAAATGTCATGCCTTGCTTTTTTGCAGTAACAAGAGCCTCAATTCATCAAACTTCCTGAAGCACTGTGCTAGAAAAGAGAGTGCAGGAGAGCTCCAAGGCTTGTACAATAGCTCAGCAAGGTGAGTGGAGATCACAGAAGAACGTGTAAGTCAGTGTACTGTGTCAGAGTGAATGTGACAACTTGGCTTTGGGTCCCATGCTCGTTCTTTTTCTGTGTGCTTGCCTCTATCCACTCAGCTCACCCCACATCTATCCCTGTTCCCAAACCCAGGCTCATCACAACTGAGATCTGATCATTGCCTCTTCCCTGTCAGTCAAAGCTATCCTTAGTCTTGTCCTTATCCTAAAGATAACAGGTCTGCTGAACTCTACTGCTGTCTGCTACCAGCCCATATCTACGCTGCCATCTGCTTTATACTAATCTAATCTAATCCTCAAAAAAAACCCCTCTTGCAAATTCCTGTTCTATTGCTCATATGATTGCTAATCCAAAATCCAAGAATGTTTCTGCTGTCAGTCAAATCTTGGTACTGTTTGAAGGGGCTTCTGTTCTGACCTGCCAGCAAGGCTAGTCGTGGACTGGGCATAACTAAAAATATGTGTTAGAAAGGAATTAGCTCCCTGGCAAATGGTAGTTATGTGATAATGGGACTTGAGCAAAGTCATGGTGGGGAGGAGAGGTTTTGCCTATGGAGAACTTCTGAAGGAGCATGAATTAACTTTAGGCTACTTGCTTCCGTAGAAAATTGAGCATTGCTCTTTAGACACATGTGAAATGAAAGCATAAATACATTATATATTTAGAACTTACTGAAGTGGTTAGGTGTGATTGGTGAGTACTTCTCTCACCACTGTGTTTTGAGGAGTTCCTGAGCTCCTTTGCAAAAGCAGAAAGTGGTCCCTTATAGCCCATTGAAATTACTCCAACCAAAAACTCTAAAGATACTCTGCAACAAGGTCAGAACTCAACTCCGTCCATAGCAGTATGACAGCTACAGTGACAAACATGTTGTTTTCTGGTGCCAAGTCTTCCCTCACCCTCCATGGCACTTTCCTTCCTTCTACTCCTCAAAAGCTTCCACTGCCTCCGACCCCTCTTTGAAGGGGCTCCAGTCTTAATCACCGTTTTGTCTCCACCTTATTTCTGTTCATCTCATTCAAAAATGTAAGTCAAGTGTTACCTCTATGCTGCTTACACTGAGATTGACTTCTTTACTCCAGATTTGTCTCTCTCCTCGTATGCCAAGTAAAAATATTATACAATCCTTCTGACATCTCACACTTTTGAAAGGAATTCAGGAGGCAGCAAGAAAAGGTGCAAATTCATTGCATTTGGTTCCTGGTCATAAAAGTCTCTGGGTCTTCTTCTTGTGTGACCAGGGATTGTGCATTTGGTCCATCGTGTCATTCCATCATGTTCCCGACTTCAGCCTTGACACAGTTCCAGAATTGGTCCCGTACCTTCAAGAGCTTGAGGAAGCTGAGGAGGGCAGGCAGGCAGGCAGCACGCAAGGGTGTTGATTAGATAAAATCAGTGCTCTGCACCTGTGCTGGAGGCCTTCTTTAAATATATCACAACACAGCAGCCATTCCTTTCTAAATGAAAGCTCATGTTGAACCTGTACAGATTTGTATGAGATATAAACTATCCTTTCATTTTACTGGACAATAATGTAGCTGAATATATATTTAAGTTTAAATAATAAACTATATTCTTAATTTTCTTGTCTGTTATGTTTTATAGTTTAAAATAACTGATGATACCCAGAATTGCAGGGGCTAACAATGTTCTTTGAGACAAATGCAAGTTACAGACTTTTTCTGGCTTCGTGGCCTGAATTTGAAATGCGGCATTTAAGGTTTTCTCTCTATTATGCTTACCTCTATTAATATTAAATTAATAATAACTGTTAATATTAATATATGTTGACATTTAAATATTTTTCTGTACTATTAGTATGCTGTTCCCTTTGCTGAAAGATGTAACTTGTTCAATGATTTCAACAGAAACTGAGTTTTTTGTCGGGTAGCAAATTCACTACAAATGGCTAGTTATCCTTGGTATATTTTTAAAAAAGTAATGCCGAAGCAAAACTGGCTGAGGGAGAAGACCAGGAAAGAATCTTTTAATACAGCTTTATGTTGTTTATGTTGAAGAGCATGAGTATAATTCCTCTTTTTTCAGCTAGTTGCTTGCAATTACTGACCACACATTTCTTAGCACGTTCAAACTTCACGATTTGACTGCCTGCCTTATTACTCTAGCACCAACTCCTTCCTGCTGCCCCACTGTGCTGAACCTTGACCTGTAGAGATTAGCTCACCCTAGAGAAAGGGCTAAAGGGTAGTTTGGTCTCCCAGCCCTTTTGATCTAATCTTTTCTTCTCAGGCTTTCAGGGGGATTACCAGAAAATGTAGAGTCTACTAGTACTTTGGTGATTTTTCTGTATTTTATACTTGTTTTTTCCTCCAACAAAATAGTATTTAAAATGATACCTTCTGGAATGTGGAACGGTATTATTGGATTGTAACTGATGACATGGTACCAGAAGATAATCAGATGTTGTTGAAGTTAAAATATTTGTTAAACTGATGGCAAAACTACAAGGGCATTACTGTACATTCTGAATGTACATAATCACAAGACACCAGCATAACTGAGGAGTTTAAATTGAACACAAAATCAGGTAATAATGCAACAAAACTGCTTGAAAAGAATTGTTCAGATCAATAAAAGACCTTTTATTTCTCTGCCTTACATCTAATATTGCCATCCATTCAGATACCAGTTATTCCCTTCTGGCTACAATGGCACACACTTTGATGTTCACACGTAAGGATCATGAAAGGATCATACTTATCACAGCAGTGGCAAATACTTCGATGGAATGCTTTTGCCCAAAACTACACAAAACTGTAAAAGAATTGCAAAAGAAAAGTAAATTAATTATAGAACAACAGGATCTGACACTCTTTGGATTCCAACTGTATATAAGAAAGATAAATTAGACCTTGCTGTTCTGAATGACTTTTAAATAAACATGGTGGATCCTACCTATATGCACTTACATCAGTCTGGATATACTTCCTTGATTTCAAGAGAAATAAAATTGAACCCCGACTGATGGAGCATGAGCAAAAATATATGCCATTTTCTTACTTCCCTGGAACATCAGATTTTAATTTTTCCAGATTTTATTCACCAAAAGGGTAGGTTTACTCCTTTTTTTCATTTGCTACTAGGCTTACAAGTATGCAAAAAGTAGGTTTTATTCCTCAAGAGGAACACAGAGGCCAATAGGTTATGTGGTCATACAGGAAATCAGCAGCATAGCCCAAGGCAATGCCTACGAGATCTAATCCCATGTACAATGCGCTAATGAACAACCCCCCCTTTTTGAACCATGATCTCATTTCTGTGCAGTTTCCTAAGCAGCGTAAGCACAAGATGCTCCCAAGCTCATCTGTATTGTAATGCCTATTTACCTCTTCTGGAGATGCTCAAACTGATGTATCCTCCTCCTAAACCTGACAGAATATTATTCAGCACTCTCCTACCCCAATACCTGCACACACATTTCACCTTTGCACCCACTTCTGTTCAATCATTCTCATCTAATTATTCACCCAGTTCTGTAAGTTGGAACTCTTAACAGGTTTGAAAGTTAAAAAGCACAGAACACATCCTTTTGGCCACTTGCCCTTTTAAAATCCAGGTTGTGAATTGATTATCTCAGTCTGACCTTGATAAAATCCATGCAGCTGTGAGCCACGGCACCAGCTAGTGGAGATGAATACCTCCCAGTTGCTCGGGTGACTTCTCACATGTCATAAACAGACAACACTGTTTATCACATATATTAACCTACATTGCATTTTATCTAACAGTTTAATTGTGCATCAACAAAACACACATTTCTAGGAGGTGTTTGGGCCTTTAAGTATTTGCCAATTAATTACAATATGCATGTACCATATTGTGCTCTGAATTCAAACATCTGCTCTGTGTTCTAGACGTTCTGGAAATTGTATATTTTTAGTTTGCGTTTTCACCCACCTAAGCAAAAGCAATGCCATGCCCGGACTCACATGCTTCCCAGACTCGGGTGTTCAACTTTCTGTCGGGACAAACATACATATGTCCTCAATATCTACGTGTGGGAGCCGAAGCTTTCATCGGACACACACTTTCCTTTAATGAGGCTCTGAACCAGCTGACTTGACAAAGCTAATTGTTAAGTTTCCTCTCCACAAATAAAACATTTTGCATTTTACTTTAGCTACAGTATTGTCCAGTGACTAGATGTGAATAGTTGTTATAAGCCATTATTTCTGCAGAGACTTTTTGAAGTTTATCTTGTGCAGAACACCAGAATAGAGGGCTGCATGTGCATTGTTTTACTGAAGCTTTTAAGTTGCTCAGTGAACTGTGATCTTTAAAGAAGCTTGACTTTGATGGCTTCATGTCCTATCGGATTTTCATCAAAACCAGTGCTAAGCAATGATCCCATTAGTCTTCAGATAGCTGTGCTAATGAATTATAAGCAATATGAGATGACATGGCTGTGTCCCACCATTTTTTCCTTCTCTTCTTCAAAGCTCAGTCTTCATTACTTCTGCTGAAGCCCATCTGCAACTCCAAAGTCTTTGGTTAGGGAAGGGAACTCCAAAAGGATGCCCCAGTGTCACACTCCCTCAGGTTCATCCCCATCGTTAGAGGACTCGGCCTCTGGCCAACAGTGATACCAGATTGTACTTGGATTCACAAAATTTACTATTGTAGTTTTTTTGCAAGCTGTGAATTTCTTAAATGCAACTGGACTTTCAATGTGCTAAATTTGCTAGAAGGCAGCAGGATGAGATGGATTATGGACCCACCTTGGTGTCTGTCTGGGCTTGTAATGGCCTTTCATTCATTTGTCTATAAAGGGCTATCAAGGTTGGAAATTAGTACCACAAAATACCAGGGGTGGGGGGCTGTGTGTGTGTGAAGGGGAGGGAGAAGGATGTAAATCTCCATAGAACATATTTGAAATGCAGGGTTAAGAACAAAAACAATGAACAGTTAAAGACAAAAGGATGTGTCTGAATATGAAAAAAGACCATTTAAAAAAACACCCACAAGAAATAAGGTTCGTTATGGTCTTACATGGGTCGTTTAGGGCATAGAAGGAAACTTGCAAAGATCATAACACTCATCGCAGTGAGTTCTCTGACAAGCATCTGCGGCTTTGTGAAACAGGCCATTTTTCACTGATGAAAATATGCTGCTCTGATTCATCATCATGTAAAGGGCTCCATCCTGTTTAAATACAGTTATTATCAAAAGTACAGTCCTAAGATGGAGTTCTGTAGTGCCTAGAAGCTGGTACTGCAGGGTCCAGGCATGGCTTTCCACTCTTTCCAGCTGCCAAAGGGAGCAGGAAACCAGATGCTGGGACATGGATTCTCTAGTGTTCAGCAAAACGGAAATTAGCACATCCAGCCACAACCAATGTGTTTTCTTTGTCATTTCAGAAGATAACTTTGCATTTTAACTCTGAGTTTGGTGATCTTCAATATCAGAGACGACTTCCAACAGATGCCCTCCAAGAAGCCTGTTCTCAAAAAGCTTCAATGGGCAAAAAAATACTGAAAGAATATTTTCAAAATACTGAGCCCAGAGAGTCCATTCTAGAATAATCTAATAGAGAGTCTTTCCAACAGTCATATCCTTGTTGTCCAATTCAGCTGCAAATTTCAATATACTATAGAGTTGCAGTAGACTAAGTTATCAGTTAACCTACCCACTCCTTGCTCTATCACTCTTTTCACCAAATTGAATTTACTTTGAATAAATTTGTTAAACAAAATCATCTCAGGCACAAACACTCCAGCCTTAGTGAGAAATGAACACACCAGTGTTAGCCAGGGAAAGGGAAGAGATTTGAGAGTATGTGATAAAGAGTGAAAAGTTAGTCAGAACAAGGGTCTAGATTAAAACACAAGCCCAAAGACAAATGACAAATTCAGCAGAACAAAAATAACTAGTTTGACTACATTACTGCAAGCGCAGGTCACCTTCTAATCTTTCTATCAATTGGCTAAGCTGTGTGGCTTTCTCTCTAATGAAATATTAATCTGGTTTAGTTGTAATTAGCAAAACCAGTCATCACTTAAATAACAGACATGTAAGATAACTCTCAAAAAGGCTTGCATTTGGCCTTCTAATTACGACAATGAACTTGCACAGCTCTCCTTAATGGCGGCTGTAACTATTATTCAACAAGGTTTTAAAGAAAACATTAACAGGCAACACAGGCACGCCGTCAGCCATGTGCACTCTCACAGGTACAGCCTGAAGGTCACTTGGATCATCAGGTTTGTTTTTTTAATCCATATCTCAAAGGGCTTGTAACTCGTTGGCTGCCCTAGCAGCAGAGCTAGCCGGGGCCGTGCTTTGTTCCCATGTTCCCCGGTGTGCCTCATGGTGAAAGCAGGCAGCATTGTCCAGCCAAACCTGATGAGTGCTGGACACCACATATATACTCAGATCATTTTCTAAATTGCAAGAGTCCAGCACAGGTTCTCTGCCTCTTTTTTTTTCCTAGTGAGAGCATACCAAATGCTCTTTTAGCAATGATGAGATTTTTATGCCTTAAAATAATTATGCATTAGTCTCTGGAGCTTAATACATACTATTTAATAGTACCTTACTCTTTGCCTTCTGGCCACAATATGTCTAGAGTGAGCCCCTCACGGCAGAGTGCTGTAGACATTCATTTTAACAGCACAACTCTTACACATTACATAACCTACATTATTCTCAGCAGTGTCCCATGAAATTAACTGCCTGGATAATTGCAATATTGCACGGAGTCATTAAAGTTCAGTTTAAATCAGTTCAATCAATACATAGTTTCACTGGGAGAAGTGGAATATTAGTCCAAGACCTGAAGTCTCTGAAGAAAAAAGAAACTCCCATGCCTTGTGTCCAGGAAAAATTAATTTTGTCACTTTGAACAGTAATGCTCACCAATAGCCTTGGAAGATTAAAATCCAGATTGCCTACCATGCTTCAGAGATATTCCTGCAGACACACTCTTCAATACTGCAGTCCAGAAGGTACTGAACAGCATCTTACCATACTTTATGTATCTTTATGTATCTAGATACCAGATAGATATAAGCGATGGTAAAAACCTACTGTATGTCCAGAGCTCCAATCCCACTAATATTTTTTGTTAAATGTATTAAAAATTCAGAAGGAGCTACAGCTCATTGCCAGGTTTCTGCTGGTTAAAAACAAAGATCAATGGCAAGAATCATAGGGAGGAAGAGAGGGAGGAAGGAAGGAAGGACTGTACAGTGGGTCAGAATAGAATAATTTCTGTGTTTAGTCTTCCTATTGGCAAGTAGTTACAGATGACTAGAAATATTTCCACAAAAGAAAATTTCTTTTAAAATGTCCCCACATCAAGCATGAGAGTCTTTGCTCAAATATATTCACTAGCTCATAGGTAATAGATTTTAGTAATGGAAAAAAGGAGAGAAACTCTTTTGGCACATGTACCTTTTAATCATATGAGTTTGAAAATATTTGAATCCACCACCTCAAAGCATGGCTTATGGCACACAACAAGCGTGTGTAGCGAGGGAGGCTCAGTTCTTGTTCCAAAGTCCATGGCTTAGGCCCGCGTATGCTGAAGATGTAGGACTGCGGTAAGAGCAGAAGAACAAACAAAATTCCCATAAAAGTTTATTAGACACCCTGTTTGGGCTACAGTGAACTTTGGCAAAGGGTGACAGTAATAACCTGTTCCTTGGGCCACATTGTACTTATACATTTACTCATCTCACTTTTCCCTCCTCCCTGGAAATGCTCTGATAAGTGTAATGAAAGATGCTCAGCAATCTTAAGAGCGATGAGTTACTCTTATCTGATGTCAAGACACAAAGAATTAACCCAAGATACTTTCTCAGCTATGAAGAGAGAAAACATAGGAGAAGATGATGGTAAATACAAAACATTCATACAATGCTATAATTTTTGCGGAGAGATGACATACCGCAGCTTTGCAGTGGGATCAGGAAGGGCTGGGGTGGGCAGCAGTACGGTGCAGCTGGGAGCTAGCACTGACTGAGTTTGAAACTCAGGCTGACAAACATTAGGACCTCTCGTATCAAAGTGCAAAAGGCTTCAGGAGTACAGCCTCCAGTCTGCTGCCCCGTAGTCCTTTTCAAAATCTCTCCTCACAGCTGGAAGAACTATAGCTAGATTGGCAGAAAACAGATATACAGAATACAGATATAATAATACAGATACAGATACAGATATACAGCTACAGATACAGATATGCAGAATACAGATATATCCTATTTTATAGTCAGTGTTCCTAAGAATAGGTCAAAATCCCACAAAACCTGAGATCCATAACAACATTCAGCTTTGAGAAAACGGAACTTAACCTAGATTTTGTCTAGGTTTAAGGGGGGATGCTGGTGACATCTGATTCTAGGTAAGTAAAACTGACACAGAGAAATTAACTCAGACCCAGTTTATAGGGGCAGATAATGACTATTTCTGTGATATACAAGATTTGGCCACATCTACAGAACCAGAAGAAGATCTGCCATTTAATCAACTTGCAGTCACATAGTTTTACAGTTTTAATTGAAATTATGCATGGAAACAACTTTTCTCAAAGAAAGTTTTTTCTTAACACTCTTCAAATAACTTGTGGTAACACGAAGTAAACCCTCAAGAATAAAAGGTATAGTGTTAATACAAATTGGCATAATAGAATAATGCTATCATTTTCTGTTATTCTATTAGAAGACAACAGATTGTTGTGACTACATTAGCAAAGCATGATTTGAAGGGAGATATCTTTCTTTTAGGCAATTGATATAATTGGGAGAAAAATCCAACCAACCAAACAGGTACACTTCAGGCAAAACTGCAACCTTCAGTTTAGCACAGATTGAAAAAAAAACCTGCATTGAGTTTAACTAGGTTATGTTAATGAGCTAGGCAATCTGAAAGAGAAGATGCTGATGTCTGTAGAGGACAGGGGAGTTTAAGAACAGATCAGAGAGACAAGGAGAAAGAGAGAAAAAGAATGATCTCCAGTGGAACCTTGAAGTGTTTGCAGGCAGACAGGGGATGAGGAGGCTAAGATGTACCATAAAAGCAATAGTCCTCCTCTGTGATTTTGAATCCCATCAGAATAATGATTTTTTATTCCTAGATTCATCTCCAGAAGGTGCTTCATGCCTCTCTTCAGGACCGGAGCAGTTCAGAGATGCTGTGCTTTTTCTGTGAAAAATGCAAGATTTGATGTCACGGTATTTATAAAGCATTAGTTATCTCAACTTTTCCTACTGGAGAAAAGCCTGATCAAATCAAATCAAATTCACTGACAAATGCTCTGTTTGTTAAAAAATACTGAACTGAGGCAAATATCAAAGGCAACCTGAAACTGGTTGATCCTGGGGATTCATGTATCAATGCAAATGATTTGCTGTGTTACAGCTGGAAAGTTATTTCACAGTATCTCAGGGATATAATATCTCACTCTACATGATACTCACTATCGGGTAAATACTGGTACAGAATTCATAATGAGTACCCAACATGGCTGGTTAAAACCTAGCCTAGGCACTTCAGCGCCAGGCTGAAGTCACCGCAGTTAGCTTACCCTTACTCACATTCCAGTAAAATCTGTGAAGCATTGCCTAGCCTAACGCATATTTGGGTGGAGGTTTTTTTTCCCTCCTGCAGCAATGTTAATACAGACCATGATTTCCAAAAGTAGCTTGTGAGAGACAGTCCTAGGTGACCCTAGGTGACAAAAGGATAGGAGCCATATTTAGCTGCCAGTTCTCGAGTCATAGGGAAGTCACAGCAGAAGTGTGACAGTGATAACAATTTGACTGTGCAGGGAAGGATGGAGTGGTACGTCTCTCAATAGTTTTGCAAGTTCCATTCAGGAAATCCCTACTCTCTGAGATGAAACATCATCACTCGCTGAACTACAAAGTTAGTTTTCCAATATAGTGCCGGATATCCTATATGAAGATATCCTGTGGAAGCAGGATGAGCCTGGAAGAAACAGCGTGAACATCAAGTCTCTTTGACTTCACCTTGGAGTCACCCTTTACAAAATATTGCAGTTCAGAGAATGTTTCTAATGGGCTACATGGGAACAATCAGTACTCGACAGCATAGTATTTAGGGAATGATCTAATTAACCTGCATGTAATAGAGAATACTTCCTCCAGTATAACAGTAAGGATTTAGAAACCAATGCTGCTTACAATTACCTTCACAAGGAGTATATTTTTAACAAGCATTTAAAGCTGCACGCACACACACACATAAAATAGAACATATTTAGGTCTGAGCTACTCATTTTCAACACCTGAATTAATCTGAAAACATGGTATTCCTGACTTCCTAAAAAATAAAACCTGATATTTAACTTCCCCTTCCCCATTTTTTTTCCCCAGGAGATTGTTATAGACTCAACATCTCCACACACTGGTAATTAGAACTGGGAACAAAATGTACCTTTCTTTTCCTTTTTCCTGAGAAAATACATCACACTAATCTGTTTTCAAATAGGTAATAACGTGTCACTATTTTTCTTTACATTGCACAAATACTTGCTCTGCTCTCCCTTATTTTGAAGCGATTTTCCAGGTGAGAGCATTGGTAGCAAACAAACATCAGCAGGTTTCCTGTATGGATCTGCTGTCATACACCAAATAGAATAAAATTGGCAAGATTTAAATAATGATACAACTTGTTTAATGAAAGCAAATTAATTGGATATTTTATTTGTGTTTTGGAGAACTTTTTTTGGCTTCCATTTGTGTAGAAATTTTTCTTGTGAGGGAAAAAAAAATCCTGAAATAAAGCTTTTGTCTTCTCTCCAGACCTCAGTCTCCCATGATGGTGCCAATTTGAAAGTAAAGTACAGAAGAATTTTCTTCTAAAACCCCTGTTTTCCAAGTGTTTTCATAGGTATATTAGCACTTGCTTTCTATCAGCAATGTATTTTTTTCTTACATCATTTCTGCACTGAGAAGTAGCCAAGTAAAGTGGCTGAAAAGTGCCATCTACTGCCTCCAGGAGAAATAGCTGTTTTATTTTCATAGAGCGCATCATCTGGTACATCATGACTATGGCTTTAAAAACCACTAGTGCATATAGTTAGCTCTATTTTGTATGTACATACATACATATGTATTGGTATATATACACAGGTCATCCACTATGTTGCTTTTTTGGCCTTGGCATACTGGAAATAATTTCATATGCACTTCCTTAGCAGCACAGTTGAATTTAAGTCAGTTCTCAGACATTAAAATTAGGGATATAAAGCTGGTTTCTACATCTGTTTCCTTATTCTTTTTGCTCTAAAACTCCTTACCCCTAATGACTTTCAGACCCCATTTCTACACAGCAGACAAAAAACCTTAGCTCGTATCCCCTTGAACTTCAGAGGAGTTATCCTGGTATGGCCATCCCAGTTCATTCAGAGAATACCTCTACCTGTGGCTGTTTTTATTGCTCTATTCCTACTAGTGTACTGACATCCTAAATCTGCAAAAAACCCACTTTTCCTTCTTATTCCAAGACGAACCGGTATCTCCTAAAATAGAAGATGTATTGCACGCAGATTTTGTGAAGGCTGGGTGGCAGCGCACTAAACCACTGCAGTTATAATAGTCTTTCCCAGCTCCTTGAAAGCTGGAGGACTTTCCAATTCCTAAGGATGATAATGAGAAGAGGCAGAAGCAAAAGAAGAAACAGAGGAAAGGTTGCTGGGTGCAGCATTGCTGCAGGACCTAACGAAGGAACCTTAAGACTCCAAATTAGATATGAAAGTGTTGAAACAGACCTAAATCCACCAAATTTGTGTGCTTGAGTTTTGTCAATGGTTTATTTTTAGCCACTTTAAACATATATTAAGTCTCAAAGAGATATGGTTGACAATTAGTTGCTAACAGGAACATATTTATCATGGGACATAAAGGGTCTGAAGAGGACTCACCGTATGGAACAACTTAATGAGAAATTTTGGCTCTTACATGCAGAGAATTATCAACTGCTGCTTAGAACTTGCTCCAAAATTTGGTGACATTCAAAAGTAATGGATTACTTTTCTTACAGGAGCATATGTCTATGCAGTTGGAAGGAGCATGGGACAGCCCACATAATAAAACTTTAAAGTCTTGAATATGTTGGGCAGGCAGTTCCAAAAAAATACGTAATTTTTTCACTTTACCCCACCGTATGCTATTTTATATACTTCACACACTGCATACTTTCTTGAAAATGTGCCAAACGCAGAAACTAAAATAATGATGTTCTCCAAATTAAGTCTGTTGTATTTGTGCATCCCAGCTGAATTCAATCAAGAGTTCACATCCTGTAAAAGATAAAGCTGCTTATACTGCATACGATGTGACAAATACTTCTTGTCATGGTAGAGGGACTTGAGACATCACTGTCAGTCAGTTCAGCTTATTTTTCCCACGGTGCTTGAAATGAACCTGATCTACCTTATTTTGGAAGAAGGTGTTCAGTCATTTGCTGCCTTGTAGTTGAGTTTCAGTATTCGCTCACTGAAGGGGCAGTAGCTTCCATCTGAGGATATAATAATACTTTAAGTCAATTTGTCTAGTTTAACTTATAATCATACTTTCAACTAAATGGAACAGCACATACAACAGATAGATAGGTCCTGTGAGAGAAAAGGTTTGAAGTTTAGATGATGGCTACATTCAAATTACAGAACTACAGCATTATCTTTCTGATACTCATTTCTGAAGGAGATCTTACGGTACATAAAAGGATAAAATTCAACCTGTGACCTCTTTAGAAGCTGAACCGTGTTTATTTCACCACCCCCCCCACCCCCCCACCCCCCCGTTTTCTTATATGTTTTTATATATTCAACATTTCTCTCAATAGCCTAGCCTAAAAAGTGTATTTAATATGATTAAAATTTACAACAGGGGAGAAAAGGAAAAAAAACCCACCATTAACATTTCTACATATACATTTTAATCTGAAAACAAGTTGGAGATATTTTTCTTGGCTCAAGGAACTAAACCAAGAATGAGCTCAATTGACAGATGATTTTTGTTTTCTTTGTGGCAAAAGAAAAAAGCTTTTTTAATTGACAAAAAATTTAGAAATCACTGAAGTCACAACATGAACTACGAACATCAATGAAGTGTAAAGCCATTTTTTTCTCTTACTTATCTGCAGGATGTTTGTTACAGCCATAAAACACTTTGCAGCTCTTGACACATGAAGAACTTTCCCCTATTACCTGATAAGCCAAATTACTTATCTCCACAATTCTTTGAATAAAAGTTCCTAGTATGTTGATGGGTATATGAAATGGTTCAGTACTCTATTGGTGGACACAAAAAAAGTGATTGTTTTGTCAAAATTAATAAATGGACTACAAATAAAACTACAAGTCAGAGACAGTTATATTGGTATTGGCATACTCCTCATATGAAAAAATAAAGATATTTGGAAATACACTCCAATATTGTTATTAACCCATTCCACAGTTTGGATTTGAGAATGAGATCACTGAAGATGCTGACTGCGAGAGGTTTGCAAGGAAGTCCCTTGAAATATGAAGGAGAATGAGACTTTTAAAAAAATTTCTTTTACCTTTTTTTTCACAAATGCCATTCCTCACTGGTGAGGGAAAGAACATTCAGCATGCTTTCCACAATGCCGCAAGGACTTGTTCTGGAGTCACACAACTCCAGGGCTGGGAACAACTGTGTCACAGCAGACAGAAAGAATAAATGCATTGTTATACCTTGGAGAACAGTATATTTAATGACTCTCTTTCTGCTGACTTCCAGGCCTAGCTTGTATAAGATCAAAATGAATCTATGAAAGGCTACATATTCCCTTTATTCAAAGGGGAAAGTAATAGAGAACAGTTCACTTACTTACAAAAATATTTCATCTGCTTCTTCTCCAATATGTACCTTCAAATACTGCCTACCAACAAAGATATGCATAACATAGCCCACGGCAGTTCTGAAAACTTGGGACAATTATAAATAAGCATTTCTAAAAAAGTCCTTTGCGGATGAACAGAAGCAACCAGTGCCACTGTCATTCCATTCCCACAGTCAAAATCATACTGCCCTTTGTTGAGTCTTTTCTACCAGTATCTCAAAGCCTTTACAGGCTGCTTGAAGCCTACAGCCTTTCAGAAGGATTACGGAGGTAATTGGAGCTCTATGTTCATTTGGTTTCAGATATAGATACATGCTTCTCATGCGTGTGTCTAACTTCTTGAGTAAAATGAAGAAATTAAACTGAAAAAAAAAAGAAGGAAACACCCCCCAAAAACGACTCTGTTCCCCACATCCACAATACAGGATCACACTGCTTTTCAACAGCTAACAAAACATAAGAAATAAAAACCAGATGAAAGTCTCTAGTATCGTTCCTTGTCATCTGTTAAAAGCCGGGAAGAAATTACTATAGCTGAAAACTAGATCCCAAAATCAGAAATTTATCTGATCAAAGACTGGTTATTTCTACTGCCTGACTTGGCATCAAAGCAATTCTTTAGAATAGTTTGGGTGACAGTGTCCATTCAGTCAAGCTCAGAGACACAGGCATTTTATGTATTCCTGCTTTCTGCCTCATACACTATTGGGGTACACAACTACATTGGTCTTTTTGCATCATTCTTCCCCCTGCATCCCCCAAGAATCAGGTAAAAAACACTGTAAGTGAAAGAGAACATCAATGATTGGGAAAAATTAGTATGAAATTACTGTAGGAGTGAAAACGAGATGTTCTTCCAACAACTCTGATGGAAAAGGAGAAAAACTATCTTCATCATGTTTCTAAAAAGCTGCTGAATAGTTTTGCACCACATGTTCCTCTTTAGTAGAAAAAAACTCTCTTCCAAACTCTTCTAACACATAACGCTCTACCCCCAGAGAAATCTGCTTCTGCTTTCCAAAAAATATAAGTATTGAATTGAAATGTCACACTGAAAATTTACTAAGAACTATTTTAAACATCCCAGCCTGAAAAGCAGTGCAACATTTATTGAGTCCATGTTCAATATAAAATGAAATCTGTTGAAAGCATATTCAGTGGTCACACAAAAAGCTCCAGCCCTTCCTCCTGAGAAGGCAGAAACACAAGTGGAAAGTTTTCAAGCATTTATGATAGGTAAATTTTTTTAACAAGAATGCTACCATTGGCTCTCATGGTCCCAAGACTGGAAGAGCAATAGGATTGCTTAGGGGTCCACTCTGGAACTCTGGCAACCAAAAGGGTTGTGCAACAACGTGGTGGTATCAAGGAGCAGCTGTTAATCTGAACACTGACTCTTTTTTCAGTTGCCAAAAAAGGCATCAGAAACACGATGACCTGAGAGGTTCAACAATGGCACACTGAAAGCAGCAAAGCGTCAGGTAGCCTTGCGAGTCTGCAAGGAAGAAGGGACCAGGAACAGAAGATGAAGAGAATGGCAGGGAACAAGTATGAGTAGAAAAAAAAAAATTCTGAAAGAAAAAACAAATCAAAACTAGCAATGTGATTAGCCCTACCCTTTCCTATCCATGTCTGAATCTAACACATCACATTTTCATCCCTATTTCTTTTTATAGACGCACACATCATGTTGTTGGTTATATCTCATGGTAGGCGATGCACCACAAATCTATCCAGTTTCTAACCAGCTTCAGCTCTGAGATTCTGTCTCTCTCCTGGCTTTGGTGATGCGTCATAGTAACCTTGGCTACAGGGCAGCTATTGATTCGAAACACAAATACAGTGTGAGAGAATTTCACTGCACAACAGGGTTATTGTGAGTGATCTGAACAGCCCCTGTTTCAGCAGCAAATGCAGAACCCAAGAATCTGACCACCTTGTTAGATGTTTTGCACTGCAGTCTGATTTCTTCTTGTATTTGTCCAACAACTTACAACTAAGTTATAAAACCCAGAATGTACGTGCAACATACTATTCTATTACTGTGGCACAAACATAGTACTACAAAACTGTACCACCAGAATGATGTCTTCTTCCAGTGCTGAAGAAAAAAGGATGGTATAAAAATCACAAGACCAACAAAACAAAACAAAACAATTGCCACCAATGCCACCACTGCAGTTGTTGCCCAACATGGACAGAACTTCTTAGCACCATTCATGATCTGCAGCTTAGCTCATCCCACCTACTACTATCATGACTGATGCTCAGGTATTTTTCTCCAAGATTTTTATTACTTCATTTTAACTTCATCATAATAATAGCCCTCACTGCTAGTGAGACTGTGTGCTGCTGATTAAAGTCAGAGCTCTGAGTTAAAAATTTGGTTCAGATGAATTATTTCTTTCGGATAAAAAACTGCCTGGACACAAAGCTATTTTGCAGCATGCCTATGATTTTTAAAATATTATTAAATACTGCTATTTAATGATTCTACACTTTTTCACTAGCATGGCTTGTGGAATAGTCTATTCATTGCAAACTTCATGTAGAAATAACCTTTTTTACAGCTGAGTGATATTATATAGTCATTTGTACTTCAGCGGAGTGGAGGGAGGATACAAAATCATATTCAAAGCAAAAGCCTTCTACCTAAGTTTGAAGAATGAGCAAAGACGCAGAGCAGCAGTGGGTCATGCTCATGACAGCCCGTGTCTCCCCCTGCCTGCAATCCCTTCCAGGCATGGGAAGCTTTCCCCTGTGTGCTCCTCGCAGTCCTCTCTGTCTGGCTCCTTACAAACACAGAGACAGGCTGGCTGCCTTTCCAGCCGGCCACCGGTGGCAGCAGTAATGCCAGTAGAAGTGGACCAGCATCCAGGAGGATTTGTGCATATGTACCCCTATGTGGTGTCTTCCTCCTTAAGCAGTACTCCGGTCGCACTTCTTGGATCAATGAGACTTGGTACTGTGGTGAATTGAATTTTCATTAATTTTCTGTTCATGATGTAGCACTCATGGTTTGGGCACAATTTTTCAATAAATTGTACAGATGAAAGGATAGTCACTCATATAGCATATCAAAGCAATCACAATATTATACAAAAAAATTTCATACTCTTCCTCACACTTCATTCCCCATGTTGTTTTCTCCAAAAGAAGTTTAAAAGCTGATATGAACCCTTTCAAATGTCTGCAAATTCTTCCAAAATTAATTTTGTAATTTCCTACTTGGAGATCAATTCCGAATTGAACCATGCACACACAGCTGACTTCAAAAACATACGTTCAAAGTCTTTTTTACAGAAGTGAGAAAAGTAAAAGTAACTATTTATGAAACAACAAACCCAAATGTTGGTTACTTCTCAGCCAAGTGACTGCTCTATCTGTCAGACTATACAGTCAGCTTTTGTCCTCAGTGCCAAAAAATACTTTTTATCGGATCCCGAGGAATAAAACCCTCATCTGACAAATGGTGACAAGGCCAGTTACCTGAAAGGGGCGATCCCAAGGAGGCTCCACTCTGCTAGAAGTGTATCCTCCACAGCAGGACACAGGGCTGGGGAGGTAAAGTCTTAAATTTACCCCAACACAAATGGGCAGAGCTCTTTAATGGTCAGGTCCTCCAAACCAGGAGCAATTATACTTTAGGAAGACTGAATCTTAGTCAGGAATTTCACATCCATGAAAAAGGCTACATATATTTCTGAGTGAGTCCTGGTCTTAACGAGTGAATATTTTCAAATATTATTGGAATAATTTTCTCTTTTTTAAATATTTAATTTCTTCTGGTGAGTGATTGTATTAGTA
Organism: Phoebastria nigripes; assembly: GCA_035582835.1. Taxonomy (NCBI): domain Eukaryota; kingdom Metazoa; phylum Chordata; class Aves; order Procellariiformes; family Diomedeidae; genus Phoebastria; species Phoebastria nigripes. Next base: position 997,820 of record JAYKAV010001753.1, read on the forward strand.
CCTATGAATGAGAAAATTGTGTAAATTTATGTTATTGTGAAACTTTAATAATTTAATATGACATATTGTATATCCCTGTGATTGTTAAAGAAGGTGCTGCTTTTCCGCTGTTGAAAAAATGGGGACACAGACTCCACRTTCTTATTTGCATGATAAGGACTTTATACTATGTATGTAAAATAACTTCCACAGGAGTACATGTTTAATTTCCTACGTTACTAAGTACATTACARTTAATGGAGATTACACATTAAAATATTAGTGCAACATGCTAAAACTTCAATGACTTGCTTACAAATCACCTTTTCTTTTTTAATGCAATGAAACATAAAACCACAGGATAAACTTACATTCCCACCTCTTCCCATTTTACGGGATCCCTTCAATGTGCTTCTTTGCCGAAGAGCATGAAGTCAGAACTGGAAGATGTATTTTTATAGAATAAAATTTGTTTGCATCAGATATGTTATCAAGTCCTGGAATGCATTACATTTAAATGCACAACACTTCCAATAGCAAAAAAAGAGATGGCACTGCACACTCCGTTATTTCACACTAACCACAAGCATCTGGCTGGACTTCTGTAGGAGGGAGGTTCAGACAAATTCTCAGTCTTTTTCTTCCCTCCCCACATATTTTATGTTTTAGGTTCACTAAATGAATTTGGTTTTAATGTACTCCCCAGGATCATCTTACTGCCCTTCCGACAGCAGCAAATCTTTGTGCTAACTTCGTACCAAGAAGTATGATCACAGTTTCTAGGCCAGGCAAGAGGAGAGAAGCAGAGGAGAGGAATCCAGAGTCACTAATATCAAATAAAACCACAGATCCAAACCCCACTGGTACTTTGGAAATCCTTAATCAGTTTGGATCTGAACAGGAGAAATGTAAACGAGTTTAGGCTTAAAAAATACTCTTTGACCGCTCGCTCATGTTAYGTCAGTTAACCCAGTTACTCAAATTTGAAAGATGAAAGTGTTTAGACATTATAGCTGAGGTTTTAAAATATTTTCAGCAGTGGCCTTATTTTATTTCGCTTTGAGTTAATGTTTAATCTACTTATTTCACTGTGAAAAGGACACTAAATGAAATGCTGAGCATGTATGAATATATAATGTTTTAATAGGAAATATAATTTTAATATAATAATAATATTGAAAACAAATTTAAAGAAAAATATTATGAACACGCAGAATAACCCTCACTGTAAAAACCTATTTTTCTTGCTACAGCAAAATAACATTTCCTATCAAGAAAAGGCCACTGAGAAGGCCTTATACTTTTATACAAACTTACTTAAGCACAAAGTGTTTTCTAATGAAAATTTGAAAGTTGCAGTAAAGTTCCCATAATGGAACAATATAGTCTACTATGTTCAGAGCAGTATGGGAAATACCAGCAAGAAACTGGAGCTGGGATTATGCTAAATTATTCGGTTGCAGTAACATGAGTATGCCCTAAAGCCTACTCTGTGAATGAAGGACATTTATCACACGTATGTAAATATGATGTAGGAGGTAAAAGAATTTTGATAAAATTATTTTTATCAAAACAATTTGGACATGTACATTTGGGAACTGACAATGTCCAGGTGCAGACTTCAGTGATTCTGCACATCTGTGCCCTCTGCTTTGAGCCATAAATTGTAACATTGAGCCTTCAGGTACAATTACTAAACCTACTGCCTACATTGGGGGCCTTACTCTAATGAAAGTGATCTGTCTGTACTTTGAACTGCATGATCAGGCAAGCAATGACATACAGCTATCTTAATGGAAAACCATTTTAGGAGATATGAATTAACGTGGAGGATTAGATGATAAATAAAAATGACTGTCAGATAACAGAATATATTCAAAAGAATTCATATATTCAAAATTCAATCAAGAATTTTATCATCAGTCATCACAGTTTCAAAGGTGTTTACTCTAAACTACATTAATAATGAAAACCAACAAATATTAAATATATACTCTGCCTGTCTATAGGCATCACTTTGCAAAGCCAGACACTCACAGGAGAGCGTAAGCTGCAACATCATGCTGTAGACAGGAAAATCCTGCAAACATCTTGGTGAGGAGCTCGTATTCTGCAACGCGTCTGGGCTTCCATTCTAAAACTTATTTAGAAGTTCCAGTTCTGATTCAAGTAACTGGGTTGTTTCCAAAATGTGATATATAGAGTGGAGTGCGAGAACTCTCTCTGAGGACTTTGTAATTCACAAACTTAAAAACCTATTTAATACACACTGCAAATACATTTATGTTTGGAACTTTTCTCCATCTCAAAGTGATACTCTGCCTTGCCTCTCACATGCTTGTCTCAGGTGCAGTTCTTAAACACTTGCAAACAGGATTTTTTCAAATATTCAAAATATCTGAAGTACTTTGTTTTTTACAGAGCTGGGATCGCTGGTATGCTGCATAGCAACATGTTTAGTAGCTTTTATCTCAGTTTTGATGGAAGAGCAAATAAGACTTTTATGCAATTTAGTTTGTACACCAGTATTTTTAAGTACCAGGCAGTAACTGGAATCAGTTTATCATGAAGCCTAAATAGTTTACCAATTCACTAGTTGGACTAGAGATACCATAATTATTTTATTATCATGTCTGCTTTCTCTTCACACATTTGTAATGAGTTAGTTATTAATATTAGCTATTAATATTCTTAAATGAGGATAAAAATGTGTACCTGCTCATGTCCCCAAAACCATGTATTGTACTCATAAAAAGAATCCCACTGAACTATGATAACAAACCTTTTGAATTCACATGCAAGAAAATGATTTTGAAAAGTTACTCAAAAGATCTACCATCAGTGTGTCCTTCGTATTAAAGTAATCACACTGAAAAACATATATTCTATAAACACATGCATCTGTAGCAGTTAGACAGATTATGTAAAATGGCTTATAATAAAGAAAACTAATAATTAACGATATTTAGCAAAGGTGATTGCAAATCTTTGTTAATTAAATTTTGCAAACTGCTGTGTCCACTAATGAGCCCACAAGCTGATTTAGTAGAATTAGTCCTTTGTATTCAGTTGAGTAATATATCTGTCTTTGTATTGCAGGGACAAAAGAGAAGTTTCATCAGGGAGCTGCCTGCCTGCACACACAAACACACTCTATAGAAATTGCCATGTTATTGGAAGCATGGAGGAATGTCACTAGGAAAAGACAGGAAACCCAAGCCAAGATCTGAGATAGCTATATTCAATTATCAGACATTTTCATTCAGATTTGAGAGTGGTAGTTCAAAAGCCACTGTTTTGTTACTGCCTGTTAAAAGCCCCTATGGCATTCTTTATGATTATTAGTGAAACAGAAATTAAATGGCAACTGACCCGTACAGTGTTCACTGGAGTCACATGTTTCGGAGACCTAGATACTGCATCTGCATCACTGTGTGATGAACGGCACGTACATTCCCAATTAGGATCTGCTTTGGAGTGCCGGTGTAGATGAATGAAGGAAATTTGATGAAACTTCTTAAACTGATGCCACACTAAGAATGAATCTTCTTGTTTTCTGTTTTAAACTATATATGATTGGTTTATAAGCTTCTGTTCAATAAAAAAACAAATTATGATGTCTCAGCAATGTTTAATAGAAATAAATTAATTAATACAAAAACCTGAAAGATTCAAAATGCCTCTTAAAAGAAGATACAGGAAATATAACATTGCTGTTAAGTAGGTGTACATTGACTATCTATCTCAAATATTGAAAAAACATAGCCATGCACTTTTTAACACACAAAAGAAACAGCAACATCCTAATGCCAGACAACATATATATGCTAACATCATTATGCAGGAAGAGCATTGTTTCTCAGGCAGAATATTCGGAATTACTGTTTGTCAAAAAATACTTCAGTGTCGCCCGTAGCTTTTAATACAAAGTCAAACTGATGGCAAATTGTCAATGATATCAACCACTTCCTCTGTTTTCAGCAGCAACCTATACACTGCCAGCACTAATTTCCTGCTGTTCTACTTCAGGCAGCAATCTGCCCTTTTGCAGCAATCTAGAAGACCAGAAAAAGAAATGTCCTGTTTGAAGATGCCCAGAAACTGAATTGTTAGTTATAATCCTTTCTGATACATTTAACTGGTTGAGTATGTTTTAACTGGTTGAGTGTGTTAAAGATAAAGGTTATTGCTATTCTACATGTATTACTTCTGTCTAAACATATGCTGCCACATAATGTATGTCATAAGTATTCATTTCATCCAAGCTTTCCAAATTATCTTTTTTTGTATAAGACATGGAAAGTAGGTTATAATTTCCTCATTTCTTAATGCTTTCTAATAAATCACATTTGAAAGCATTCAGTGACAAGCTTTTGAGGAGCACTTGGTATATTTTCTTCTTCTCCTTTAGCAGACAAATGCTATCCCATCACACATAGACCAAGCGCGCACACAGGGGATCTGGGAAGAATTAGTCTCCAGCTGTTAGTTTCTAGCTGTGACAGTAGCTCAAAACTTTGCATTCCCCATTACGTGCTTTACATGGTTTTTCATATAACAAAATGAATAAAAGACAGATTTCCTAATAAGCTGCTGTGCAGCTTGCAGAATTGGTGCCTGCACAGCTCCAATCTCAACTATATTTTCCCAATACCATCCCTTTGCAGGGCCACGTTTGTCACCAGCAGAGAAATGTTCACTACTGCTTCTCCACACACGACCTAGCAAACTCTTTTTGAAAGCACCTCCTCTGCTTCCAGAGATGTCATTTTCTGCAAAGCTGAGTTCTGCACTCGCCTCTGCAGAACCAGCCAGAGGTTAAGCCTTTCTTAAAGGTTTCCTTGCCACAATAGAAAAGGAACATGCAGGATCCAAAACCAGATATATGTTAGTGAAGGGCCCACCAGTAGCTTGAAAAGCAGTTGAACACCCGTCAGGCATAAGGCACTTCCATTAAAATTTTGTGAAGACCCTATTTAAAGTCTCTCTGCAAGGAAGCCCCAAATTGCCATTGTTCAGCAGGATTTAACATTTTTCTCTGTTAGGCTAGATGAGGGAGATGGAAGCTGGACCTCCTACACCAGACGAGCTCCAGCTAGGGCTGTCTTTCTTTGTTACCATCAAACTTCTCAAAATGAAGTGAACCTAAAATATAACAGCATCTTTAGGCAGACAAATGAGAGTCTGGCCATTGAATTTTCATTCATAGAGGCTTGTTGAAATAATAACCCTCTGTCTGCAGTCACTTTCTTATGAACAACATAATTTAAGATGATTTCAGGAGCAGAAAATTAAATCATTCACAGTGGATAGATCTTCTAATAACAAGACACTTTTATCTCACAGGCAGCAGTGTTGTCAGTACTTGGGCATAATTAGGACTAGAAATCGGTAATTTTGCTGTAAAGCAGCTGACTGAACAATAGAGACTATTTAAAATAGACTTCAGTTAAAATCTTTAATATTGTCTCAGATTGTTTACTTGAAAACTTCCACACAGCTACGTGATATTTTGCTTCGCACAGAGTTTAAGGTAGGTCCTCTTTTCTAACCAGTCACTTCCCCTTTGGATTACGGATCCATACTTAGCTGACTGGTGGTGGAAGCAAATTTACCTTCTGGGATTTTGGAAAATGTAATCACCTAATGGAATCTTTAATGCAAAACACAATCCTATCTTAACCTAAATTTTAGGGGAGGGTGGTGTGGGAAACTAGCATTTTTAGTAAAATAACTGAGTACCATAAAAAGCCCATAGGAATGTGAACAAAACATAATAAGCAAAATATATTAAGTGATAGGAAGGTCAAAGTTAAGATTAACACTTGAAAGTAAGAAACTTCATAGCAACACTAAGTCAGCATTTCTTTCTAAAATGCATGTCTCCTATCCTCTTTGTTTTAAAGATGAAAGAAACAATATATAATCTACCATACAACTATATACTGTGTTTGGTATGAACTTTTAAAATTTCTGTTACCAGTCGTGATGCTTTATCATCCCACAAGCCTTTTACTTCATTCTCATCAAGACTCATAAGGCATAAATCACCTTGAAATATCCTTTAAATCCCTTCCCGCATCATGGTTCCATTAAGGGTATTGCATAGTGTCCCACAAGCTTATCTTGTAAGTGGTTCATAGGCTATTTAGAAATATTCTTACATCAGACACCGGTATTAGACTTTTTTTTTGCACTATAATGTCACTGCAGGAGGTGCAATGTGGCAGATAGTTACTAAAAAAATGTCCCAGGTCACTCACAGCTAAGGAAACTATGATACTAAAAGAAGACAGGGTCACTGTTGACTTAAACCCTGATCTGCACGGATGATTTTTCACATCCTTTTTTATTGTCATTCATGCAAGTTTCTGGACAGTGCCTTCTGAAGAGTTTCCTGATCTCCTCACACAGAGAGAGATTGGCCTAATAATAAAATTATATCATCCATATTACTCCTATGTCCTAGTTTTTATGTCTTGCTTTATCTTCTGATCAGCTATGACCAAAAAAGAACACTAATCACCTATTTTTCCTTTCCTAGTTCTTTTTACTTGCCAGATGTTTACTGTTTCCTAACTCACTGTTATATATAAATAAAACAAAGAGGGATACTTGTTATGTTCTGAAGCAACGTGTGGAGCATGGCAGCAAGTTTAGGTGAAATAAAAAACAAACCAGAAGGAATAACTGTATCACTATTGGATTTTATCCTTCCACTGGAGAAGTTACTCTAGATGATATACCAACCAAGTCAAAATTTGTCTAAAAAACAATCAGATGGATTCACTGATAAAGAACATCAAAGACTGTATTAGGGATGCACAGGCTTTCATCCAAGGTCCATGTCAAAATTCAGCATGAAAGACTGGAAGCTCTGGAACGGATCATACAGTAGTGCCTGGACCAGTACCCAAATGATCTGTGTATGTCCCAAGAACCATGTTATTTTCAAGTTATCAGGGGGAATACACACATTGACCCTTTCCTCACTCACAGAATATGAAATAAGGAGGAGATTAGGGATGTGCAACCAGTTTTCATCAGGTGGTTCCTTTTTTGTTCCACCTGGAAATTTTGTCTAAGCAGAAAAAAAAAAAGAGGACTTCATTTGTTGGGAAAGCCAGACACTCCAGATAGGAGCAGTTTCTCTGATGGTGCTACAAAATCACYGAAAATCTTAGATGAGCCATTCATAAACCTGTGTTGACTCCACATCCCATGCTCAGATTTCTCTGGATTCACTGAGCATCTGTCACTTATATATGAGCACTAAGTCTGACACACATAAAATGTATCAGATTCTCCTGGCAGTTTATGTGCAGTTTGTCTGACATATACAGAACACATACGTGTAGCTACATTTCCATCCAATGTCTTATGAAGGAGTCCAGAGTGGATGACCAGAGACATATTAAAGAAGAAGAAACTTGGAGAGGTTCCTGTGTAGGAAAACTCATGTAAGGCAGCAAAACTTTTGACTTTAAAAAAGGCAAAGGTAATATGGGAAAATATTAACAGCACTCTGTTCTCTTGAAAAGCAGTCTTCAAGTACTGATCTCTGATCCTTCTTTAAATTGCACTGGTTACAATACTAGCCTGGGAGAGGAATTTGGCCATTTGGCCATTTACTGACATTTCTTTTGTGATTCTTATTTATCAAGTAGCCTGGGATCCAAAGGTATGCAAAAAATATTTCGTTGAGGTTAAACTGATTTCATATAAATTACATGAATTTTAGTATTTCATTATCTTCCTCAGTGAATAACATTTCAACACTTCGAGAAACTAGTAATTCTTTTGTATTTTTAACCATGTACATCATAGGATATGACGGTCATAGAATGTGACGGTACATGGTCATCATGTACCTGTACATCATAGGATTTTGACATTTGTAAATCGTAGTTTCTGTTGCTGCAATAACAAATAAAGCCAAATATTTTAAGAAATCATGAAACACCAACTTCTTGAAGTTTTAGCTGTAAGTTGTAGTCACGACATCACAGAATCCTTTAGGTTGGAATAGACTTCTGGAGACTATCTATTCTGAAACCCTGCTTAAAGCAGAGCCAATCCTGACATTAGATCAAGTTGCTCCAGCTGAGTTTTTAAAATCTCCAAGGAACAGGGGAATTGGGCGGGGTAACCACAACAACAGAGCCATACATCTCTTATAATCCAAAAGTTATTCACTTTCCTATTAACAGGATGGATGTAGCAGCTGAGCAACGATTTCTGTTCCATGATTTCTATTCTGCCGCATGCACTAATATCACACACTCACAAACCAGATCCCAGCTCCTCTGGGCCAGTCAGTGTAGACCTGCACCACGAACCTGCATCAGAACAGGCACTCACTGACCACTCAATGCATGGGGCCCTGGCTGGCAGCCAGGTCCTGACACGTAACTGTTCCACCTCAGGCTCTGCCTTTTACATGTCCGGACATCCTTTCATGGTCTTTCCCCGCTCTTCCCAGCCACTAGGGACTGTTCTCTTAATTATTTATTGCTTTCTAAATTAGATTGCAAACAGAAGCTGTCAATGGCCTTGCTAATCACACAGCTCCAGGCCAATCTCTTTGACTTTCTCCTTATCTAAGACCAATTACCGATTGTCCCTAGGGATTCTGTTACCCTCTGCTCTCCTGCCTCCAAATGTTACAAAAAGTGTGAAGCTAGCAGCAGTTGCATAACAAGGTTCATCTGTACTTCTTTGTTTTCCAGCTCATACTGGATTAACCAAGTCAGAGCTGAGCAGATGCAGTCAAGGTCTCATTTGATTTTGCAGTGGTTTTGGTTATAATGGTAAATTGTTGGGGTTTTGTCTCCCTATATCCAGTCAGAATTTCTCKTGCTGTAATTTGTAGCATTGTCTCTTGCCTTTTCTTGTGCACCTCTGAGAAGAGTCTGATTTTGTTTTCTCTACAAATTCCCATTAGACAGTTGAGGGCAGCAAATAGATTCCCCTTACCACGTTGGCCTTGTCTGCTTACTCATGTACAGTTTGCTTGAAAAGAAAAGAAAGTAAAAGAAAATAATCTAAAATGTTACAAAAAAAATTCTGCATTCTCCAGAGATAAAATGGCAATTTGTGTACATAGCAAAATTTGATCTTAGGAAAATATATGAAAAAGAAAACTTCAACTTAGGGTTTAGGTTTCTTTTAACTTCTTTGTTGTTCATTTCATACATAATTGCTATTAATACAATTTTCTTCTGCTTGAGTTAATGAAGCCAACTTTATGTGCCAAGTTAACCTGGAAAGACAGTTCTGAAGGCAATTCACAACAAGCCACAGGATTTCCATAAGAAGATTATGGAAAAAGATGCTTCACTACAGAAGTTTTACATTGGATCAAAAGTGTTATACCTAAGCAGTTATGTCTTGAATCAACATGTTTGGTAGCTACAATAAATTAAAGCAACAATATTATATATTTTTAATGAATTTATGCTGTAATATATGATTGAGTGTGTGGACAATGATTAAGACCATAATTTTCTGGAGATAGTTAAGGAAACAAACTAACCTGAAATACATTTAAATTAATCTGAAATATCATCTATTCAACTTTTGGAAATAGAAAGATGACATTTCAGAGAATGATTTTTATCTCTCCAGCAACATGGCAACCAAATGAGATCTATGGCCTGTCTAGTTCTCCAGCAGTGCCAGAATCTGACTATGCAAAACGTTTGTAATGCCCCCTGTCCACAGGGGACAACATCAGACTGTTTGTCTGTAACTTGTAATCTGAAGCAAGACATATAGGTTTTGATTTAATTTAGATTTTATAGATTAAATCATTATCAATTCTAATAACAGTTATTTCCTTCTTTTAATTCAGGCTGTAAGTAGCCTCATACAGCAAACTGAAACTTCAGTTTGCGTGCTGCTTGTCTAAACCACAGAGAATAGATATCCCAAAGAACAATCTACATTTAGAAGGCAGAAAAAAAAGATTTAAGATTCTCATTGAAATTCACTTTAAATAGACATAATTTAGTGTAAGTGGTGAAGTAATCATTGTTTGCTGAAAAAAATAATTATACCACACATGCAGGATCACAAAAATGTTTGTACAGATTTCCACATGCTTCTTACCTCTGATTACAATTGAAGATACTAAAAAGAAAAAAAATCCCTAATCTCCAAATCATGTAAAAATTTTGCAGAGTCAACTGGGGAGTCCTGTCCTGCTGAGTTGGATATCTTCCTAGTTTACTATGCCTTGGAACCTGACATTAGAGCATATTCACAACACAAGACAAGGAGGACAAACAACTGTTTAGATCAAGTACTAAAAGCAAAGTAGTTTTGATGACACAGTTTTGTTGCAGCTGAAGCCCATGCTGCTTGTGCTCTGCTGAAGGTATTTGGTAGCTAAGCTAGCTCATTTATGTCTACATGAACTGTAGCACACCTCTGGCATGGAGAAGCAGAGATAACATTAATTTATCTTGTGAATATTGTAATTGCCCAAAGATCAATTTTTGGAGCCTGAATATTCTCCAAAGACTTGGGACAATAAATGTCTTGAGACAACAAGAGTGTATAACAGCATCATAAAAACAGTCTTATTAGAAGGTTACCATTTATAAAATCCAGAACTTCACTTTGGAGTACACTTAATCATACATCAATCCATCCTAGCTCAGACAGAGGCAAAGCATTTACTTAAGTTCTGCTGCACTTCAAGAGACATATGAAGCAACTGGAGAGAATCCAAAGAAGAGAAAAAAGAACCATCAGAGGTCTAAAAACATTTATTGTAATAATATATAAATAATTACATAACAATAATAGTAATATTTATTTTACATGTCTATACTGGATAAGATAAACAAGCAATACATTCAAATTGCAGTCAGGAAAATTCATATTAGATATTAAGACAAGCTTCCTATGGACAGTTCCACTATGGACAGCGGAACACAGCAACGAACTGCTTATGAAGTTTTTAGGAATAAGGCAGACAAATATCTGTCAGAAGTCACAAGTAGCTGATCCTACCACAGACAGGGAGGGGTCCAGATGRTCTTTCCAGGTTCCTTCCTGCTCTGCTGTACTTACAGAAGGGAATTTTGTGAGGATGCAGTTATGTGCTCTTGCGTTTTCTGGAGTAAAATGGAAGTATTTTACCAACTAGGGCTTGACTAAACCAAAAAGGACATTCAATTTCAAATGTTTTTTATAGATTTCTAATGTTTTAATCCAAGGTGATTCTTTGCATTTTCAGAGGAAGGAATGGCGTTTGCAAGGGATATTATGATGGAGTAGATTTATTTGATATTCTGTCTTACAATTTTCGAGCACCTTGTAAAAATTCTATAGATTTGATGAAAAAGTGAAATATTATAAATTAGCCCATTTGGTACCATGCATTTATTTCAGATATTTTTCTGACACTGCTCAAGCTAGAGTGTTTTGGAACGTTTTCTATTAATTCAGCATGTTTTACATGTGGTGCAACTGGATGAAGTATACACTATGGAATCAAAGCCTCAGAGCTCTGCCCTAGTGTCCTGGTTTCAGCTGGGATAGAGTTAATTTTTTTCCTAGTAGCTGGTATAGTGCTATGTTTTGGATTTAGTATGAGAATAATGTTGATAACACGCTGATGTTTTTAGGTGTTGCTGAGTAGTCTACTAGTCAAGGACTTTTCAGCTTCCCATGCTCTGCCAGGTGCACAAGAAGCTGGGAGGGAGCATAGCCAGGACAGCTAGCCCAACTGGCCAACGGTGTATTCCATACCATGTGACGCCATGCTCAGTATATAAAGCTGGGCGAAGAAGAAGGAAGGGGGGTACGTTCGGAGTGATGGCGTTTGTCTTCCCAAGTAACCATTATGCGTGATGGAGCCCTGCTTTCCTGGAGATGGCCGAACACCTGCCTGCCAATGGGAAGCAGTGAATGAATTCCTTGTTTTGCTTTGCTTGCATGTGCGGCTTTTGCTTTACCTATTAAAGTGTCTTTATCTCAACCGATGAGTTTTCTCACTTTTACCCTTCCGATTCTCTCCCCCATCCCACTAGTGGGGAGTGAGCGAGCGGCTGTGTGGTGCTTAGTTGCTGGCTGGGGTTAAACCACGACACCTAGTAACTAAACATAATGTTGGCCTAAGAGACTTATCAACATAAAAGTCAAACACACAGAAAGATAGACAAGGGCAGAACAGGAAAGGAAAGGAACTGCAGGGCCGGAGTTTCAGTTGCATTCACTAACGCCATTAGTTTAAATCTTAGAGCTCAGATAACAACTAAACTTGCTCTCTTTTCCTGTCTAGATACTTAAATATTTAGGTCATTCTTTAAAAGCTGTAATTCTAAAAGATATGAGTGCTTTATTTTGTATTACTTAAAAAAAAAAATTCTGTGGAAAAATAGGATTAATTAGACAAACTGGAAACTAAAAGCACTCCTAGATACCAAAAGTTCTTAAAAGAGAACTCTCAATTTTTTCAGATATTCCTGTAGCAATCAGAGCACAACACAAAAACAGTCTAGTTTTAAGATCTGAACACATTTCATTTCATGCAAAGGCCATTTTGCCCCAATTTTAGCTACTGAAAAAGCTTATACATAAGTCCACTCATCATCTATGAATGGACGATCAATAAGCCATGTTCTGCCCAAAGAAAATGTTGATTTGATAATCAAGGTAGACACGTAGATATGCTGATTTGCAGATGACAGTCAAGATTAGGTATACCTGAGCTTAGATGTTTTTTTATTCTACACAACTAAGCTGTGCTTATTCCCTTTGAAAAGTTAACTTTCCCATAAAAAGCTAAAATCTTAAAAAAAAATTAGAACTTTTTATAATAACAATTAAAGATTTTACATAAGAAACTTGCTGGTATTTTTGCTAAATGAAGGCGACATTTTTCTACCTCTTCTCTTAACAGAAAGGGGGAGAATGTGACATCATCTCCAGAGCTAGAAGAATAAGAACAGAACGAGAACTCTAGAAATGAACCATTCTTTCCTCTGAGCTAGTCCTGCAGGACTTGTATAGATTTGCTCTACAGAAGTACTTTATGTATGTATTTTTGTGTGTGTGTGTGTGTGTGTTTGTATACAGATGTTGGTTCATGGAAGGCGTGCTTGACCTCTGTACAATGACTGTGCTGCTATTATAACAGGAATTCTCTTTTCAGGAGATGATTCAGCTAATTCTTAAACACACAGCATTCATATGACAATTAACATTTCTTCTCATCTCATTTTTTGATTTTTATCCTTAGTGGCACTTCTGGCAATACTACTAGCAGTAACTTAAGTGATATGAAATGCTGCCAATTGAATATAGTCTTTCTATGTTTTATTCAGTAGTTTGTATTTTTATTTGATTGGTGAGGCAGATGTAGCCATGAAATCATACAAAAAATTTCCAGAAAAGGCCACTAATTTGAGGTCCCTCTGTGCCAGACACCCTGAGACACATTTTCCAGAGACAAGTAGAAATTAGGATGCCAGTCTCACCAATATCATTTGGGAGTCAGTTGCATTACCGTCTCCTTTAGCCTAGGAACCATCCTCCATTTATCAGATTTTCAAATACGCTTAGCATTTATAGTTCTCAATACCTACAGATACACCAGGTTTGTGAAATGGAAAAATAAGTAACCATTTTGGAAAATCTTTATACTAGAGTTGTAAAGTACTTAATGGATTATCCAGTTCATCTTCCCCAAAGTTTTGATTCTCTGCCCTTTGTTAGGGTCCTCTTTCATTCTGAAATAGTTATATAGTCTATGGTTTATTTTTCTAAAGAACAAGTTAGAAAGAAATCTGTTTCTCCCCCTAAAATTGCTACAAGCCCCTTTCAATTTGCAATTTTAAATCCTCACCTTTACATTCAATAGCTCAATTTTTAATTGTTTAAGAAAAAAAAAAATTCAACTCATAAAGTTCAAATTCATTCTTTTAATGAGTAAATAATCAGGTTCAAATAATTTGACTGCTAACATACAGTGAACAGTCTCACTGACTTCAGAGGGATTACTAAAACATTTATTTGTATCTTTAATGTAAATAAGTTCTTTGTCTAAACTGCAAAGCAAAATTATGAAATTATGAAGTAACTCATTCAAAATATATAGTTACGCTAAAACTGTCTTTATGAAAAGGTGTGGTTTTATTCTAATTAATACCACGTTTGCCTGAACAATTTTAATTGTACATTCCTTGACAGTTGTCATTCATAAAAACTTGTAAGAGAAAAACTTAGCTTTTAAAGAGCCTGCCAGCAGATGAATCTGATCTAAAATCTCAGTCCTGCATCTACCCAGAATTTTAGTCCAAGCACAAAGAAATATTTTTATAGTTAAGGATATTCCGTCAACTTGTCGTTTGAGTTACAGGTAACGTTGGGAATTTCAAACTGAATCTGAGTTAAGAAGTCAATGAACTGACAGGGAGGCCAATCTGCATTGTTATGTCCATGGAGACTCACTTAAAAATGAACAGGACTAATGTCTTTGGCAACTATGAGCAGACGCTACACAAGCCAGACAAAGTGGGACAAATTCCCTTCTATTTAAGAACCTTTAAAAATGAAAACAATTATAGACTCACTCAGATGTGATATAATCATTGCAGGAATAGAAAGACAGCTCTGCAGAATCTTTGCAGGCATTAATGCATAGCATCATGAATTAGAAGAAAACCAGTGAACAGAAGCCTGCCAGAGAATATGAACTGAGTAAAGTACTGAAGCAACATGTATTTATGAAGATTTATTTGCTCTGCAGGACAAGGGAAGGAAAAGGAAGGAAAACATGAAAATTTTAAAAAACAAAGCAAAAATTACAATCATTTGAAAACTAATCATGGTAATTTCTGGCATGGTGTCTTGTTTTATGGTCATGAATATTTCAAAGTCATTGAGAAACATCATCTTTTCATTTGGAAAGTCTCTGGGTCATAGTTAAATTAAATTCCTTGGATCAAAAATCTAGTAGCAAAATGAATGTACCTAACTAATATATCACTTAGCAAACTATGCTGAAAAATTCCATGTTTTTGATGAATTTAATTTTAAATTTAACCAGCTGCTGTTCAGGAGCACCTTTTGGTTATACCTGTTTCATATTTCTGTATTTGCGCACTCTACGTGACTCCATGGGAATTGGTAGATTTACCTGAAATTGCAGTAGCAGAAGATGTAGAGAAGTATAAGTTAAAGCAATTTTTACTGTGAGAAGTCCAACCTAACTTTTTTCCTGGTAAATTATCTTCTCTATAATTGAAGTTCTTTCCATATCTAATCATTTGTTCACACATGCACCAATTGGAGTGAAAAGACTGTGTGTACAGTACCAGCTTAAACCTTCACTGTGTTTCGCTTTTGTTCATAATATCAAGGGCAAGGAACTGTAGATGTAATTTGCTCAAGATAATATATAAAGCACATGGAGATTAGGGAATTAACCAGCCATTTCACGGTATTATTTTTAAAGAAGTTCTTTACCTGTCTTCTATGACTGTTTGCGTAAAACCATCACATTTTGTTATAAAGTCAGAGTTTGATGAATCTACTTTCATTTATGTAGACAGGAATGTGCTGGTTATTTGTCTTGTGAACCAGATCCTTTACTCTCAAAGTATTTTAAGATTTTCATACATATTTATTACAAATTACTGTTGTGAAAACAGCAGCTACTTTACTCATTTAAATAAGAAAATGATTATATTTAAAAAGAGACAAGTATCTTTAAGTTTCACAGTTTCTTTCTCTACTTGAAGTCAGACAAAGTTCTGATCTGTTTGCTGGCATTCATTCTGTCCATAAGAGTGTGAAAATTTGGTAACTCATTGTATCTCATTTTCTGACATACTGGGTCTGGGATTAAGAGGGCCAGAGATGCAAAACTTCTGGACATGTCATTCAATACTCCTGGTATTGAAGCCACAGAAATCCAAGTTTGTACTGTCTCTCCCACATGTCCCATGGATCCCTCTCCATATGGATAATCAGGTCCCGGCATTAAAAAAGGTTTAGCATGTATTTTTCAGTTAAGGAGGCAGCTCCAGAATATTTACTGCGCTTGCATTACATTGTATTCTATTACTATTAAATATTTTTGCATTTTTTGACTGAAGTATACGACTCTCTACTGGAAAAGATAAAAATGAAATCACTGCCCTGAAATAACCTCTCCCATGATTCATGTGCTCATTTGGGTTTGTAGGAAAATGCAGTATTAAGAACTTTTATCCTGAATAGTACTTGAATTTCTTCTAGTGTTCAAGTCCTTATGACGGTGTGCTCTGGCAACTCAGTCACCCATGGTGCTGCAGAGTTCTGATGTACAGTTTTGTTTAACCAGGAATGAATAAAGGGGCTCAAAGAACTCTACATCCAGATTTCAAAAATACACAGTAATTGTTTAAAACCAGCTCTGCCCTTTTACTGAACACTGAGATTAATTTATGAATGAGATTCCTGTGTGTTAGAGAGAGAGCAATCTATCAACAAAAGAGTTTAAACAGCTAGTAAGGCACTTACTAAGATGTAACAATATAATTTCTGTGTGCTTTCTTTCTAAACTTAGGATTTATTTTATCAGCCTTTCCAGCAGCAGTCCTAAGCTGTCTTTATTATATCTGATGGTAATTTATTTTCTAATCCTTTTACGTAAGCAAACACCATTTTAATTCTGCTACACATGAAGGAAACGAAGTAAACAAATGCATTGTCAGACTAAATTCCCTCCTCAGTGCAAATCAGTATCTGATATATTGATTTCATTTTACAAAATAATTCTGGCCATTAGTGTAATCAACTGTCCTTTCAAAAAATATCCAACACTGAACAAAGGCAAGGTTGAAAAATAACAGTAATTTAATAAATCATCAGAATAACACATGTTCAGGTATTACTTTCTAGGCCTAAAGCCAAAGAACTGGGATAACATAACAGGAGCAAATCAAGCTGTGAACTGAAATGTATGTATTAAAATGTAAAATAAATAAATACCATTGAGCACTGAATAAAAATTTAAAAAACTATCACCTTGACATTTTCTTGTAAAATAATATTGTCACCTTTCTTTTGAAAATACAGTCCTATAGAAAAGATTCCTTAATCTTTTGATAAAGAATCCTTATTCATGCAGGTATCAAGAGAAGGATCTCTTTGCCATAATTGCCATATCTTGAAAAATTCTAAACCTTACCACCAATATTTCTTGAATCAAAAATCTTGAGAAGACAGACTGTGATTGAAAGGCTTCTTAATTTATTTTTTAATTTAAGTATCACTATCTTTTAAAGTAATCTACCTTGAAAAGAGATTTTTGAACAAAATGTAAAGAAAAGATTGCAAAAATTTGCATTTATGTAAAATGACATTTTGGAGAATTGTAACTACACAAATATCTATGTAACAAATGAGCCAGAATTTGTTTTTCTTTCTCATTACATGCGTTAAAAAAAAAAAAAAAAAGTAAGTACTAAGTTGTTATCTGCATTGTTTTCTATGTTACTTTTTCCATCAGTTATATATCATGCATGAAGATGAGGATAAAACAGAACTAACATTAATAATCCTACATTTGAATAATTCTTAACAGGTATCAGAGCTAGCAAAATGCTTATCAGAAATTAAAAATAAATATTCAAATTCAGTAAAAATAAATTCCCAAGTTTAAATGCCCCATTTACAATATACACTGATTTAGCTCAGAATGTCCTTGCATATTTAAAGTTCCTGGCACAGCTGTTCAGTGAACTGCTAGCATTTTAAGAAGGATACTATTGCTCCATCTAGTGAAAAATTTGTAACACATCAGGCTTCAAGTCTGAAGCTGAACAATATACTTTTTGATTCTACCCAATTCATGTAGCCAAAAAAATTATATTTGTCAACAAGTTAAATTCTATTTATCCCTCTGTTGAAATAGAGTTCTGATTTTGTGGCACATCACATGTTTAAGACTTTATTCATAACCTTTTCCGATAGAAGCCATAAATGGAAAGTTGAACTGTAATAAATATTACAAGAAATAAGATGTAGGAGATGTTCTCCATCCCAAATGACTGAAGTCATCCCAGTGTTCATCCCATCCCTGGTTGCTTCCTCTTGCAATAAAATCCTCTGTGATCCCTACTGTTCATCTAGTTTTTCTATCTTATTCTTGCAGTTGTTCTTGAGAATTTTTAATGACCTTTCCATCCTTTGGCAGGATCCTTCTTCCTTTTTGGACCCTATTCAACTTATCCTCACAATTTTCAATAACAGCCATCTCTCAGTGTCCTCTTCCCCATATTCATTTTCTTAAATTGTGCTTTTTCATTTTCAGTGATGCACGTTCATGTCATCTTCACTTACTAAGCAGTGGAAAGTCAACAGAGCTAAAAATACTGGAAAACCATGCCCTCCAGAAGATTTTTTTTTTTCTTCCCCAGGTGCTCCATTTCCAGTCAGATCAGGAAGTGGAAACAATAGCTCCAGGGCTCATTGATTTTCAAATTCATTTTTGTGTTGCGTGTTCTACATTGAATACTGAAATGAAAAAAACCCAGCACATTCATTCTGGACCCTATCTAGTATCTCCTATTAATGGAAGGTTTTTTTGGATTTCACATGTTAAATCACAGCCCTTGTTAGCCCATGTGAAGAGACTCATCTTGCATTTGTGCACGTTATTATTTCTACATGATGCATTGCACATTGTCCATTTGTACATAATGCTTTTAGAAGGTAACATAAGTTACATAAGTCATAGAAGTAGCATAAAATGCTGTGAAAACTGGTGCAACAACCTAGGTTTCATGAGGGAAGAAGTAATAGGAGGTCTCTTTTCATTGTCTGGAATATATAGCTGCTCTTTCCCATTTAATAATTATTTAACAGGGACCCAACGTAGTTAGGAACATGTTACAATCCAGTAGATTGGAAACCAAGTTTAAAGTGACAGCATAATATGAAGATAGCCAAAAGTAAGAATTTCATGCTTCTGATTTTATTCTCTTTCATTCTAGATCTGAATATTTAATAGGTTTCACACTTGCAGCTTTTCTCTCAAGTCACAATCAGATCCAATCCACACTACAATTAATTTTTTATCCTGTTTTCTGGAATCCATTTTCAAGAATAAGAATTTAGATAGGTGGTGGTGGCAGCTAGCAAGAGGAAAACAACAAATCCTAATAACAATAAGAATGTTGTTCTGCATTTAGTAAATTCCTTATATCAATGTTTAAAACTGAAGGAACTCAGAAACACCAAAGACCATTAGGTCACTAAAAGTGATTATCCATATGTTCAATGCTTAAACTTGAATTTTGACAATACCTGCTACTACTTTATCTGAAACAAGATTTTTTTGATATAATGTGTTAAATGATATCCAAAAGTTAATGTTTTACAGCTCTATCCTTCAAGGAACTACCATTTTGAAGTACAGAAAAATATTGCAATTCCATTTTTGTCTTCTTATGAGGTTTGCAATTATCTGCCATAAAAAGACAGCTAGTAGACATCTGGTATGATACATGGGGTAACACCAGTATTCTCACAGTCATGTTCGTTGCTTCAGAGTACTTAACTGCTATGTTTGTAGAGCAAGAAATAAAGGATCTTTCTGTAATCTATAATCAACCTAATGTTACGCTAACAGAATGATACATTTTGTATTCATGTACATCTTCTGGCTGTTTTTTGAAGTGGATAAAGTTGACAGTCAAAAAGATACATTAATGGCCAAGTGGTCTATCAGAAAAAAAAGCTGTAAGAATTTGCACCTGTGTTAGAAATTGTTATGGAGAAAATGAAACCCTTCAAGTTACAGTCCTGAGTGGGGGAGTTGGTACAGCAGAGAACTGTAACTTAGGGAAGTAATGGACCATTTGCACTTCACATTGAGTTTTTTTCACTTCATATTTTAAAGTTTTATCATCCTTATTTTGCTTTCAGGATATATCAGGGATAAAACCTTCATGATACCTAAAGGAATCTGAAGATACTACCTGTTGATTGTGAATTTTTTTGACAGTTAATGAATAACTGGTCCATGAAGAAAAGAAAAGGGTGCTCACCTGCATAAAAACTTCTCAGGAAGAGGACTAAAAATTAAGATAACAGAAAAAAGAACTGACACTGTGCAGAGAAAGGCTTAAGGGCCTTAAAGATAAACATGGGATCTGAATTCTTGCCATCCTCATTAGAATTAGCCAGAACTGGAGTCTTGAGCAGAAGGCTGCTGAGTTCCTGTGAAAGGCAGCCCCCCAAAGTACAAATTATTCACACCAAAGTAGCCCAATTTTGCAAGTGAGTATATACATTTTGTAAAATTCCAGCTTCACTTCTGAAAGCATTCCAGAGCTTTGTTAATTCTCTCAAATCTGCTTTTCTCTAGGTTTACATCTACTGATAATGATTTTCTCCTGGCTTCTCTCCACAGACTTACCACTTTAAGTCTCTGATAAAATCCTTCTTATTACACTGGCATGTAATTCCTTGAACAAATACCAAAATCCAAAAGGCTTGCTGACCTACAAAGTTGCTAGATTATCTTTTGAAGGCAAGGGAGGGGAGAAAGGAAGCTCTTTGATTTTTTATAACATCAGTGAGTGATGTTTGTGAACCCAATATCAAAATAACACTTCTAACAAGGAACAAGAATAAAAGATGTATTTTATGTAAATGCAATTAAAAGCTAATCAAGTGATAGGATAGTTGAGGGTGCATAATTGCTGTGAAGACTCTCAGCAAAGACAGTGCAAATTGGCTGAGGGACGGGTTAGCACTGGGTGTGTCAGCTAGGTACAACATTTTTGTTGGCACAAGAATATTGCCTCCTGTGCATAAGGGCTTAGCTATCAATGAGATCTGCATGGGAATGCAACTTTATCATGCTTTAAAAATAGCTAGAAAGCATGGCACCGGGATTGTGTTCATACAGGTATAGCTCATTAGAATTATCAATTTTCATATATTTTATGAAAATATAATATATATTATTTATTTTATTTATTTTATTTTTTAAGCAGCTACAGCTGCATTTGGGCTGTTTCTTCATGGCTGAGAGCAGTTCAGCAAAGCTCAGAAACTGGGACCAACACAATTGTGTTAGCTGTAGCTAAGCTATGCTTCTACTACCCATGCTAGCACATTTCTAGCTACTTAGAAGTAGATATCATGGGGTATCTAATTGTGTTTGATACTCATCTTACAAGAGCTGCAGGTACTCAACACCTCAGAAAGRCTGAATCTCAGTTTACATATCCAATCAGAATTGTTCTGCTATTATTTCAGAAAATGAGGGATTTCAACAGATCATATTTTGGAAGGATTTTTAGGAATGGGTCACACCCATCAGAAATTTACAGCAGAACATTCCAGAATTTACAAAGTTTAAGGAGTTTTGATGTAGTTGGCTTTCAATGCCAGTGCAAAGATATGTAACAAAAAAAACACTGGAAACATTGCATTCCAAAAGTCTCTAGATCAGTTTAGATACTATTAAGTTGCATTAGAAAATTAAAATAGTTTTAATTTGAATAGGGCACAGCTCATAACAATTTTTACCTAGGTGACCTAAAAAATCCATTTTTGCGGGGGGGGGGAAACAGCTGAAAGAACAGGTTATGTTTTTAAAAACACTTCTGATTTATAAGTAAGGGAGGTGCATTTTCCACTGGCAGGATAGGAAGTATAGAGTCAGTGTTAGGTCAAAAATCTCCCACATCCAAACAAAAAGAGTCAATATATACACAGATGAAGAAATCTGTTTCACCCAGACATTGAAGCAGCACTATCTACTGATAACAGTGAATCTGGCACACATAACACTATATGTGTAAGCAATTGCACAGTCAAGACTTGAGTGAATTTTGTTTCTGGATAAGCAAAACCACAATTTAAGCAGAGATGTGCCTGGCTAAAGCTTTTATAAATAGACTTCTAAATGAGATTCCAAGATGAAAAATATAGCATCTTTAGGTACTTCTAATGAAAAAAGAGTAACCTTGGATTCATGTGATTTAGTCAACATTCCACTGGTACAACACCACTTACTCACTCTTCTGCTGATTCTTTGTCATTTGTTCTTCAGTATTAACCTCGTGGCTAGGAGCTGTCAACACTGTTAAGAAAAGAAAAAAAAGAGGAAGCTCAGAGAAAATTTGTGCATATAGCAAAAATACAGGTAAAATGGAAATATTTTGTTTGTCACTTCTGAGTAAATAATCAGTATATGTGGGTTTTATTGTTAAGTTTAGATTAGCTGAAAACAAATTAAAAAAGCCAGAACTTTTTTCATATATCTTTCCAAGTTTATTTCTTTCAGTGGAGGTGAAAAAAACTGAAGAAAGGGGGTTTACAGCAGTGCTATGATGACCTCTTGTGGTTAAATAATATATGCATTTTGTTTCACAGTTTCTCAAAAACTCAGTATCAAAGGTTAAATTCTGCTCTTAGATCTGAACAGTTTTGTGTTGCTAGTTCTGCTTAACCTGAATTAACTTCTCCTCCCAAACATGCTACCAGTATTTGTTTAGCTCATTGCTAAAAAATTCTTTTAAAAATATCTCAACCTTTGCACTCCACAAACTTAACAGGTAAGAGTATCGTATTTTCTCACATGGTAATTTGTTAAAGCCAATTCACAGCTTTATATAAATAAGTTCATTAATATAAAGAACTATATTTTTTTAATAAAACCTTACCCACTACAAAATGTTAAAGAAATCGTATGGTAATAGACACTCRTTAGAAGAAACTACAATAGGTACTGAACTTGCTCTTTCATATATTTTTTATATAAAAATTTAGTACATTAGCTAAATATATGCATCGTGTCAAAAGAGCTGCTAAAGCTGTCTCCTTTCATCAATTTTTCTTGTAACAAAAAATCAGAGAACTGAGCATTTCCTGATGTTGTTGAATGCAGTCTATTAACCTGGATCATATCATCTGAGACCTTGTCCCCTAAAAGATAAAATCACTCAAGACTTTAGCCTGATTTTGCTATTTCCTGAAGTCATTCAAAAATACACAGATTTCATGAAACATCTTTGCTGAGTGATAATACTTCAAGTGATGGTCCTGACGGTATTTATGGATCTTGTGGTAGCACTTTCTCACTGAAGGATCACCAGTGGTGGTATTTGCACCTGCCAAGCCGTATTCACATGACCCCAAACGCTACTAAATTTAGGACCTATTGCAAAGCCATTTCTGCACTGGCTCTGCTGTCTGAAGTTTTGGAAGCTCGTCGGCAGCATAACCTTGGACTGCCACCAGCTGGATATGCGCCACATTCTGATAGGCTGTGATTGTAGCTGGGGGAGGCCTGAATTCAGCTGCTGCAAGACATTACTTGTTTATGTAACACACACTTTAGAGACCTGTGGGTTAAAACCAAACATTGCTCTTAGTGTACACAATAATGAGTCCCTCGTATTATTACCTCTCCTCATTTCTTTTCCTTGAAAAAATTAATATCAGAGGCTGTCAAGCAAAACATGCTAGAACAATGATGACAACAACAACAACAAAGCAGGTTTAAGTTAAAATGTGGTTACCTTCATGTGTCAATAAGGAAGCACTAACAGTGGTCATGTATCCTCAAAAATCTTCCTGGCTTTTGAAACATCGTCAACAAACTTCTGACAACTTCTTGCACGAGGAGGTTCTGCGCACTGCTGGCATGCAGACTTGGGAGACAAAAACAAATTGTGTGTGGGAGGGAGCTGTTTTATTTCTATTGTCTAATAGGCCTAATTTGTCTCATTCTTCTTTAGCTGGGTTAACTCTGCAATGCTAAGAACTGACCAACTTAAAACTGTAAGCCTAATTTACAAGGAGCAAACTTCAATACTCTAGGCACCATTTGAACTCTCAACTAATTACAGTTTGCATATCTGAGCATGTGATTTTTTAAATGTCTAAATGCTGTCATTATTTCCCCTGCAGTTGGTTACAGGCATGGTAACAACCAGCCTGAGACAATTTTAATTTGACCCTCAAGGTGCAGTAGTATTACTCCCTTGGCTGAGCCTAGCCTGCCAGGTGGTTCGTGGCCACTTCTTGCTCATTGGAGGCTCCTGGCCAGCCAGCCAAGAAGCCAGCTAGCTAATGACCTTCCTAGAGGAGGCAGCGGGTGGCTGCTTGGGCAGCAAACACCCAGGCACTTCATGCCTCGTTGTGTGGCCTACAAAGCCTTGCTGTGGCCAGGAGCGAGGTGGTATAGACAGGAATCACCTGGTGAGTACCAAGCTGTCATCAGTCTCTCAGCTCCCAGGATAGGGGTGAAAGTCGCATAGTCACAGCCTTGTCCCCATGGCTGCCAACTCACAACTCTCGCTGCAGCCACATTTCAGTGCAAGGGATCAATAGAAAAGCCAAGCCACATGTCTTCAGCCAACACAATACACCAAATGTGTTCAAAGCACTGCAAACTGAGTCTAAGTGTTGAGCTGCGGATGGCAGACAGCTGTTGTAGGTTCTGTTGCTGGTGTTAACCCTCCAACCACGCAGCAGTCTTCAGACACCTCATTGCAATGTTCCCGAGCTCCAGTTAACTACATATCTAAATATCACCTAGTGTGCGGTAAGACTTTCCCGTCCAGCAAAGCTTGCAGACATGTGTTGCATACACCAGTGAATTTAGGGAGAAAAAGGACTTTTTGTGTTGATTACAGAAGCATAGCCACTTTGAACTGTCAGGTTTGGGGTACTTAAATCTGAAAGGCAGCAGACTTAACAGTTCAGTATAAAAGTCACTGATAGATTTAGCAGTTTCGAGTTTAAATTGAATCAAAATCAGGAAGTCTAAGAAGGCTCTAAATCTGCATTATTGAAATCAAGATTCCTATTTTTATAATCTTCATTTTGTAAGAGGAAAAATATGAGTTATTTCCACATCTTAGTGAATATAACCAGAGTATTTTGATTGGAACTTGGACAAACTATAGTTTTGAGGTAAGTTCTGGATACTCACTTTAAAGGCTAACAAAAGTCAAACCCTTCACCTATGGGCATGATCTAATGTTCACTGTAATTATTAGAAGGATCTTATAGTTCGTATACATATTTATTGATAGAGATGAGCAGCAGAAAATTTCCAGCAATCAAAAATGTTAAAAAACAAAAGGTATACAGAGTCACTAAAAAACCATCTAAGTTCCTCGAATAGGCTATGTTCTACCACAGCCCACCATTTTAGTGCAGAAATATTTTTTCAATAGGTATTCACAGGTAACTTCCTGTTTATAATACATTTAAGAAATGCAAAAATGCTATCAGGCTTTGTAATATGCTTTCTCATTCTCAAATCAGTACAGAGCATTCTTGTAAGCAATGGCTAAATCTTATACTTCCTTTTTGGCTTCTCTTTCAACAATAATAGGGTCATTTTCYGGCTCTGACAGGAGGGAGTTGGATTTGCTGGCTGGCTGTTGTGTAAGCATCAACTATTCTGGAACTACACTAGAAGCAAGAAACAGGAAGAAACCAGTTGGTAAAAMACAATCATAGGCAGGCAGGAAATCAGTGACTATTTGTCACTCCTTCCAAAGAGGAGGAAAACAGTTGGTGGCAGATATTCAGTACCATCAAGCATCCAGCAGAGAGATTAAATCTCCTTTTCTCCATGCCAGGATACTCAGAGTTTTACTTCAATGTGGACCATGGCTACTTGGAGGGTCTGGTCCGAGGGTTCAAAGCTGGGATCTTGACAAGTGCGGACTATGTCAATTTAGCACAGTGTGAGACACTAGAAGGTAAGTCTGCTGGTTTATTTTATTTAAGAAGAAATAGTGTTGATTAGACCTTTGAAGAAGGGAAGGTAAAAGACTGAAGTATTGAGAGCTTATCTTAAAAAACAGACATAACCCTGATGTCCTTTGAAGAACTGTTCTCATATTTAAGTTAATAGCTTTCCATAGAAATTACCCTAGGATTGTACAGACTGTGATTTGCAATGCAATCCAGATGATGGGATTTTCTAGTTTACTGATAAGGTTTGGAAATCTCATCCATACAGTTCCTATGGAGATTGGTAACCTTCTCACAGATTTTAACCACACTATAGAACTGTTCAAGTATACAAGTTTCATATCATTTCAGCTGGATACAATAGTTCCCAAAATCTTATTAAAAGCCTGCCATGTGGCTCTGAGTTTCTCTATAAATTTTAGTACTTTATTACTTCATGAGTTTTAGGGCAGTGGGGGACATTCTACTTACCAGGAAGAGAAAACTAGACTTCACAAAGATAAAACTGAACTATTCTCAAGCTTAAAAAAAAAAAAAAAAAAAGCTTTTTTCAAGGTGACTTTGCCACAGTAATAAAGAGAACACACACTATTTCCAAAACAGCTTTCTGTGGCCAAGACTGGTCACAGCCTGATGAAGACAGACTTGTACAAAGAATCGTATGACATACCTCTAGACACTTTACAGGAAAAAAATGTGACAGAAAAAAATCACCTTTCTAAAGGAACATAAAGTTTCTTTCCCTGACTCCAAAATAAAAGCTATGATTGTACACTGAAATAATTTCTATAACATGCAGTATATTAGATTAATTTGAAAAAAAGAACAAGGAGAAATAATAAGCTCACTGTTTTAAGCATTGGTTGCTTTGTGTATGCAGTAATGGATTTGGGGAAATGAGAAGTGCAGAACCTGATGATTCCCATATACAACGGAGTTTTGAGGCTGTCTAAAGTATTAATATAATAACAACAACATAAGTCTGGGAAGGTTGCTTGCCATTCATCTTGCAGATTAAAACAACTACATTTAAACAGATACGTGCAGGTATTTACCTGTCAGCAGGATAAAGTTCCTCTTATAGTTAAAGAGATTGTCAGTACAGTCAATGGGATCTAGAGACTATTCAACTGACCAAGTGCATGTACCTACTTCAGCTGCTAAGCTGGAGAGCTGTCAGCTCTCCATTTCATACAATGGCAGTTTAGACACACAGAACACGTGTACACTTACTCTGAGAACTGAGATCTATTCCTTACGTCAGCTGGACAAAATCAACAGTTTCTGTAGCCTCTTTGTACCAACAGTTGTGATCTATGCAACTTAAAGACTCTACAGACACTATTGATATTGTATTTAATTGTTTAAGTCAAAAAGTTCTGCTCCATGAATATACAGACTTCAGAAAAAGCTAACAGAGCTTCAAACATCTATAAAAGACACAAAGGACAGAATGATGGAATTATTAAACCTTGCTCTTACTCCACTTGTCTCTGCAGAGGAGCTCAATAAATGATGTCATCAAAGGCTCCATGAAGAAAAAAACCCATAAAATCCTGGTTACTTCTGAATAAGATGAAAATATACAGGTTTAAATATTTTAAAAAATGTACAAGAAGCAAGGATTTCCCTCATCCTTCCCAGAAGAATACTTGTTCATGTTAAGAATAGTTAAGAAAAACTATCTAAATTTTAAGTCATGCTACAAGAAAGTTATTTACAACTAGGAAGTAGTTTTCAAACATTTCTGAGATATATAAACCTTCAACATTATTAAGAGCATGCAACAGATGGACAGATCACAATAGAGAGATAAAATCCTTTTCTAAGTAAGATTTATAGTAGAAAGAACAATGACTTTTTTATTTTTGAACATTCTTCTACTGTTCATTCAATTTTAGAATGCAAATTATTTCAGCAACAGAAGCAGCAGCCTTCATCAACCCACCTACAAGCACATCTCTACTACCCACTATCACTTCCCTTTTATCTCTATTCAGCTACATCTCTTTCTCCATTGTAACATTTTCTACTTCTTTTAGACAGCTAACAGATTCCCACCAGCTATCTACCAAATGTATTATTTATAAGGAAAATATGAGAAGTATTGGATTTGTACACGAGGCTACATATACTTATCTCTCTGCACATATAGGATGCTGTAATATTGAACTTGCAGCATGAGTGTACAGTGCACCAAAACCACAGACCCTTACCTCTAAAGTAAAAAATGGAGCTTTATGCCTACATCRTATTTTGTTTCCAATTAAAAGATCCAGCATGTGGATTTGAACTGTAGTACTACTGTGCTTGTCCAATAGTGCCTTCACTTCATGTCTTCACATTAAAAGGTAATAAATTTACCCCATTCTGCATTCTGTGGCATAGCACCACAGCACAAAAACTGGCCTAAGTTAAAAATATTATAAATATGCTAAAACAAACAAGTAGAAACAAAATCAAAACAACCCCAAGTAACCCATAAATAGAGTAAAAAAGATCTTTTAATTTCAAAGTGATTTTGGTATCTCTAGAGGGGAAACCATAATGTCAGTACAGGAGAACCACAAGAAAAACTGTAGGTTGGTGCTTTACATCTGYTTGATAATCACAGAGTAAGTATAACAGTGAGAGGGAAAGAAAAAGAGGAGGATGCTAATTGACTTACGATACCACTGTGTCGTCTCAATTCAGGGCCACACAGAGAGAAGAAGAGGCCTTCAGCTTAACTTAGACATCCTTTTGGGCTTTTTTGCATTATTATAATTTCCGTGGAGCTATCTTGTGGGCTGCAACACTGGCTGAAACCTCTGCAACACGGCATGCTACTAGTTTGGCCCTATGTCATCATCTCTTTCACGGGAACGGGATCCTCAGAGGGACCCCGCTGACAGTCTTTGAAGTAGAATATGGGGGGGGGGTGTGTTTAAATTCAGCACTTTATTCTTTCCTTGCTTCCTTGTGTGATGGAAAGACTACTGCTCTCTAGAACGGAGACTAGGTCACAGAAGGACAAGCAGCCCAGCTCTGCTCCCACCAACATCACTGAAATAAGTTCACTTAACTTGCCAGAGCCAGGACATGCCAGCACGCGGTGGCTGAAATAACAGTGTAACTGAAAACTGGGAGTAGCTGGCTATCAAAGTGAGGAGTCAGACAGGACTCCATGTGCTTGATGCCGAGAGACCAGGTTAACGCTTTGTTCAAGCTCTCGCAATATTCCTTCTTTCTGATCAGCATCATTCCTGCCTTAACTGCATTCATCTTAAACTTGTCTCCCTCTGTGCATAAATTCCCTTTAGACATACTGTTAATTGTGTTTGGTTGCTGTTCAATTGTTAGTAAAATCATGTCATTTAAAATCACGATATTTAAAGTCATACATTTCCTACATATGATTTTCCTGCATATAATTGTATGAGGAAATATATGATGCAGATGGATGGCAATAATACTGACAGCTGAAATACAGGAATTTTCTTTCCTAGGGATCTTGCAGACATGCTGAAAAGCCCAGGGTCTTGTATAGGTCTCCAAGAGCCCCTGAGAAAAGGAGTAGCTACCATCACTAAAAAGTTTTGTCTGAAGCTCCTGTAATGCCCAGCCATCTACTCCTGCCAGGTCATCAGGTCACATTACTAGTACAAGCGTCTGACTGTGTTAGTCCCCAGGTATTATTTATGCCAACAGCCAAGAGAATATCATTTAAGACCAGCAGAGCAGTCTCTGAGCTGCACTAGAATCTGTCATGGTGTGAACTCTGATTATGACATTCCTGATTGATATTATATGGTATTGGAGCTTGTGGATGACTATTTTCTCAACTGTTTTGGCCAAGGCCATGAGATAGGGTCGAATATTGTTTCTTACATACAGTATGCATGCTGGCATTTATTAAATCGTTTAGAAGAAATACTTCTCTAAAGCAGGCTGTGGAACTGACAGGGTCATAAATCCAATATTCCTGGGCATAGTATTTCCTCCATGGCTTTTGAGAGCCAGGTAGGGCTATTCAATGTGTTATAGCTAATAGTTTTCATACCTTACGTTAGGGCATGGATTTTGAAGCCACTCAGTCAATAAGAGAACTGAGGAAGGTAACAGAGTCTTGTCAAACTACTCTCAATCAGTTGGGTTTGGTTTCTCTTCATATCATGATGATGTTAAACACACTTCAGAATGGTCAATACTTGGGTCGGATATTTGGGGTTTGCAGTCTGCTTTAGGTACTAAACCTCTGAAAACCACCGTGTTTGGAATGYATTTACAGAGCGTGACTCAAGGTAGATATCAGTGATTCGTCTGAAAAGGAATTGAGGAAAGCTGGAATTCAGCTCTCTGCATGTAATGAGGTAGTATTATCTAATCCCACCATATGCGAAGTATTTTTACCTTCTTTGCAATAAAAAGAGAAAGTAAAAATCAGTTTTCACAGGAAATGTAGATGTGATACAAAAATATTACTGATTTTTTAAAAAGTTGGTCTTACATATTTAGACTAATTTCTGGGCATAATTCAGCATTTTTATTTACCTCTTAATCTTTCTTACCTTTCTCTCTTTCTTGAATTAAGTTGTTTTCTTTTCTCATATTTGGATTCTCTTTCTTCTTCCTACACAGAAGCCTGTATTGAAACTATGACTATTTCCTAGTATCTGGCTCTGACCATTGAAAGACCAATTACCTCTGCCGCCTTCTGTCAACAGTTTTGTGACAACCTATATAATTTTAAGAAGCAATTAGTTTACACTGCTAGCATAAGTTCAGTCTATTGCAGGAAGATCTAGAGAAATGCTAACAGTTCCAGAGAGCTATCTGAGTAAGGCTGTCCTATCCAAGAGTCTGTTGATGTAATTGCTAAAATGAGCTCAAGTGGCAGCTAAACTGCATAGAAAACTCTGGGGGTTATCTATCTCAGTAAGCTAGACGTAGGAGTTTGAATTTGCAATGTACTAGTTCTTTTGCTAGTGTAGGCAACCTTATTGCATACTAAGTATAGACATGGGTAATTAGGAAAGAGTAGCTACTAGACTGATAAATGCATACCTTGCTAACTGCATATTAACTTCCCTTATAGGTACACTTCTTTTTCAGTCAGTGGGAGTGTTGCTGTCCTTTTTCCTACATATCACTTCAGATTTTACCTGGAAATCTAATCATTATGAATGCCAAAACCATATAACATTATTCAAATCTATAATTTACAGTAGTTTTAATCTAGCCTTTGAACATAATTATGCAATATAGGAGGGGCTTTTCTAAAAGGAAATGTTAAACTGCTTTGAACACTAAGAACTGATTCAAATCCTTACTTTTGCCTCATGGTGGAAAATGGCTAGCAGAGGAAATTTGTCAAATTAATTCTTTGATATTACAAAAACTTCTTTCAACTTTGTTGTCTAATCAACCCATTTTCCTCAGTTATCAGGGTCGGGAGCTCAGACAGAATATGTCACGATAACCCAAGTTTCTGGAACAGCTTCTTAGGATCTGGTAGTAGCAGCCATAAATCAGACAAAGCCAAACCAGAAATGCTAAGAGAGTGTTAACGGTGCCCTTTCAAGTGCTCCACTGCAGAAGCCATTTGGAGCCCAGAATCTCAGCCAGGCAAGATGTGTTCTCTCCTCTTCTTTGGGCAGCCTGATAACATAAGATTATAGTCTTACCTGAGATTTAAATGTTTCATATGAAAATTTCAGATCTTAACAAAGTTAAAGGATGATTCCTATTGATGCATAACAGTCCATATGAATGCAGGAGACAAAACAACTGACATATTATAATGGTGCAAGAGCGGTGCCCTGAATAAATCAGAGAAATCAAAACATAGAACAAACCTGATTGGGAAGGGGCTCAGGACAGCAGTAATTAACACTGTGCCTGGTGTGGCTGGAAACTAAAGTTGCCCGTGAAACTTCTGACAAACATGTAAATTATTTGTGCTTTCCTGTGGCATGCAAGTAAGTCTTACTGGCAGAAGGCAGTACAAATTTGCAGCAATTATGCATTTACTCTATGTTACATCTATGGCAAAACCTTTTCAATGGAGTATGATCAGACCTTTAATATGAAAATATAATGTTAGAAATGAACATTTTAAAAGTTTTTTGATTTGGTTTGTAGACAATATAACGACAGTTTATTCTCATGATCTTCCTTGAATCTAATTTCAGATCTGAAGTTACATCTACAGACTACAGACTATGGCAACTTCTTGGCTAACGAAACTGGCCCTCTCACTATTTCCACCATCGATGATAAACTGAAAGCAAAACTACTCACAGAATTTCATTACTTTAGAAACCATGCTTTTGAACCACTTGCCACTTTTCTGAATTTTATCACGTAAGTAATATTACCACATAGTTTACCACATAGACTCAAAGCAAAAGCACAGCTACGAGTTAAAACAGTGTAAATGCATCATACTTGAATTTCTATTACATTTCAAAAATAGCAAAATTACTTTTATACTGCAACATTTACATACTTTATTTGCTAATATAAGTTCTGAAAATATATATGTGAAGAGCTGCTGTCTTTGCAACTACTTATTTTAAAGAACGCAAGCAGATGTTTTCTGTGTACAGTGGCAGGAAGAGTGGTAGAGATTGAGAAAAATGGTTATAATTTTCAAACATCATTTAAGTCAGAGAACTTGCAAAACTGAAATTTGTCGGGGTGACCCACGCAAGATTAGCAATTTCATGATGTACAGGGCAGTGATTTAATTCCTAGGCATGTGGAAAGTTCTAGACTTTTTTTAAAGGGGGAAAGACAACACATCATACACCTGCCACACTTTTTATACCATTTGAACATTAAAACCAGAAAAACTTTATGTTGTGTATAGCAAGATACTTAGATCCAAGTAGCTTTTTTAAAAAGTACAAGTGCTGTTTGATGCCAGATGAAGAGAAAGTTCTGATCTCAATACAGTTATAAACAGATAAAACTTGTCAATGAATAAATTAAATAATATTAAGAACAAGGATCTGTTTTATAACAGTATAACAACATGGATTAGTGAAATGTCAGCAGGGTATTTTACCTAATTGTTTACTCCCCTTGATCTTATCTTTTTAATATAGTATAACAAGAACACTAGATTGTGCAGCTTACTTTTAAGGAGTATTTTTATCATAACAGCAAAATAAAGTATCTTTTTTTTGGGGGGGGGAGGGGCGCAGGGGTTGTCAAGTGTAGCTGACAGGTTTTAGGCAAATATATCAACAGGATCTTAAAGACTGCCCTAGGACAGCWGTGACCTGAGGCATACAATGTTTACCTTTTGCTTCAGAGAAATGAAAGTGAAAATATGAAAATTATGGCAGCTCTTTTCTCACACTGATTGACATGCATGTGTACACATGTATGCACAATCCCTGCACACYGTTTTTTTTTTAATAATGGAGACACTAGTTTAAGATATTTAACACAATTATTAAATCATTGAACTATATTTCACCAGGTCCTTGAGCCCCCTCCCAGATTTTGTGTGAGATCATATTAATCCCTATATGTCTCTAGCTGTGTTCTGAATCAACAACGCAAGCTGAAGACTGGCAGCCTTGTTAGAAGCATCCCAAGGGAATAGCTTTCACATTTCCAAGTCACTGACAAAACTCTTATCAGCCTCTCTGACAGTAAAACTAGTAAAAAGCTGATAGCAAACTTCTACTGAAAAGAAAACTTTTAGCAATAAAGAAGAGATMTGTGAGAACCTGTTCTTAGTTTCCTCATGGGAGGATGTTTAAAGCTGAGTGAGAAGAAAGCCCTAAGATTGGTCCATCTGCATGAACTCTGCAGTTTTAGTGCCGTGATTCCCACACACTACTTCTCTGTCCAGATGGTCYGTATGAAATAACAAAATCCCAAACTAGACAAGCTGCTAGCTCAGGTGCTTTACTTTTTGATACCACTCACTGTCACTTGTTATAGTGAATCTACATTTCACAGCTGTTATGCTTATTATATTCATGTTTCAGTTTCCCCTTCTTTAAAAGTGTCTCTTTCCCAAACTCAGTCAAGTGTTTAAAATTAACACTGTGTGTTACCTACTTGCTATTTAAAAACTTCTATTTGGTTTTGATAAATGAGACATTGATACAGAGTGAATGTACAAACCTGCAAATACTGTGGTCATTTCTGACTTTAGTATTATTACTAATTTTCAAAAATCTTRGGTTTGTATTTTTTCAAGTGAAAATTCATTATAAATACAAGGTTAATTTCTTTTACTTTTTCTTTCAAATACAGATACAGCTACATGATTGACAACGTAATTCTTTTAATAACTGGTACATTACATCAGCGGCCCATAGCTGAACTTGTTCCCAAGTGCCATCCACTGGGGAGTTTTGAGCAAATGGAAGCAGTCAGCATTGCCTCAAACCCCACTGAGCTGTTCAATGCAATTTTGGTTGACACACCATTAGGTATGAACACTGAATTATTTCTTATTTGCTTCTTGAAACTACTCATCCTGTATTGTTAAGAATATCTCAGATGGAGTAGCATGTTTTCCACTGGGTATGCTGTGTTTTGGTAACACAAAACATGAAGTGTGGATCAGGCATTTCTGAAGTGGTGTGCAGGACATTTTCTAGGAACATTTATTAACAGCTTCTATATCAACCTTAGGTAGCAGACACAAAGAAAACATGCTACTCAAGAAGTGTAATGGATATCTTTTATACCCAAAGTAGCCACTGATTTAGAGCATCTAGATTTTTATTTCAACACCTGCATCTATAAAAAATGTAAGATGAAATCTTGCCTATCCCTCACTAAGGATGAAGAAGCAGACAGTTACTAATAAATATTACATGTTGTGGTAGAACCTAGATTCCCTCTTGGGATTTGGGCGTGAATCACAGACAGAGAAAATCCCTATTTTGAAGAACTAAATCTAAAAGCAAAACAGAGCGAGGCTTGGGAACATCACATTCTGAAATTGGGATGAAACTCTGCTCAATGTGCTGCTGCAGCCAACATGAACAAACCRAAATTAACCAGCTGTGAGGCACTGCTGGGAAGGGTACTGAGAATAAGATGGAACTGGATGGATTTGAACATATATGAAACTACTGTGTGCCCTCATCTTGAGTACTGTGAGTGGATTTGGGTTCTGCTTCTCACAAAGGYGTTTTAGACAGAAGCCAAACTGCCACCCAGCCACTCACTCAACGCGCGCCCCCAGCACCATGGGGGAAGAAAACGGGGGGGGTGGGAAAAGGAGCTTGTGGGTTGAGACCATCTACCAAGTACTGTTGCAGGCAAAACAGATTCAACTTAGGGAAAATTGACTTGATTTATTGTTGATTAATACTAATATATTTAATTACTGATTCAGGCATTAGGAAACAAACAAACAAAGAGAAGGAAACAAACATTTACACACTTAGGGAAAACACCTTTCCTCCCCCCTTTCCCACTCCTTCGCTCCAGGCTCCTCTCCTTTGCCCCCTTGTTATCACTGCAGGTTACGCTCAGCCCCTTTGGAGAGGCAATGAGTGGCACAAGGAGCGGGGGGAGTTTACGGTCAGTGTGTGGTGGTTTCTCTCTGTTGCTCCTTCCTCCTCACACTTATCCTCTGCTCCAGCATGGGCTCTCCACGGACTGCAGTTTCTGTCAGGAGTATCTGCTCCAGCGCAGGTCCTCCACAGGCAGCAGGAAGTACCTGCTCCACCGCCATGGAGCGACTCCTCCTCCTTCTCTGGCCTTGGTGTTTCTCAGAATTTTTTCCCCTCCTCCTCTCTACATCCTGTGGTTTTTGCCCTTTCTTAAAGATATTTTCCCAGAGGCACCACCAGCTTGGCTGAAGGGGCTCAGCTGTGCCCTGCAGCGGGTCCGTTGGAGCCAGCTGGAACCGGCTGTGTCCAGCACAGGGCAGCCCCGGCCTCCCCTCACAGAGGCCAACCGCCCCTGCAGCCCCCCCCACCAACACTTGGGCACAGACACCCTGTACAGTGAAATCAGAGAAAGTACAGAGCAGGACAGCTAAAACAAACAAGGGGATAGCGCTGCCATGTGCAGACAGACTAAAAAGGCTGGACTGCAGTTTGGAGAGGACAAGGCTAAGGAGAGATACGGCCAATGTTTACAAAGTCCTGAGGGCAGTGGTCTGTCCACAGTGAGCTGCGAACTGTTGCTTACCAAATCTTTTAGAAGACCAAATCCCAGCAGAAAACTAGTTTTAAAACAGGTAAAATAAAACATTTGTTTTTACACAGCTGGTAGTAAATTTCTGGAATTTTTTTTGCTAAACAAGTCTGTAAAAGCAGAGAGTAGTATCAGATTTTTAAAAAGATGGGACAAATTCTTGGCCAATGGATCTACAAAGAGATACTAAAGGGAACTGTCAGGGCTACATCCTCTAATATTGTTCATCCAAAAACTGGATGCTGGGAGAGTATGAAGGGAGAAGACCACAAAACACAGCCAGGCTCACGTGCTCTCTTTCAATACCATCTCCCGTTGCCACTGTCTGAGACAACACTCTCTGTCAGGCAGCACTGGTCTGTCCCACTGACATAGCTTAGGAACAGTGAGAGATTGGCATACTTTTGTTGGTTATGAATACAGTATTTTTAAGCAGTCCAGCTGCACAAATGAACTTCATCCTCTGCCTCCCTGTTCAAAAGCTTGCTCTTTAGCCAGTTCTGCAGAGGACCTGGAAGCACAGATGGTCAAGGTCAAAGCTTGTGCCCCTTACTAGTTGCAACCTGTAGCCTTTCCCCCACTACAGACATACCCAAAGAGGAAGAGGGAAAATAGGGAAGAGGATTCTCCTTAACAGCTGCGGAATACCTGCATGATTTAAGACAAAAATTATCTTTCATGTTCCTCACTAGAAAATCTCCTAATGCCCAAACCATATACTTCAGAGAAGATTAGGGCTTTCATTAGCATTTCTCATCTGATTCTCTCTGGAGATGTGGACTCTGACTGCAGCACTGATTGATTCCCTTCACAGCAGATTCTCATTCAAAAGGAGGCAGTAGGAGGATAAGGGAAAAATCGAGAGTATTTCTCTTCCTCTCTGTTACATCACTCTTTCTTGTACAACAGAAACCTCAGATCCTTGCTTACACACTGGTGAATGGCAATAGACAAGAGATGCATATTATCAGCATGTAGATTTATACTGCAATATAATAAACTCTGCTTTCAGCTGCTTTCTTTCAAGACTGCTTGTCTGAAAATGACCTGGATGAAATGAACATTGAAATAATGCGCAACAAACTGTACAAGGCAAGTTCTTGCAACRTAACGATAATACTTGGGGTTTTTCAAAGTGTCTCAGAAAAGGAGGTCAGTATCATTAATGCTGTTTTATGGATGGGGAAACAGAAGCATGGTGAGATAAAGCAAGCTGTCTAAGGTCACCTGGCTGATGACAAGTCCAAGAATCAAATCCAGCTCCTTTCTTTCTACTCCAGTGTTTGGAGAGTTTTCAAACTATAGGTCTGCATCCAAATTCTAATTTAATATCTCATTAATGAAAATGCTTTAGATGTCAGGCTAATATCCAGATCCATTGGTTTATGAATAACTCAGTTATCCACCAAATGCCACAGAACTGTTAGGTCCTAGGTGAGCCTAGACAGGCTTTTGGCTAACATTTATTTTTATTTATAAAAGGTAGATGTGATTTGAAAAGGTCTAATTGCTTTGAGTCTAGGTAACATTTTTTTTACTTAAGGGTTTTGTATAATTTTCTTCCTTTTTAAGTTATCTTTAGCATTGCTACAGCACACTGCTGTGAGGATATGCATCTAACGTGCCTTGCATTTTAAGTACTTTACAAATATTAGCACACAGGTCAATACTCTTAGGATGATCTCTTTAAAGGCTGTACATATTTCATTCTGTTAATGGTTCGTCCCGGCACATTCTCTCCAAATTCTTTGTTATCTTTCACAGTGGATGCCCCAGACTGCAGGAAGTATTCTTACAGTGATCTGATTGCACTAGGGGGAAAGAAAAAAATTCTTCTGTCTTACAAAAGATATTTATAAATTCCCAAGCCAATATTTGATTCTTAAATTTTCTGCTACTTCCTCTCATTCAAAACAACAACAGTTATGCCTGAGTATTTTAATTCTTTCACAGTACTACTAAACTAGACACTCTTTTTCCATTTGATAACATACAGATTTGATTCTTATATCCTGTGTAGATAACCGTACATTTACCCTTATTGAATCTATTTTTTTTGTTTTTTCTTCTCACTCTTCTAAGTATCAGGGGGATCATTCTGCAAACACTTCTAAATTATTAATATACCCTGTCCCCTCTGCTTCAGCTGTCAATGTGATCAATTATATTTCAGCTCTATTATCAGATAGCACTATACAGAACCGAATGCATAATCCCATGCAGCAGATCCCCCTTGAGATGTCCCTACTTAAAATTCACTTAATTGCATAGTTAGTCACAGCTTCTTTTAACAAGATTGTGTGAAGTTGTAGCAAATGCATTTTGGTA
The DNA here is from genome assembly GCA_035582835.1 of Phoebastria nigripes. Classification (NCBI taxonomy): domain Eukaryota; kingdom Metazoa; phylum Chordata; class Aves; order Procellariiformes; family Diomedeidae; genus Phoebastria; species Phoebastria nigripes. The sequence continues at coordinate 1,036,025 of JAYKAV010001753.1, forward strand.
ACGTAAATGTTCCCTAAAACAGTATTTTGGGGGATGGAGAGGCAGGGGGAACAGCATCTCTGAGATATTTAGGGTCCTTGCTGCACAGATATTTTGAAATGGGTGCGAAGGCCAGAAACCTTCATAGACCAGAGGGCTCTGCAGACCACTATTACAGAAGCTTTGTCCCCTGTTCTGTCCTAATCCAGGGTGCAGGGTAGAGCAGTAGGGATTAGTTTGTGTATCCTCATAGTCTGGCCCAACAGCCATGGCATATTCCCAAATCCCCTCCTCTGCACTATAAATGCAGAGTTTCCTTCAGCCATCTGCTTATTATGCAGTGGATGCTCAATGGAGCTCAAGAAGTTCCTTCTTTAGAGAGCAAAGAAAACATAATATTTGTCCTATAACAATTTTAAAAAACATTTGAACCCATATCGTAATAACAAGATGTTTTTAATATTTCAACTTTCAATCCAGCAAAGTAATTAAGCACACACTTGAATTTAAATTCATAGGTAGAATTATCAAAGGTAATGGAAGTATTTAAAAATGAGGTTCATGACTATGTGCTGTGCTGGTCCAGGTCTTAAGTAGCATTTAAAATATTTCTCTTCTTTCATGTAGTCTTATCTTGAGGCGTTCTGTAAGTTTTGTGAAAAACAAGGTGGTACTACAGCAGAAATCATGAGACCTATTCTTGAGGTAAGAAAAATTCAGTCTTTGTACATGAAAGTACTCCACGTTGTTTTCATAATTAGGTTACTTTGTTTTTCCTGTTCCTTCTCTCTCCATTTGCAAAATTATTTGTCAAATGTTTGCTTCTCCTCTGAATAATAACTGTTTTTCTAAGATGTAATGAAGACTTTATTCTAGGATGACTTTTACCTCTTGACTAGAGAAGCAGCAAGTCCATTACCAGGGAGGAGTTAGCCTCAGTTAATATTTTTCTATAACAAAGAGCAGAACAATAAATGGTTCACTAATCACAAACTGTTGCCCCTTAACATTTTTCTGTATTATGTAGAAAAACTAAAAAAGTGGATTATTCTTACACCTCCTAGCTCAAAATTAAATTTGGGATAGCTAAGGTCTGGCATTACTGTATATTACTAATCAATAATCTTTAAGCTTCATGGCACTGTTATGTTTGTTTACTCTCCTATTAAAATTAGTGGTTGAAGTCAGAGTTGAGTGACCTTTGGAACTAGTGTTATACAGAAGAGTCCAACATTACATGTTTTATTTTTGTCTCAACTCAGAGAAGTTTAATATTTATTTTTTCCATGACATACAAAATTCCTAATGTCCTCCTCCCCAAAGCATACCTGCAGCATAGTGAATATTTTTATATCTGTTATTGTAATAAAAGATGCAGAAATTCCTAAAATTGAGTTTTCAGCATTCAGCTCCATTTTTTTTTTTTCACATGGTTTATCACAATTCTTAGCAGAGTTTGAGAGCCAGATCACCCATTTGCTTCCAGGAGTCTTTTCTTCTGGATAAGCAAAACTTACACCCTGGAAACTGACTGAACAAAATTCACTGAGCTCTGATGACATCACACTAAAAGTTTGCATTATAGGAGAGAGATAATAACCCTGGGAGCTCACTCCTGAAGGAAGAATAAGCCTAAACTACATCTTATGAAACAATGTCCTAAAAGGGAATGCAATTTCATATTTTATTTAACCAGGTCATAATGTTTCAGTTTATGTTCTAAAGAAAATATTCTTAATCAAGTTAAATTGACCAGAAATTAAGTATTTTGACTATTCTTTTCTGAAAAATAAAATTCAAGAGATTGGCTGGCAGAGGTAAAGACATTTTCCACAGCTGATTCAGATTTTTCAGAAAGTTCATTTCTAGCTAGAAATTCATGCTGAGAGCAGATTACTTACCAACATTAGTTTAAGCATGTTGTAAAACTCTCTTTATACCAGTTGTAACAGTTTGGCCCGTGATAAGCTTCTTTAACATCCTTATCTAATGTCAATCAGCTAGGAGGATAAACTTTTCTGTAGATTTCCTTTTCTATAACATTTTAATAATCTGAAGACACACATAGAACAGATTGCTAATGGCTGAATTCACAAAATGCCAAAGTTTAATTATTCAAAAGAATACTTGCTATTTATTCTGTAATCTTATATGTAAGACTACCAGCCTGACCCTATCAGAATGAGACTGAGGTATTTAGCTCCCCAACTCCTTGACCACCAGTCACGGTGTCAATCTTCCACACTAAATGTACTGGCGATCACTGTTCCAGCATGGACAACAAACGTTGCATGTTTAACCCTGAATCTGGCAAGAAACTGCAGGACTGCACTGCAGCTAGTGCTGTGCTTGTTATTAGGGCCCCATGCTAATTCTCAAGTAGCAGACATGCTACTTCAGTTTCCCACATGGAAACTAAAGYACTTAGGTCATCCTGTGACTCCACCTCTACCTGCAGCAATCAAATGGCCCGAGCCACCAAAGAACTACCTCATGGCCTTACTCACTATGGAGAACCTCATGTGTCAATAATTTGATGAACTGAGAGGTCTGTATGGATGGGACTGATCCTGCAAATTTTCTCAAACTGGGAGACACAGAATTAGGCCCCAAACCTGCTAGCATTAGTTGCAATTGCATCTGAGCATGCTTTTTTTCCAATAAAATATTACAAATCTAACAGCTAGGTTCTACATGGCTTTAACAAGTTAAAACAAAGCATTTGTCCTTCCAAAACAGTTTCACTAGGGCTGATATGCTTCTTCCTATTAATAAGGTAAGTGAAATTTGGCCCTGTTATTCATTAGCTAGAAATCTTTTCAAGCTTTCCAGCTTTCAAACTTATTTTCTTCTCATTATTTCTCTATTGTTTATTCATTTTCCTTACTCTGAAGGCAGTGCCAGAGGGTAGCCGGGTCCCTGTTACACTGTGTTCCAGCACACAGGAATAGGATCTATGAATATGTGCTTAACTGCTTAAGCTGCTCAACATGCTGATGAACTACTGCACAGTAGAACTGCATTGCAACTGCAGTCTTATTATTCAACAGAAAAGAGTACCTTTCTGCTTAAAACAGTTCAAAAATTCACAGCGTAAGAAATTTTGCAAGCTGCCTAAAATGTGTGTATACTGTATATGCTTCRCTTGGAAGATTTTCCTGCGTAATCCCTGCAATTAGCAAGGGCTCTGCTGTTCTTACAACAAGTAAGTAAGTAACAAAGGAAATAAATAAAACCATAGTCAATTTAGATCTCAAGACAGAAGAATAGATTTAAATCAGATAGAATTGAGTAAGACTATTTTTATTTACCATTACATTTTTAATTCATACTGTAAGAATGGCAAGTGAAATTTTGCCTTGTACAAAAGAACAACCTGAGATCTAGACATTAGAATGACTTTCAGTCTAGTGCTGCAGGGAAAATACAGATCCTACAGGCATCTAAACCTGGCAGAAGAAATATAGCACTTGATTCTATGTGTTAAAAATTAACTGTTATTTGAAACACTTGAAAACTTTAACTTGACAAGTAAACAGCCCCCTCCACCTTATTAAATTATTGTTTTAAATATGTGCATTCAGAAACTATTTTTTTTTCCAGAATTTCCATTCAAGCTTTACTCTCAACAGCACTCTGAGTTACCCCAGAACAGTACTATTGATTCTTGGTCCTTTCCTGTATTGTTATTATTAATAAGAGTATTATTTCATAACTTCAGAAGGGTGTGTAAGGACATTTTTTGTTGTCAACATGTGGGTAACTAAGTAGGGAAATAAGGAAGTAGCAGAGATGGTATTTTCAGTAAAAAAATCACAGAATAAAAGCTGTGCTTGCAAAACACTGTTTGATTTTCTAGTTAAAATTTAACAAGTATTTGCAAATAAGGATCTACAATTTTTAAAATAAGGTATGTTTCTAAAGCTCTGAAGTCCACTTCTTTTTTAAGTTTCCATAGTTTAGCTTACTGGAAAAAAACATATCCCCACCTTAATTTAGAGTGAAATCTCTAATAACATCTCTTTATTCTTTGTTTTGCATATTAAGTTTGAGGCAGACAGACGTGCCTTTATCATCACCATTAATTCATTTGGCACTGAGCTGAGTAAAGATGACCGAGAGAAGCTGTATCCAACCTGTGGAAAACTGTATCCAGAAGGCTTACACCTGTTGGCCAATGCAGATGACTACGAGCAAGTGAAGTGTGTTGCAGATTACTATGCAGTATGTAATCTAATTTCTTAAAACAAAAAGCCAGAATAGAAATACTTAACATCTCTTGATGTCAGCAAAACTTTAAAGAGTATTCACATAAGTTAAAAGCATTTTTGAGAGAGAAAAAAAATCAGCGAAGATACAAAAGATCCCATAAAGAAGTATACGGAATCAAAGGCCTTTGATATGAAGACATAAGATACGTTATTACCTTAGTGCAATACAAAGTTCCTCTCACAGTGATGTTTAAATAAGACCAAATCACATTCTAGTAAACAAAACTCTTCCTACTTCATTAACCCTCCCCAAATTGAGYTCACTTCACAGTTGCTGCCTCCAAGATTTTGGAGCAAAAGCATTAAGTCATTTTAAAACGAGCTGACCAAACAATTCATGTCACAGATGACTGCAAACCTGATTTATTGCTAGTGTACCGTAAAGATGCCCTTCTGAAAAGTTTTCTCTAAATCACTGATTGAATCAAAGAAGTAGATGAAGTTATTAATACTGATGCAACTAGTGCTGTCATTAAAGATGAACCAATATGCAATATTTGCTCTATGAATTAACTGTGGTAGTCTGACTACCTGTAATATTTAAGCTACCTCCAAGTAGCTACACAAAACAAAATGATGTCTGGTCTACTGCTTTTTCCACAGAAGAAACAAAGCTGGAGATGCACATCTGTTTCTGTGCATAAGCAGAATGTTAGAAGCATATGTCACCATGTCAATGTGGTACAGAGCAAGTCTATTCATGTGATGGTGGGATATTTAGATGAATTTGGGAACCATTGTACTAGAGCTATACTGCACTGCTACTTTATAGGAAAAACAAAACAAATACACGAACAAGCAAATTACACAGAAACGTTAACACCTAAGAAATGAACTCAAATATATCTGTGCAGAATATTCCAGGATGACATCTCAGACTAATGGATTTAGATGCAATATTAACGCAGATAAAGCAAATCCAGCTGACTACTGAAAATAAAGTGAGCAGCCATGTGAGGATCAGAGTTCGGGGTTTTGGCTCCATTTACAGCTCTGGCTCTGATGGATACTATTTGTACAAGAAGTTGAGTGCTCTCTGTCCAAAGGAGTGAAAGGGCATGTGTCATTCTACAATAAGCCTCTTCTAGTGCCTTYAGTAAATTACTTTAAGTTGTAGGAAATGACGGTAAGAAATACAAGAACAAATGTGATTTTTCTTTCTTTTGCTGACTATATGCTTTTAACTTTTGATTTATGTAGAACTGTAATCTATACATGAGTTCTTCTATACAGAAAGATTACTTAACGTAGATTAATTAATAAAGTAATGTAAGGTATCTGTGCTGCACAGAATGCAAAAGTACCTTATTTCCATTGGGTGGTTGTCTATGCTTTTAGGAATACAAGGCTGTGTTTGAAGGTGTAGGGAGTGGCACTGGAGAAAAGACACTGGAAGATGCATTTTTTGAACATGAGGTAAGAGCTTCTAACCTTAAAATATCAAAATGAAAGTTACCCACCTGGAATAACATTTAAAACAAGAATGAGGTCCTAGGCTTTTGATTCTACTACACTGCATCATTCAGCTTTGTATTCAAGAATGCAGTATTTCTATGGCTGTCAACATTTGGCTGAATTAAAATAGAAGGATTTACCTTTTTAAAGAAAATAAATCCCAGGACATTCTTCTGAAGACTAGTTATAGAACTGTCAACCCTGATAGCCTATCCAAAAGCCATCTCATATAAACCGCTTAATGAAATTTCTTTTGAATAGTCTGCTGGAGAAGGTATTCCACCACTGTCCTTTACTTACCTGTAATGTTGCTGTAGTCTATTACCAAAATTAATCCAGAGATGACATTTCAATTATATTTGTACTCAAGAGACTCCTAAATATAGTCATGGTTGCAAAGTTACATAGAAATCTTCATCATAAAAGCTACCATATAAAAATCACATTTGCCTTCTTTAATATTTTATCATAACACTTGTTTCATCTTTTCCACAGGTAAAGCTGAATGTGCTTGCATTCAACAACCAGTTTCATTTTGGAGTATTTTATGCCTATGTAAAGTTAAAGGAACAAGAATGCAGGAATATTGTATGGATTGCTGAATGCATTTCTCAGAGACACAGAACCAAAATTAACAACTACATTCCGATTTTCTAAATCTGAGAATTTATAATCTTACAATGCCTGAAAAGATGCATTATTTCATAGACAAGAAGAAAAATCTTATTTCAAAAGTTAACTCTTATCAGATGTTTTAAATTGTATTAATGATCCTCCTTATATACAGCAGTGTAAGAAAAAGTAATGTAATTAGAGATATGAGTACTTTATAAGGAAATATTAATGGGCTTATTCATAGTTTTTGTTGGTAGATTTGTTCCCCACTGTGCCCATTTTAATTTAATTGATCAATAACAACTCCCTACAAGGTCTTACATACATATTCTTTCTCTTTTGTGGAAGCAAGCTTTCTATCAATGACATTTGAAAAGCTCTTTAATGGCTTAATTTTGAATTAATGTTTTTTTCAAAGGGCCACCTAAACCACTACTTCTATCTTACACCTATGGTCTTCTTCATGGCATACAAGATTGTGTAAAGGACTTAATACACAAATAAGAGAGAAACTTTAGGGTTACTCTGAGATTCCCCTTAAGGAATCTCAAGAGAGAGCTTCCTGAACCTTTCTAACTGTGAAACCTCTCTGCAGCTAAATGTAAAGAAGTAATTTCATTTTCATGAAAATGTTTTCACTTATTCCATTATGGTCACATGAGGAGCACCGTAAGTGTCAAACAACGGGTGTCTGATCTACTCCACAGCAATACAAATATCTCCTCCCAGCACACCAAAGACAGTGTCTTCATGTATGCACTAGGGAAGATTATGAAACATGAATGAAAATACCAGCCAAGTCTGTATCAGTTTTACATCAGACACAAACAACACCAGCTCTGAGCTATTTGAAGACCTGGCTAAGATCAGTAACTAAAAATAGAGTGAACAGTTGAAGCCAGATTGTAGCAGGACAAGATTAATTCTGCTGAAGAAAAAGGAAGGATTTTGAAAGCCATATCAACATTCTGCCTTCCTACTCCATTCAAAATATTTGCCCTCTTATCTTTGAAACAGGCCATACATTGATTTTCTGCATGACTCCTTAGTTTCAGGCTGCACAACAGCAAATCTCAATCTTCAGCTGATTATGCCTCCAGTAATACGATAGGGAAATAAAATCCATTTCCTGCTGAGTAGACAGAAAAATAAAATACATCTGATGTCAACACCTCGGAGTTATGGAAAACATTCAGACATCATGGTTTTAAGAACTGAGATATAATATATCTCTCTCTATAATATATACAAGTGCACATGTGTACATACATAAAATATAGAAAACGTTACCATTTTTATAGCTAAAAACACAGTTCCTAAATTGTAAACATAACCAAAGGGTTATATCCTGGAACATCTCATACTGATTTAATAGAGAATTGAGAAGATTTTTAATATTTTGCTTTATTGTGAATCACAGAAAACCTTACATTATTACTTTAAAAAATACTTTCAGAGAGTTTCCTTTAGAAAAAAAATAGTAGCAATTTAGAAAAAATGACTAAAAAGAAATACTTGTATAAGAAAATAATACAAATCTTACCTCTATATTGAGGCTTCTTTGTTTAGTAGATCTAGTAATTCAGAAGCAGAAAAAAAAAAGAAAAAAGAAAGTGAACTGTAAGATTGGTGGATTGCAATTTCATYTTGGCATGTGTAGTTGCTTCCTTGCACTGCTTTTGCTATTTTGCATTTCTTAATTTGTTTCCAACAAGTTAATTAATTTCCCAGTCTAATCTGTGACCAACACTTTCCAGTTCACACCTGTATCACAAACTGTATCACAAACTATATCACAAACAGCAATGAAGAAAGTAATAGGGCTACATTCTCTCAAATTTGCATTTTTCTATATTTTTTAGTAATTGCATTTAAAAAATTTGTTGTTAGCAGAAGAATAACAAAGTCAACTGGTCTGGGACACAGAAACTGAATTCATACAATTCAGCACAGTGCATGAATACTTTTTCTGTACTGATAAATCAAACCTCCTTACTTGAAMAAAACAAATCAGCTGGCCTTCTGCCAAGAATTTTCTGAAGTGATTTGAAGGGGAAAGAATCCGCTCTCCACTCTAAATCATTCTGTGCCAGGGAAGATATGCAGCTGCTATTGCTACAGTCTGTGGATACTGTTGGCTCAGAAAGAAATGAGCAGGAATTGCAGCTTACATGATTGTTTTGTCAGCAGAACTGGTCTTTAGACTATGGAAAGGACAGCATCAGTGTTGATTGATGCTTTTTTCAAAACAACTTTCTAGATATTTGCTAAGTAAGGACAGGATGTACTAGGCGCCGATAATATTCAATTTAAGAATCAGCAAGAGAAGCAACAGACTAAGAAAGGAATTAGGACTTTAAAGTTATAAGTCCTCAAACACCTAGCTTTTTCTATAAATAATATAATTTACATCACTCTCATTAGTAAATTAGTTTTCATGCTGGTGTGTATATATATATACACAAATATAAAAAAAAAATATGGTCATATATCATCTCTAACAAGATCTTATAGTGGAAGTCCAGATCACAGAATCACTACTACGAGCATCATTAACTTCTTAATGATAATGTCAATTTGTAGGATAAGGGAACATGAGGCAATGAGCTACTTTTCTTGTTCTTCCTTATACCTCTCAAACAACAGGAACTTGTGTTCACACTCTTAAATGGCTAAGCCTATCCAGACAAATTTGTTCAATATGATTATGCTGACTATGCCCCTTTGCCTGTGTCTTCAATGAGAGATAAGAGCAGGACCAGGAACGAGCTTCTGGTGAGCTCTGAGAGCTGTGAATCTTTTTTTCCCATCATTTGCTGTAGCTCAGGCTTGAAGTGCTTGCCATCTGCTCACAAACAGCTGAGCAGCACTGAACTGTGGATGGACCGGGCTGCAGCACTTCACGTGCCCAATCCCTCCTTCCTGCACAAATGACAATTTGTGTTCATGTTAGGAATTCAAGTTTTATAGGATGAATCATATCAGAGTGTGGTCCCAAGACTAGCTCTGGGCTCACAGTCAGTTGACAATACTAGACTCTCTTATTCTGGTTCTATCAATTCCATCACGATTTTCAGGTAAGACAAAAAACAATCCAATAACATACTGGGCTTATTCTGCACATTTATCAATATTAAAGCTAATATTGTGTCACTTACGTTTCTTTCATACATGACAATACCATGGTTTCTGTTTTTACTAAGTATGCCGAAATTACAGAGTATATTTAACACTTCAACAACTCTACTTAAGACCAAAACAGCAGATCCAAAGTATGTGAATGGAGTGATAGCTGGCCATCATTTGGATTTGCATCAGAATTATAAAGCTGTTAGCATGAAGATTACTATAATGGTTTAAACAAGAGACAAGACAAAGTCCAATGATGTGCTGGACAACTGGATTGCTTTACCAAGGAGTGTGGAGAAATGGTGTAATACAAATCACAGAAAAAAGATGTGATAAATGGCAATAATATCTACCAGGCAGTTAAAACAGTTTACATGACACAAAAMCTCATCTCAAACACACAGAAAATCATTCAATATATTGGGATATCTCCCAAATGACAAAGAGAAAATAAGAAATAGGATTCAAGAAATAGCAAGACAAACCTCTCAAAGAACCCAGGTAAAAGTTTTCATATCGATAACATACAGTGAGAAACATTTGACTATTTGGAATCCATATTTATTGGGACTTTCAATTAAAAAAAAAATCCAACCCACATAACTCAGCTGGCAGTGTTAATGCAAACATTCCAGACGTGGAATACAGTCACTGACAATTCCATCTTAGTGTGCAAGCCAGAAAAATGAATGCCCTATTTTCTATTAGTTTGGAGCTTCTCCAGGAGTAAAAAGAAGAAAGACTAATTGCTCTGAAAGTATGCAACAGATAACTGCAATAAATATAAGTCACAAGCCTACTGACAGGTGCCATTTTTATAGCATAAATCATCTGTTAAAACGAAACTTTAAAGTTCTGAGTCTCTTGGAAGATGTAGGCCTGAAGCACTAACCTTAAAAATAATTAAAAAGTACAGTCTTGTAAGGAGGTGATTATTGCAGAATTTCTGTTTAATTTTTTTTTTGTCTTTTTTTTCTGTCTTTGCAATTATTGTCTGCCATCAAATGACATACCCAGGGGTGGCTCTCACCCTTGGGCATGGTGGAATCTGYTGTCACCAGCATTTTCAAAAGCTTGCTGAAATCTTTTTTTGCTGTCTTAATACTGACATGTAGCAGTGGCGTAATGCAGTGAAGTTTAAGAGGAAAATATCATACAAAACAGTATAGGTTATTTATTATCAAGAAAATACTAACAAGGTGAAACTAATTGTTATATTTTTGAAATGGAAGAAAATGGTCATTTCCACACAAAGGACCTTATAACTTTGTCGTACATGCCCGTTTTCACACTCAGCTCACGTTGCTACATGTTCATCTCTGACAGCCTCAGGACAGCCAGTGAGACCTTCAATGAGTTCTGTGGTGCAGGCACAGGGATACAGGGAACTCAGCAATGCTTTTAAGCATTACTTAACAAAAATATAATCTATGGAAGTTCATTATGTGTTCTAACTTGCTACTTAAAACATGTGACAGGAACTCAGACCGAGCTTGAAAAGGAGCAGGTAGAAGTTGCAAGGTCCTTGATAAGATAATGGCCATATTTTCTTATTTTCCAATCTAGAAAAACTAAATATTCTTATCTCATTAGTATTATATTGAAAATGTATATACTGTTTTTCTTTTGTGCCATATTGTTCTCTTAAACTTCTGTTTTGTTATATGCACATGCATGTACACACACAAACACACATGTGCATCAACTACAAAATTTTCTATTGAGTCACACACCGGCTAGAAATTGAGAGAGCCAACACTGGGTAAATCAATCTAGAACAAATTAAAAAATGTTGCTTCACAACACTTTTTTCCAGTGAAAATGTAAAGAACAATTAAAACATTTGAAAGATCTCTAATAAAATCCATTAAAGTAAAATAAAGCAAAGGAAACTCTTTCTGCATTTTCAACTAAACTGATTAGATCACCAGTTATTCGGGAAAAGTACCACATTCTCTTCATACCATACAGCACAAGAGGCAAATGAGAGCACTCAAATAATTACAGGCCTGATCTAAGCTCATAAAAATTCTTTACACCTTTAACAATACTTCAGTCAAGTTCAGCTGAGCCCTATACTAGTGTTGTTTACAACCTCTGAGTATATTAACCAAAAAACCCAAACAAGCTTGAGTATGGCAGAGTTTGGGGACAAAAACTGTCCCTTATCTGGACAAACCCAAGAAACAAAGACAAGGAGGCCACATATTCTCTGCCCTTAGTAAGGAAATTCTAAAAATTCAAAAAGCTGAAATTATTCTTTTAAAAAGTCTCCCCCCTCAACCAGAGCTTTGACAAAAATGGCTTAATGAAATATATATATATTAGCAAAAGATAGGATTGAACCATCATAACTGTTACAAAACCGAAGTGTTTTATCTATCATCTGTTACATGAAGAGGGAGTACTAACACTGTTACAAATGTGCARAAGCCAAAGGAGCCAAAATAAAACAGATGAAGTTTATTTATAGCAAATATTATGACTTTCGTAGATGTATGAAAACCAAAAACAAATTCCAAATTACTCTAAACAATATGTTATAAAGTTGTTTTATGGCACAAAAAACCCCCAAATGATTTAACAAAAGCATATAAATACATACAGTAAAAGCTACTGTAGGTAATAGTCCACTAATCTGCTCTTACGGAAGAAAATGACGATGCTCCTGCTGAATTCAGTGGGAGCAGGGTTAGAACCTCCGGGGTGAGTAAGTTGCTGTGTTCGTGTGAGCTGTATACACAGGGTTTATGAGAAAAACCTGAACCTGTCCTCAGAGCTGCCCAGTGTGGTAGACTGCTGTACAGTGTCCTGCAGCAGCCAGGACGCTGAGAAGAAATATTGTGCTAGGTAGTTAACCAGCATAGTCACTGTGCCCAGCACAGGTCACAAAGCACTGAGCAGCTGACTGAAAAAGATAACACTTTCTTAGAACCCTTAGATGCATTAGTGTTGATGGCCGATGCTATCAATTTCTTTGARCACATTTCTCTACCACTCTTTGTTGGCAGGAGAGAATAACTGAGAAGTTCTGCCAACACTATTATCACTACTTCCCTCTCTGGTCTTCATGATCTACAATTAGAGCACTTCTGAGTAGGTGCATTTCAGTTTGGGTTCAGAGTTTTGACCATCTGACTAATTAAACAGACCTATTCAATTTAGTATATTGGGAACCAGCCGCATGAACCTCCTCATTTTGCTCAATATAAGGATGCAGAAACCAAACAGTGAAAGCCACTGAAACCAGTGAAAGCCACTGCTATTAAAGCATGCTAGTAAATGTGACTGCATAAAATCATGTAATGATTTACATATCAAAGCCTTATTTCTATCATTCTAATGCAGAGTCTGTTATTTAAAAGTGTGAGCTTTAATGTTTTTCTCTTAAAAAGAGCAGTAACAGTTTACAACCTCCATCGTGAAACAGAGGCTATCAGTCTAAATGTAATCATATCAGTGTAGCTTTTTCCTCCTATGGTTTTTACATCAGTCCTTGCTATTGAATCATGACAAATAAGTTATAGTTTGTAGTTTATCTTAATCTCTCAGGACTTTATCCTTACCAAAGCACAAGCCAAGTTTTGCATTAAAACAAACCCTTGCCAAAAGTATTAACTCACTGATCAAAATGCCGGCCTTTCCAATCAGACCTACTGGTTCTAATGACATGTGCACTAAATGCTATTTTATCTAAGTGTCTCTCAGCAAATCAAATGTTTCATTGCATGTCTTCAAGAGGTGGGAGCCAGACCTTGAACAAACATTCCATCTAGCTGTCCAGTCTTGTCCCTGAAGTGGGCAGCTCCACATTTCTTGGAACTAACTCAAAAAAAAAAATTAAGTTACTAAACCAGATTGCAACCATTCATTCAAGAACTCGGAGCACTTTGAACTCTACAGCGCTGAACTCGAGTTGAGACCTAGCAGGAAAACAGGATAACAAACAGGAAATCAAGAAACTAGAAAGTTCTTCCTTATAGGTATTGCTCAGGATGCAAGCTGCTGTATTCCATATCCACTGGAACAACTTTATGGATGGCATATGCATTTTTAGGAGTGGGATATTTAAACTCTAGGGTTATAAAACCAGTGCAAATACTAGAATCAAACACAAAGCCAACTGAAGGTGGGAAGAGTGGTTTACTAATGGGCATTATTGACTGGAATTACACTAAGTAGTCCATATGCTGACCTAAYGATCTCAAGAATGAAAAAAAAGGTCCACTATCTTCTTAAGGAACTGCATACAGGATTAATCTCAGAAGCCCCTTTATTGTCAGCCAGGACTTCCAACTCCAAAAGAAAATCACTGCTATGGGAAGATCCATATTGTTCTTAAATATCACCCAATGAATTGTATCAGACATGATTTGCCCCTACAGGAGAGTTAAACAGTACAGATCACTAGGCAAACTGAGCTCACTTGATGTTTCTATGGTTTATCAGCAGCAGGACAGGCAGTGAATTGCCATTGTGAGAAATAAGAGACAAATTTTGTAAATAAATGGCAGCTTAGAACAATAGAGACACCTTCATTTTTGGGTGTGAAATATACAGATATGGTTTAATATCCCAGAGTATTTTTAAGCAAAACCCCTAATGCTGAAGAGTTTACTACAATTAGTCTTAACTATGGCTATACACACTGGGAAGGGTGGGAACAGGAGTTTAAAGTAGCGACAGCAACCAAGGAGGTACAGGATCCATGCATGTATAACCATAATCAGCATTACCTTAATCATGGTTAGGTTCAGTTTTAGCCAGCTGCTGCTTTTGTTTAAATGTTGAGATTGATAATATGGGGAATGTACCTTCTGAGGAGAATGATAGAGGACCAAGTTGACCCAGCTGTCTGCCTTCTAACAGGTTTAAATTACTGCAACATTTTTTCTTCTACTTAGCCTTTGTGCTCTTAGGGAATAAAAGTGATAATATAGTTCCATCTGAGTAATAAGCCTCTGAAATGCTGCAGACAAAACATATTTACCAAACAATACTCACTTGTATTCTAATGAAGTGATAGCAATTAAAATGTAGGAGCTTTCAAATATGTTCTACTGTTTGATTTTACTTACAAAATAGGTGAGGTAGGTAGGTATGTAGGTATGTTTTAATTTGTATTACAATGCCTATAGCTCTTAATCAAGATAACGAGTCCCTTCACCCACCATCAGAGTACACAATCTAAGAGCTAAAAACTGAAAGACTGCCAGGTACATGGCCACTTCACAGGCTGCCCTAAAATTAAGATCTATTTCTTCCCATRTGCTGTCTGGACGGCTTAAGCAACTCAAAGTGGATCCTCCACACTGAGCAGAGAGACATACATTGCTGATCAACAGCAAATGCTAAGTGCAGGGCACAGCTATACTTCTCAGGAGCATAAGTGGGCTATCCAATGCTGGAAAAGGAGGCTGCTCCTAGCTATAGATGCCAACAACTGCATTAACTTATCAATTAAATCCCTCAGCAGGGAGATCTTGGGGTTGGTCTCTGTTGCCAGAACCACTTCTTAGCCAACAGTGAAAGAGCTGCAATAGTTTTGGCTGGCTGCTGAACAATCCAGGCTCAATTAAATGTCCTAACCAGCATAATTTTAAGGCATGAACTTGCAAGTCTGAGACACTGGAAACCAGATGAAAGTGGGCCCTGAAACCAATGGATTTTAGGTCTCTAGACTTCTTGCGGATGTACAGAGTGACTCTGCGTGACAGGAAATAACTTGGAGTTGCGCCAGTTCCTGCTCCTCAGTGAGTTTAAGCAAGACTTAGTCACTAACTTGCTCAGACTGAGGCAATGCTGGGCAAAAGACAGGCAGAAATCCAGCAAACCAACTGGAAAACTTTGAAATCAAATGACAGGTGAATTTAGACATTTTGTAGAGTCAGAGGCTGAACAAGGTTTGCTTGGAGCAGTTTTAGAATCAAAAGCTCCAAGCATGCCAAAGTTCTGTTTTCAGCGCCAAAGTCCTAATTGGTTTAAGCCCTATAAACAACACAGAGTGGAAAAATATTAACACGTTAGTGCTGGCTGATCAAAGAACAGAGTGATTTCCCAAGGCCACTTTGGCAAAAGAGACAAGAACTGAGCACAGATTTCTCAAGTCCTAGCCCAGCATTTCCATCAGAGATTCTTTTTAAAAGATTTATTTCCCAAATAATCTTACCAATAATGCATAGTTCACCCCCCTAAGTGTAGGTTAAATTATTATCAAAGAATAACTACCCTGAAAAGACTTTCTGTTTTCTCTTTCGTTGTACTAAACAACCTAAACAAACTCAGTCTTTCCTTGTAGATCACATTTTCTAGATGTCTGATAAAATCTGTTGGTTTGCTCTGGACTCTTTCCAATTAGTACACATCTTCTGAAGTGCACCAATTAAGATTAGTTCTGGCACAGCACCAGGCACATTAATGAGAATGATGATTATTAAAAACTCTCTCAAAACATTTCAGTTTGTGCACTTATGAAGTACACAATATAAGCAGAAAGAAAAAGAAATAAAACCTTTTGGAAATTTAAGTCTCCCAAAAGAGTTCTATCACCTAGTCAAGGATGCCGGTAAACAAAGTCAGATTATTACTCAGACAGTATTTGAAGTCACAGAAAGAGCAAATAACTGACATATTCTGGCAGAGTCACCCAGCATCCAGAATGGGGACAATGATCCAATTCCACTGAAAGAAAAACAGTTAGACAGTCTGTCTCTATGAAATCAGAAATTTAGAAATATACAGACCAATACCAAAACCTGTTACTGAAAAAGTACAATGACATAATCTAATGGTACTCTGACACCTGTTCCGAACTTCTGAACTTTATAGAAATTTTGCTTGAAGACAGTATTGTAATTTATCTCAAATAACGTGTCTGAATCTGAGGAAAAAAAAAGCTGGTTTTCAGGAGGTATCTGCTAACATATACAAAGTTAATACTAGCTGCAATAGGATGATTTTTACAAGATAAGCAGTCATGCAGACCAAATCAAATTTTCTCCAAATGTGTTTGCGTGCAGTTTCTCCTTGGCTAACAAAAATGATGCTCACACTCAGTTCAATGGCTTCTCTACCTGTAACACAGTAATTTATGAATCCTAACATAACTAATATCAAAATTTCAGAAAATAATCTATGAGTTCCCTGTTACAAATGGGATCCACCAACTTAATGGGAGTTTTGACAACTTGAAATGGTCATGTATCTGTGTATACATTCGTGGTGCATGATATAGCTGCACTCCTGCCCTCCAGAGTCAGGCACTGTCTTATATTCTTAATATAAGAAAATACTCAATAGTGAAGGGATCCTATCTCAGAAAGAAGACCAGACAATAGTAAAGTTATTGCTAAGCTGAAAAAAACTTGTTCTGTGGCAAAAATCCTTTTGTCAAGATGAAACTTAAGTTGTGAAGCAAAAACCGAAACACTTTTCTTTGTCTTCTTAAAACAATAGCAAAAAAATTTTACCTCCTCCCTATATAAGATATTCAGGTATTTATGGCCTATACAAAGACACGAGTTATCATTATCAATAATAACAAACACAATTAGGGTTGCTTTTTGCGACATTAATACAATATCTTGTTCCCACTTTCTTCTAGGCAGCAAGTCACATGAAATTAATTAATGAGCTGCTTCCAAACTGTGTCTTACTCCCACCCAAAAGCAATGAAAAATTAAATTTATCATATTTCATGCCCTTATTTTCTCAAAGAGAGCATTGGGTAAAAGTGAACTTAGAAATGTATGTAAAACAATGAAGGTATAAGACTTGATGAATTTAAACTAAACTAACCACTCTGGCTTTTGAAAGCCTCGCTGGCTTTTGAAAGCTATATGCTCAGGCATTATACTACCTTGCCAGACAGAAATACATTAGTTAGAAAATGAGTCCTCTGGCAAAAACACAGAAGGGAAAAAAAAATCAGAATAAACTAATTTTGTATTAAAAGCAAAATAAAAAAAACCCACACTATTGCTGCACATCTTGATAACTCCTTATAGAAGTCTTCAAAATTGTCAATATTTCATGCCATCGAGTGGATTACATACATCAGAGAAATTAAAACCAGTCAGCTTACTGGCCAGGTCTAAGTCAGTTCTTTTCCTCAGTATGCAAATGACTGAACTCAATGGAAAAACTCCCCATACGGTGACTTTCCTTGATCCACTTCACACTTGCTCTACAATATCCTAACAGTGATTTTCAGAAGTTTTTTTAATTATAAGAGAAAAACAACAACAAAAAAAATATTTTTGAATTTTAGATGGCAGATTTTGCATTAAAACATGCAGAAAAATAATATATTAAACTGACACAGACCTTCCAGGCCAGCAGTACAAGAAAACAACCCTTTCATAACTGAAATACTGACAATGCTAAAAACTAGAAGAGATTTTAGTAACTGATCATCATGGGACAAAGAGTCAGCTCCACTAACTAATGATTACAAAATTAAACTCATTCACAAAGATCATTTGACTTGAGTCTTTTGATTGGAGCCTATCCAGCTTTGTCAGTTATGTTGGTTGCAATAAAAAACCACATTGCTTACAGCTCAGTCTTGTTATCAACTATGTATTTGCAGGTATTTCAGTATATTAAAAATTACAGTGAAAATTCAGAATCCTTTTAAATATAAAAAAATTGTAACTTTTACACTAAACTTGTTATGTTCAAGCTTTGCTTTTTAAAAGAAAATGCCTTCTCATCTCCATTACAGTGTAATCCAGATTGACTGAAGATGCAATTACAACATCTTAGCTGTTGTCAAGTCTTGTGTTTGCTGTTTGGTAGTGCAGCAAGCACAGCTGCTGAAAAAATAGAAGCAATACCTTGGAAACAGCAAAGGCTAAGTATATGTATCAGTCTTATGCGTAACATTTTAGGAAAGAAATATGATTCAATTACTACCAAGAGGCTAATGTAATTGAACAAGAACAGATTGCCATAGCTTTGCAGAAAGCCCAAACAGTTGTTTGCTACGAGCGAACTATTTCAGAATAACTCTGGATTATCTCTGCCTCAGAAGGGATATTACTTAYGCAGAAATATCTACACTTCCTTCTGCTTTTCTTACCATTTCCCTTTCAAATAGTGACTGACCTTGAACCTTCAYGAATGTATAAAATCACTCAGATGCAAGGCAAGTTACCATGAAAAAAAAATTATGTATCCAAAATCATGAGTTCTCACTTTGTTGCTACATGAATCTTTTACCCCTCTTGTTTCATTAAGTTCACTTTTGTTAACTTCTCTCTTTCTTTGCATTTTACTTTCATAAAATAAATATGAAAATAAACTTGTATCCCAAGACAAATCAACAAAATTGGTCTGTGACTTCCCTGAATACAGCAAGACTAGCATGCTCCTTAACAAAGTTAATGTGATACATCTTGGGAAAGAGGGGAGAAAATAAGAGACTTACATTTGAGAAATGCAAGTTAACCCTCTCCTCCTAAATGTAGTTTCTCATTTAATTCATAATAAAACCTATTTCATTAGGGAACTTGGTCTTGCTCACTGACATTTTTATATTATTATAGGTATTCAACGCAAGTTAGAATGTTTCAGCATTTTCAAATAAACTGTTATTTTACTGGAAGTAAGTATCAAGAAACATCACTCAATATTGCTGGAAAACCATTTTTGAATGTTGTGCAGACTTAAATACAGTAATCAACTGTCTGAAAAGAGTTACATCAGTCAATATACCTTTTTTCCTAGTAATTTTTTGGAAAAGGGCTGAAAATGAGTCACGTCTTTGGGGTTACAAAATTATTATTTTTTGTAGGTAACACTGTTGTTAAATTTAACAAATTCCAGGTAAATACTTCTCCCTCTAGTTAATCATTCCTTCGTGAATACCAAAGCAGTATTTGTGTTTCAATTCTAGAGAGGAAAAATAACACACCTTAAAAAGAACTATGCTGATGCATGTTTCATTGACATGTGCTATATATTGTTTCTCCCTCAGGAATAGTTAGAATTGTTAGCAGGAGTAATAATAATAGTAATAGTAGTAGTAGTGATGATGATGATGATGATGATGATGATGATGTTGTAAATGGACATTAATCTTGCTGATTTCTGTTATTCCAAACAATCCATCTTCCATCACCTTTCTCCTTTCAACCTTGCTTTCATTCTTCTCCTACCTACCACCCAGTGAACATAAGAAAGCTGACGGGTAGTACTATTTTCTGGAAGTAGGAACCATCCCTGAGGCCGTATTCATAAAGCAGACTTTTTGTGCACAGTATCTCACGTCAGTTCTGTAATTCACTCAGTGCTTGGTAGAGAGCCAAAGGAGACGCCTACAGTTCATACACAGAGATGTGCAGGGTAGGACTCACCCTTTAAAAACACAACAAAACAAATCTATTTGAGCTTATCTCCCACATAGATCTTCCACATATCTTTGCATATAGGAATCTATGCACTTGAAAATTCTGAACTAAGCCTCTTCTTCAAAGTCTTACATCAGACAGAGAAAGAGCTATAGAAAAACCTGTATTTTCTGAACTAAAAGTTATGGGCTTTCACTCAGGGCAGAAGCTCACTTCCCTCCACTATACCGCAAACAGCTGAGACTGCAGTAGGAAATACTTAGACTTCATTGAATTACTTGTGACATTGCCAATATTTTAGTGACCATGTCACAAACTGACCCACCAAAGCAACTGATGTCATCTAGGTGAATGCAGGAGACAAAAGAAAGCAAAAGAGCAGCTCTATTTCAAATGTGTCTTTTGTCATTCCATCAGATTTGTGCTAAAAATTTTACATGTTAAATTGAATGTGCAGAATGTGGAAGAAAAACTGCAATGCATTTTTAAATGCTTTTAAAGAGCAACAGTACACTGATTTCTACATGCAAGTGTTGTTCCGTATTAATATTTAATTGGTTAAAACACTGCTGTGTAAGTAGTAAGAAAAAAAAAGTTTTAAAAATAACAATTTAAAAATATTATTACTCCCTTTTGTGCATAAAAGATTTTAAATAGCAAATTAAGTATACATAAGTATAGACTTTATATCTCATTTTAAAATATACAACATGCACAAATTGCTAGTGAAACTTTAATAACAATCTGGGGACAATGTCTCATAGCTGCATTAAAACAGCGAATAACAAGAAAGTCAAAAGTGGCAAAGTTAAACATTCTCTAGTCTATTCCTATTAACAGTGTAAATCATCATGGAAGGAACCGTTCACCAAGATTACTATGTTCTACCAAGGATGTGTATTGCCTTAAAATTGAAATGCATTTAACTTACATTAAATGTTGGAATTATACATAAAGAAACAAAACAGTACTATACTGTAAATACTTGACAAAAAAAGACTTTCACAAGTTGTTAAAACACATGCATGGATCTGTAAGTCTATTCTATTTACTGATATACATGCAGTACCATGGTCTAATTCTTATCTCCAGTTCAGGAAAAGAAGAGAGGATTTTCAGAGACAAAAGGAGTACTAGGGCTTGAGAAAAAAAAGCCTGCAGGTAAGAATCCAAGAAAGGTCAGAGGCAGGTCAGGAGAAAGCTGAGGTTCAAGATCTTTGTTTTTCCTYAGAATAAAAGAAAGTCACGGCAAGAGTTCTGCACAGAAATGCAATATGCACATGTTCTATATTAAAAGAAGAGAGAGCTCTCAGCTCTTAAATAACCATGAACATTATAACAACCACTGTAATGTTAAGAGAAAAAATARACGGTTAAGTCCCAGAAAATACCAAGTTGAAGATTCAGATTTCTTAGTTTTTCTGATTAATGCTCAGAGAAGGATCAAGAAAAGACGAGAGTAACTTACAGCTTAAACTGATGGCTGACTCTGGTTCACTTAGGCCATGCTCTCGCAAAGGACAAACACAAATTACATCCACTTGAGCATTTTCGGTTATGCTACCTAAATAGGGCAATACGGAAAAAAGGACATGTGGTCTCTTACAACAACCAGAACCTTGATTCTCTTGATTGTGGTCTCTAGACCACTACGTTTCTCAACCTTTTTAATTGAAGGAACACTTAACCTCTGGAAGAAAAACAAACTCAGACACCATCTTGTGCTTACTGTGCTGAAGTAGTCACAATGGCCTTCTTTTAGAGACAAATGAAAACAAAGATTAAAAATTTATCCTAATTTTTATTCTCCTCTTCCATTTTGCTTGTATGTATGGGTCAATATGGCTGTGCAGGAATTTCTGTTTTCGACTTGGTTTTTGAGCTCCCTTTTGATATTTTATTGACCATCAATTATCCGCAGACTATGGGCTACATAGCATTGCTTTAGGTGGTGCTGCAATTAAATCACATCACTCAGTGAGTACTGGAACTAATGAAGCTTGGTCTCTTAAAGATTTGTTTTTCATGGTTGATTGACTTTGGTGCCTAAGAATGCAAACTCCAACTGAAGCCTTCTCTTATGGCAGGCATTTATAAGGGCTGGCTGGCTTATTGTTTACTCTTTCTTTCCCTGCTCCCCATTCTCCAGTGGTTAATAGTGTGCAATTTAACAATGTAGCTTTTTCTTTGTCTGTAGCCCTTCCAGGGGACATTTACAGAAGCTTTTTACTATACTCTGCCATCTATTTTCTCAAAGTTTGTAGGAATTGATCAGTCTTTGTAAGACATGTTTGAAGTTGGCCACTGAATTCAAAAAAGTTATTATGGAGATRTAGGGGTAATTGGTCACTGAACACACACTCCGTAAACATGTATCTTGCTTCCACAGGAAGCGAGGCTAAAATAATTTGCCATACTCAATTTTCCAAAACTCATTGTCCATTTATTGGGGAGAAAAAAATACAAAATCTTGCTACTGAAATACGAACAGAACAAAACAAACCATTCCCCTCCCCTTGCTTTAATGCCCTCCCCATACCTCATGCCTTCTAGACAATCCTATTCTCTTTCTTCCTCCAGCCCCAAACTGAGCTGCTACGCTCCCACACTCTTCTGTTGCATACCGCTTACTCTCATACACTAGGACCAGAGTCCCTCATTCTCCATTACCTGTGACTATACTCTTATCTCTCAGACATCTAAGCCACACCCAGCCTCATTATCTGCTCCCAACCTCACCCTATCTCAGCCCTGCTTCCGAGCCAGAAGTGCAGGCATGCTTCAAAACAATAACCCTGTATGAAGCAAGAGACTTCAAAGAGTGGCTCAACATTTATCTGCTACAATTTCAAGAGTGAGGTGAATGTACATTAATAAATTTCATGCTATTGTCAGTGTGAAAACAGTACTTGATAAAAAGATAACTGTACGCTTTGTCTGCCTTTCAAATACATTCCAATATGTTCATATAAAGTCTGAGTTTTCTGAGTTTAAAAACAACCTTGCAATACCAGACTTAAAGCAAATGTTTGTGTTCATTACAACAGGAGATGAGATGTACTGGTTTGTAAATTCCTCCTCCCCCCCCGCAAAATAAGTCATACATCCCATGCTGCTAAGAGATAGCCCACCAGAAACAACAACACTTTTGACAAGTTGTTTTCATAGATTGTTAGGATTCAGCACACAAACCTCTAGGCTTACATGAAAAACTAATACATTAATTGCTGATTCAGCAGTGCCTCAATGATGAGTAACAGATCTGAAAAGACGACAATGTCAAGGTATTGAAACAATTGTATTCTCAAAACACAGAGCCATTTTGGAAGATGTTTGTACGCAGGAAAATACATTTTATGGAACTGTAGATAAAAATTAATGGTTTCTACCCCTCTCAATCATTCACTCATCTGTTACAACTTTTGAATTAACACTTTTTGGTCTAGGAAAAAGGTGTAGGAAAAAGATTCTCCTTATAATTCCAAATTTCTAGATAAAGAAACTAATATTGTCTAAAACCAGAGGCAAGCAATTTTATTGATTTCTACTAACTGGAGTCAAGTCTTTGCAATTTGTCATTTTTTAATTTCTCCACAATGCTGCTTAAAAAAACTATTAATTTTAATGCAATCATACACCAAATTCTTGCTAGGCATTAAGTTAAATTAAGTGTGCCCATGGTGATTACTGTTATGTATTATTTACACCGCTACATATGCAAAAAAACTCATATTACAGACTAGAACCTTATTGTGTCAAATATTGCATACATAATAGTAGAATCCATACTTCATACCTTAAATGAGAAGCAACATATGCATAGCTCAGTGAGATGGGAGGAAATATGAGACAGTAAATAATTGGACAGTGCAGTACCCAAGTTCCCTAACCATTGTAAAACTATAGACTTTAAATTATATGCAGTAAAAAAAATGACTAAAGTAGGATTCTACTTTAAGTATAATGTCAAAAAACCATATACCACCATAAGRACAAACCCCTGCCCCTTACTTACCATATAAATAAGATATTTTGTAATGACAATATATATTTAAGGTATAGTTTTACAGACAAAAACATATATATGTATATAAATAAAACATATACATAACTATACTCAGTCTGCTTTCAGAACATAATAATCATGGAATCAAAGAGAGAAGTATGAGGAGACTGACCAAATGCCAACAGTGCAGACATTCAGTTGTTATAGGGAGTGTTTATTGTCCTGGAACAGGAGCCAATATTGTGCATTGAAAAGCCATTGGTTAAAATGTCTGAACGCTGTTGGGAAGAAGGACCAGAAATTAAAACATTCCAGCTGTTCTAGCTATGTTCCCTAATTGCTGAATTGTCCGGCAATACTCTTTCACACTACTTCAGTGTGCCTTTGTGAAGCTGCACAGAGCTGGCACAGGAGAGAGAATCCTGATCCCAAATCAGACAGCACTCATTGGTCATAGTCTGCCTTGAGAGGAGAGATTGGTTTGAGCTTAGGCGGGCACAGAACACGGTTTTCTAGGTCCCAAGTTCTCTAATCATTATGATACTGTAGGCCTCGTGATCACTGCTAAAATGTTTCCCTCTGCTTCTGTCCTTACCGCAACTTCTGTACTTTGGTTGCTTTCAGATCTTTTGTGTACTGGATATACCCTTAACCATGCCCCTGATCCACCCCTCCATGGATTTCAGATGATATACTACCCACTGTCTGGACCCCAAACAAAACAGGTGTAAGTCAAGCAGCAATTCTTTTGCTGCAATGAAGACATCAGGTGCCCACTGCACACGCTTACGGACACCGAGTACATCCACTGTCAGACTTGGGTGACTACATCTGCAGGGTTTTGTGGCTTGTGCTCTTGAAGGTAGAATTTAAGTTCTACCTAAACCACATTTCAGGTGCCTAAATGCTTTTTTGAATATGGTCCAAAGAAACTTATCCAAAAGTTTTCTTACTCTGTATGAGTTTTGTAATAATAAATCTCCATGTAAAAAAATAACAACAATTACCAGAGAAATCTTCCCTCTACTCTCATTAGATACTGCTTTTTGGATTTTTCACAGTTGGAAGATTAGGGGCATAAGCAACCAACTTAACCACTTGCATTTAAGACTTGTATTATAAAACCTTGCTCATTTCAAGCAATAGAAACCACACATATACACAGACTAGTTCTGCATGCCTTTGCTCAGGTGAAATCAGCTTGTATTTGAGTCTATTAAAGGCAGAAAGATTTGGTTTCAGCCTCATCTTTTACTACTGTGTTACTGTTAAGGAAGTTGAATTATTACACTTCACTTTTACTTTTCTATAGAATTTTTTGAACTATTCTGTAGCATGAGGGGATTATAGTTTAACGTAAGGCTTTTGTAAGATGTTTGTGAAATTAAAAAAGAGCAGAAATGCAAATAATGATATTGTACAGTAATTTTATGTGCTACTAGAGACATTAATTTACAGTTTTACTGGTTCACTTCCTGTTAAGTTCTAGAAGAGTTCTCCAGAAGTATAGTTTGAGGAAAACTACTGCCACTCACCTAGACCTTCCAATTAAAGGCTAGCAGTGCTCACTGCCAATCCTCTGCGTGCAGTAACAACAGCAAAAACATTCACTGGAAAGGAAAGATACAACTCCAGCCAGTGGATGCTCTAGTCTTCTATAACCTAGATTTTGCAAAAGCCCATCCTAAAATCCATGCTTATCAAAGGTACATTGTTCAACCATGCCAAAAAAGATCTATTAATATCTAAGGATAAACCCAGTGTATTCTGCAGTCTATTTTATAGATATCTATTCTGAATCTGAATTCTCCAAAACTCTCCTTACTTTGCAAGGAAAAAAGGAAGAAAAATATCAGAAATAAACTCAAGGAGACGCCATTAAAAACTTTCAATATGCTCATAAATGACTATCTCAGGAATATTGTGTACAGAAGCTACTTTTATATTTATTTAAAATAAATCTTCATGCAGACTCTTTTGCAAAGTTCCAACTTTGGTTGATTCATGTTTTGATAAGTTTAATGGCTTATGAGACCTTACCTGAGGTTAACAGTGTATTTCAGCCCTCTAAAGAACAAAGCTCTGAAGCAATGAGGCAACCAAACCTGCATTAGTTCCTCCTAGCCTTCAGCACTTATGATAGGATCTGTAACCTTTACTGGCCACAGCACAGCAGAAAAAATAAAGGTGGTTATCTGCAAAATGAAGAACACTGTGTTTGTACTTTTTCAGATACTTAACAAGTATAACTCTTAAGTATAACTTAAATGTTTTCAGCAAGTTTTCAGTGTATGGCTTCTAACTGTTACATACTTATTTCTTATCTACTGCCCTAGAAGTAGTTGGAAAAATGCAAGCATCTTGAGGTTTTATAAGACATTTAAAACCGAACTTGTGACATTAACAAACATGTGACATTTTGCATTCATAAGTGTATCACATGTCTTTTAAGAGGGAATAATACTTGGAATGTCACTGTTCCCCAGGGTGAGACAAATGTATGACAAAGCTTGTTTTGAAACAGGGAGGAGGCAAGCCAGAGAACCCCATAACTTGTGTATAGGGTATTGTTTCAAGTCACTACACGCTTTTCATACTTCATAAGGCAAGAAAGAAGCACTTAGCAATTTTACACATATAATCTACTAAGAAATAATGCTCATACTYTTCATGAAGTATCAGTATCAGATTACTGATATTAGTAACAAGCAAACCCTAGGAGTAGAGAAATTAATAGCTTATACAAAGAGCAGAGACAGAAATATTGCCATTTACACCTTCACCTGCCCTTTGCTGCTGGGAATATAATGCTGCATCCAGTGGAAAGTTCCTAAATATAATTTTCTCCCCATTAAGAAGTGTTCCTACCTAAAGGTATAGGTATTTTTTTCTCTAGATTTCAATTAGATTGCTTTACATCAGAAAAACAAACAAACAAACAAGCAGGAAAGAGAAATGGAGCTTATTAGCAGACTCTGGAAGCACTACCAAAGGATTGTAAAAGTACTACAGGTAAAGGGACTACCCTTGGAGTAAGTAAGTACCTAATTTTGGACAATCTCAGAACAGAAGTAGGACTGTAATTTTCTTTAAATGTAAGCTTTAGTTGATATACAGAAAACATTATTTCTTGAATTCTGCAAATCAGATGGATTAATTAGGTTGCTAACTGTAAACAGCTAGTCTTACTGCCCACAATGGATTTTGCGAGTGTACAGTTCACATGTTCTGTTACAATTGCTGCATGCAAATACTCAAACTACCACAGTTTTCAGGCACTTGTACTTGTATTACCAGTTAAGAGAAGACTAGTGTCATTTTCTTTTAGAAAAGTCTAGTCCAAGATACTTTTAAAAGTTGACCTGTACATAATGTTTCTTTCTTTTCCAAACTTTGTGGTTTTCCTATAGATTTTCTATGAAGAATGAATAGGTTGGAAAGTAGTACTTTTAAGAGCTTCCCCTTTGTTTCTTGAAGGAATTTACATGCCCAAATCAGATTGCTGGCTCTCATGTTGTTTTTTAAAAACAACAAAATACCAGACTTTGCTGGAAGTTGCTTCAGGGTCTCATACTGTAAGCTTTTGTTCCTTTCAATTAACAGTGGCGCTGGACTTTCTGAGACAACCACTCAAAGGCCTTGCTTGTGCCCCAAAGCTCATGCTACTGCTGCCTCCATAGCGTTATGTTGTATGGTACTAAGCTAAAGCTTCATTAGTCTTCAGTGTAAGACACAACTTGAGCCTCATGTTTGCGCATAAAAGTACTTCTGGTTTGTAAATCTGTACGGAATGCCTGTGCCTTTTCTAACGGTGGCCAACGACAACCAGCCCCTTGCCCCTGCCGGGGATGGTGTTCAAGGTGTCGCCGGGGTCGAAGGTAACTCGCACTGCAGCGAGGCAGCCGGGCTGCCACCGCGGGCCCCGCGTCCCTGTCAGCTGCTCCACCGCCGTCGTGGGCTGCGAGGAGCTGCCGCTCCCCCACCTCCATCCGTCCTCCCAAGTACGGGAAAGTATAAGTCATTCAGAGAGGGAGAGGAGGTCAGACGGCAGAGGAAGGGGACCAGCCGGACAGATCCCGCCGGCTCCGAAACGGGGCGACTGACACGGCCGCGGCGGAGCCTCCCGGCGGGGCGCAGGAGCCCGCCCTGCCTGCGTAGCCCGGGAGGGAGGCGGGTGGAGAAGACACCCCCCCGTTTTCATCGCTGGCACACCACCGGGGTCTGCTGGCTCTCGGCGCCGACGCCGTAGAGGAGCTTTCTCGGAGGGGCAGCGACTCACAAAAGCCTTCCTTATCCTGCCCAAGCACGCTCTCCCGCGCGGACGGCACCCCGGCGCTGGAGCCTGGCCCCTCCTCCCCTGCCTCCGGAGAGGTTGATTCAGCCCGCTCGGCTCTTCTCCCCGCCGCAGTGCCCAAGTTGGTTCAGCCCGGGGCAGGCGCTAGGAATAAGCCCTGTCCCCTTTGAAGAGCCTCGGTTCAGGCTCTCCTTTTCCCTCCCACCGCCGCTGCGCACTACTTGGTTCCGACTGGGCCCTCCCGCCCGGGCGGCGGCGGCGGCTCCACAAGTTCCTGCTCCCCGTGCCCGGGGCGCGCGCACGAGGCTGGCTCGGCCGTTGGGGGCGCGCGGCGGCGGCGGGAGCAGCAGCAGCAGCAGGGGCGGCCGCGGCGGCGCGAGGGGGGTTGTTGTGCAGGAGCCGCCGATGCCGCTGTGAGATGGCATCATTCTGCGCGGCGGCGGAGCGCGGCGCGGAGGGGTGAGGAGCCGCCGCGGCGGCGAGGAGGAGAAAAAGAAGAAGAATAATAAGAAAAAGGTGGGAGGAAGGAGAAGGAGGCGGCAGCAGCTGTGAGGCTGCGAGCCACGGTAAGGAAACAAAACAGCCAATGCCGCAGCCGTTTCGCTTCGCGGTCTGGCCCGGCAGAGCCCGACCGGCCTGAGGAGAAAAACGGCTGCCGTTTTCCTCGCTCTTCTTCGCCGCCGTTCGGCCRGGGGGAAGTGGGGGCGGGAGGGTGGGCTCTGGACGGGTGCGAGCTGCCCCTGTCACTGAGGGGCGGGGAGGAGGGGATGGGCGTGGGGGCTAAAATGGCGAAGGGAGCTGTAGTAAGGTCTTGGTCTCTCCGGCACTTCAACTCGTCGCACACCCCGGGCCCTACTGGAGGGGRGTGGCGGCTGTTGCTTCTCCCCTTTCGATGACCCCGTTTGGTGACTAGAGGATTGCTGTGTTTTCTGTGCCGTCTCCCACCCTGGCTCATGTCTGGTCAGGGCTGAGGGCCTCTTGGCCCACACCTGGCAAGGGGAGGGAGGGTCGGTACTTTCGTGAGCTTGTGGAGGTATGGGGCGGGGGGGAAGCAGAGGGGGAGTGTCGCTAGTGTCCGGTGTCAGGCGAATAACCTTGTTTATTCCTGTCTACGGCCTTTCGAGTGAGGGTGACTGAGGGCTGAGTCCTGACCTGTGTCAACTCTGAGTGGATTGCGAGAGGCATTAGTGACTGGGAGTCAGTGAGGCAGTTCCACGGCCGACCCTTGCTTGGTTATCTACGGGATGAAAGCAGAGGAGAAGGATAGCGTTACGTTTCAGTTCACCTTCTTTTGGTGAAACTGGGGAGGGAGGAGGTGAAGAGCCGTTTCCCCTCTACAATGAGCTGCTGTCACCCCTCGCAATATGTGTAGTGTGCCTCCTCTCAAGAGGAGGGGGCACAGCAGGGTGGGAAGTCCTTACGGTTGCTGCTCAAGTTATACGTGTCTGCCAGTCTCTTTGGGTCCTCCTAATGTGTGTTTTGCTGAGCAGACTGTGTGAATTCAAGACCTCAAAAGACCTATTTATGTCATTTATCTTTGTTTATGTTGTGGCAAAATGTTACAACTCAGTTGTAACTGTTATTTACTTGTTTTTATTTGCAGATGTCTTATTTTTGGAACAATACCAATTCTCATCCCAGTTTAACTAGGATGATCTAGCTCTGCTTCCAGATCTATAAATGTTTAAACTGTACATCAAAGAGAGAAGAGGACTTAACACTATCTAATCATTTTAATGGGAGCTCTTCGATGTTTGGGTGAAACTGTAAAAAGAGCTTTTCATAGTTCAGTCGTATTTTCACATGGCACCTTGACATGTAGAAAATAATCAGGATATTTTGTGTTAAAGAAACCCCAGGTTATGCAAGTTTAACAACACTGGCTTACTAGGTGACGCTGTCACTGACTGCAGGTGGCTGGGTTATGTATAGTCATACACGTGAAAGACAATATGGCCTTCATAGTAATAAGAGTATCCCCTTAAAATTCGTGTTCTGGTTTAATCCCTTTGTGACAGAGGAACAAATTATTGGTGGGCTGTGATAATGCTTCACTAACTTGGGCTGTTGTGGTTTTTTTTTTTTTTTTCCTTAGTTTTGTATGCTGCCTTATCTGAGTCCATGTTGGTCAAGGTATAAACTGAATTATTACTTCTCATTGATTTTAACACAATAAAGATTAAAGAAATTTTGCATAGAAAAAAATCTGAAGGATTTTTCATGCTTTTGAGAAAAATTTTACAGTTGTAAAAGCACAGTTTATCTGGACTCTTGACAACGATGCTTTCAAATGGGGCAACTAGAAATACTTTCAGCTCTTGTTGCTTGTGAAACTGTGGGTTTAGAATCCTTTTTTCACGTCTTTGGTGTGTATTTTGAGCTATATTTTAAAGATCTGATCCTCTAAATGCTTCCAACTTGAGTAACTTACCGCTATCAGTAGTCTTTTTCCAATGATACTGTAGAATAATTCCCTTAAGTACATAATTATATTTGAAAACATGAAAGCAGTTTTACATACCGGGGACTGATTTAATCTCTTGGCATGGGACACCTTGTTACTGAAAGGATATGGATTATTTTTGTTGGAAAAATAATTTACATTTGTTGCTAAACATCAGTGAACAAAACATTGTAAGTCAGCCTGTGTGTTTTTATTAAAAGGGTTGGCAATGAAGTTTAAATAATCACCTGTCTACAAGTGCTTCTTAAATCATGGGAATACTGACAGATATCAGAGCCAACCCCTTTTCCTGAGTCTGTGGAACCCTTGGAAGAAGGAGGAATGTCTGCTAGTTTTATTGCTTCTCATTTTCCTTCTTATCTTTCCATATGAAGTTGGAAATTTTGATAAGTTGGAATTTCTGCCCACTTTCATGTTTTTTCTCTTAAAAGAATGTGTGTGGGAAAAGAGATTTCTCCTGGTCTTTGGATACAAAGAAGAGTTGCGGGTAAGGATCTATGACAGGAAGTTGGTATTGCATTTGGTTTCTTCATGCTTCAGTATTCCTATGCCATTAAAACACTAGATTTGAAAACTAAGGTACCATAATCAAAAAATCATGACCTAAGCCATGTTTATTAATTGGAAATGGCTACTATTTATGCACTTAGAGCAAACACTCATTGTTAGCTTAAAAAAACCACAACCCAAATCCCCCCAAAATACCCAAGTTCATCCTAGAATTTAGTTGGGTGAAATGCAGATAACGAAGTGAGAAGGCTTGGAGAGGGAATGGATGGAGTGATAGACAAAAACAACAACAAAAAAGTGCTTCCTGCAAACTATGCTTAAGTGATTCTTGGAAGTTATTTTTAACTTGGTTAAAAAGACTCTCTTTCTTCATAAAGACTGAAGAGAAGGAGTGAACCTACTGATAAAAATGTCATATCTTTTAAGCTAGGTTAGTACTTCTCTTACCTGCTTCTGCACAGTGTAACATTCACCTCAATTGAAAAAAAAAAAATGGCTTTCTAGCTCTGCATCAATTGCATACGACTCAAAGTCAGTAGAAAAGCTGCTCCAGTGTGCCTTCCTGTATGAAGGTGTGTAAATTGGGGCAGGGTTCCCCAGTTTCTATGGTAGTGTCAGATTAACCAAAATCCTGTCATTTTTGCTGTCCTTATGAAACTTGTAAACCAGAACTGCTGAACTCTTCCTTTGAATTCTGAGTTAAGCAATGTCTAGTGACATTCTTCTATATTGCTTTGGTCTATGTGCAAATGCAGACAATAGGAGTTGATTACATTCAGGTCCTTCTTTAAAAGTTTGTTTTCATTGCATAGAATCGTACAATGGTTTAGGTTGGAAAAGACCTTTAAGATCGTCAAGTCCAACCGTTAACCTAGCACTGCCAAGTCCACCACTAAACCATGTCAGTAGGCCACTTTCTTTCTCTGTAGGTGTTAGTTCAGATTTATCATAATCTGCTGACGTTCTCCTGTAGTGACATAAAATAGTCATAGGTAAGGACCATTGGAAGTATCTGAGATCTCGCCTCTGTTTTCTTGAAGTAAAAGGATATGGCTGGAGAGAGAAATCTCCTCTTCCTCATCAGCAGGAGTTGGAGTGTCCGGAATAGGCATTCCAAAGGCTTTTAGAAAAGAACAGATCTTATGACTGGTGCACCCTCTTTTTTTTTTTTCCTGTAGAACAGTGACATGGCATGGTTTTTGCTAAAATTTGCTACAGTACCTTTTAAGAGGGAGTTTTTTGTTTTTAATTGCTTTTTGTCAGTGAAAAGTTCTAATTACTGCTTCTTGGGATATGTTTTTGCTGTGTTTGAGTACCTAATAGTTTAACCAGAAGCATACTTAAGTTTAGCTCTGTTTTGCAAGTGTAGTGTTGCTTTACAGAGGAACACTAGAGGTTCCAGGGAAGCTATCAGCTGTCAGAATAGTTATAGTATGCCAGAATTATTTACCTGGGAGAGTGTTATGGTTTTTTTTCTTTTTTTAAATTTCTTAGTATTTCAGGGAAAGTATGTCAGGGAAACCTTTATGCTCATGTTACGTGTAGGTCTTAGTAACTACTACACATGTGGTATGTAGTATGAAGCAATTAATCAATTGCAGGTTTGCATGACTGTATACTGCTGTGGTTCTGTAACAGCAGATATATGGCAAACAAACGATTCTTTTTATTCCCTCTCCCCTTAGTCAATATTGAGGATTGTGTAAGTTTGTAATCTAAAGTACAGTTTGATAATTAGGTATTGTCAAAAAAGCACTTTCAAAATCCTATTTAAAGAGAATATAGATTTGAATTTAACTTATAAATTCTACTGACTTTGAAGAATAAACTGAAATTTTCTTAGCTGGTTGTGTTACTTTATAACGGCTTTTGACTAAAATAAAGTCTTTAAAAATTGGAGTGAAGCATGTGTTTAACAAAGCAGATTACATTCTTGGGCTTTTGAAACTTTTTTTATTGATCACCATTTTTCTTATTGCTGGAATATGTTAGAGATGCTTATGTTTTGCTTTAAGTGACTAGGGTCTGATCATACTTAAATGTTCAAAACCTGAAGCCTTAACATCCTCACTGTTAAGGATGTTAACTTGGAGTGATGTAACTAGTACGGCCAATAGTCTTTTCTTTTGTAGTGAAATTCAGCCTCTGATGTCTAATGCAAGGAATCTTTCATTGGCTGAAATCACTTCAGAATAATTCTTTCAAATATAAATATCTGTTACTGAAAACACAGTAGGGCATTCTCTTGATTTGTCTTATGTGTAAATGGCATTGAGAATACAAATACGTGTTTGTAACTGACCTTCTCAAGTAGTTCTAACAGCACAGAATTACTGCAGCTACTTTTTTTCTGTTAGGATTTTAGAGTTATCTTGCTGAAAATCATTGTGGAGATGGAAGAAAACAATTTAAAAAATGACGAGAAGGGGATGTCACATTTTAAAAATAAACAGCAAAATAATTCTGCTTTACACATTCAAGTATCTGCACCTTGCAGCCTGAAGTGGGCAGAAGAGAGCTCTTGTCTGTGCTTCTATGAGTGGAGACAAAAGTATACAGAGTATACTCTCTGCATGTTTCTAGTTACTGGGGTTTCTAACCAAGATTTTTTGCTATAAGCATTTAAACGGAGCAGGAGATTAGCAGAAGAGCCCTTTAAAAAAGAAACAAATGAAGCCTTTTATCTGTTCCTCATATAGGTGGGTGAAAAATATGAGAGAACTTTGGATTGTATGTGCATTTCAAGGTAGCCAGTGATTTCTCAGTATAAATCAAATCAAAGGAGTTGTAGTTTTAGAATAGAGAAAAGTAAACAGGAAAGATACAAGCTCATAATCTGTAAAATTGTGCAATATACTTAGGCATCAGAACTGAAAAAAGAACACATGTCCAGTTTTGAAACACAGTGCTCTGCTAGTTCTTGAGAAATTCAGTAAGATTTTTTTTTTTTTTTGGTTGTTTGTAAGCATGAACTAAACCTGCTGAACAGATCAAGATACATTTGTCTTAAAAACTGACCTTCTTTTTGCTAACTGGTATATTGGAATTAGCTCTCTTGCATTTTCTAGTATACACAGTGACATTAAAGTATCTGTGTGTAAACATAACAGTCAAAAAGCAAAATAAAATATAAGAGGAAAGCTAAATGGAAGATGAAGAGCAACAGGATTGCCAAACTTCCCTTTTCTCCTCCCCTCAGGTTAGAAGTGTGGAAGCTGCTTTTTCTTAAATTTCTGTTCCCTTTATTCCTCATTCTTGGCACTTTTTATTTTCCACTTCCAGCTACCTTATYACAGTGTTATCTTTTTTAAAAATGATCACTGTCTTACTGTAGTAGCTGGAAAGATTTTGGGTTTAGAAGAAAAAGAAAAAAGTGTATTTTGACTTCTGGATGCAAGTTACAAGGACAGGAAAAAATTCAATTGGTATTGAAAATCTGGTGGAAGACTGATATTTGTGTGTCACTTTAAAATAAAATAAATCCCTGGCTGAATGTCTTGTGAGAGGTTGCTGACAAAGGTCTGTTGTCGTGGGATGGTGAGTAAAACTGCATTGTTAAGGGAATAGCTATGGGGGAGAAAACTAGTTGGAGTCTTAGTTCGTAACATGATAAAAAGACTGCTACTAATGAACTGGCAAAATCTGTAGGTGTTGAAGTTATTTATTGAGTAATGGAAGTGGAAACTTCAGAGGGACATAACAGAAGCTTTTTTAATATTTGGTGATAGGTGCATTTTTGTGTTAACATAGGAGACCTAATGCGTATTGGAAGGACTAGCTAGAACTATTCATCAAAATGGGGTGTAAATTAAGTATTTGGTTATAAGAGCCCGACATAATTATGACTTGCTTTATGAAAATGTCCCATTAGGAATGGAATAAAAAGTAAATGTTGGAATGTGTTAAGAATATAACATATACTAGCTTGCATGCTATTTTTATATTAATTACATAAACGTATTTGAAAACTACTAAATGTTACTATTGTATGGCAAGTGGTTCTGCTACTATGTGGAGACCTCCTAGCTTTAGCTCTTCTACAAACGGACTGTTGTGTTTCTTTGTTGTTTGTATTCCATTTTTGATCAGGAAAAAATAACTGATTGAGGAGAAAACTATTACAATAGTACTGCTCCTGTGCAAATAAAATGGAAAATATCATTTATTTTTAGCATAAAAAGAAGTGAAGGAAGAGGGGCCTCCAGTAGAGGCTAACAGAACCTTGAATAGAATATGAGTAAATTTCAGCCTATGCTTTTAACCCTCTGTCATACAACTAAGCAAGGAGATGTTAGAGCACACTTTGAAAAGTTGAGTAGGGTAGTCTATCAAGAAGTAATTCTTACAAGATTCAGTTGGGATTGGCTGATGTATGATACAAAATAAGGAATAGATATTTATACAGACAAGGTGAAAATCCATTACTAAGTAAGAGGAGTTTTAATAAAAATTATACAGATTATACAGATTGCACTTCAGTGCATAAACTAAACGCATTTTTAGTCCGTCTAAGTTAGTCTAGACTGCCCACTACAGCCTTTCTTGGATTTTTTTTTTTTTTTTTTTTTAACTACCAGGGACAGCTTGCTTTCAGAGTTGGTTGATGTTCTTGTCTATTTTGAGTAAATCTATTAATGCTGGTTGCTTCAGTTTCAAAGCTTTAAAGGCCATAAGAAATTAAAATTAGATTAAATAGATCTGTATTAGCAGAGACATACACTTTGGGCTTATTTTCCTGCATAATTGAAAATTTTGTGTTTCAATCCTTCCCTGTTAACAGAGGGGAAGTAAGAACACTTTTCCAGAGGTTTATTGACAACCCCCAGCTTAAAAGCTGATGGTTTCAAAGGCTGATGTAGGAATAGAATAAAGAATAAAACAGACAACATCATCATGCCACTGTTTATACCCACAGTGCATTCCTATCTTGAATGAATGCTTTGTGCATTTTTTCATCTTCTCCACTTTCCACCCTGTCTCAAAAGGTATATAGTAGAACTGGAGAAGGTACAAAGAAGGACAGCAAGGATGACTGATTTATATGGAAGAAGACTTGCAGAATGACTAAGGATTCTTAATACTCTTCAGGCTGGAAGACCTGTGTGTTGACCATGTCATGCAAGCGTACGTTGTGTGGGTTAAGGATGCTGGAGATGCTTTTTGCTTGCGTGTCTTTCCTCTGTCTCTAATGTCTACCCTCAAAAGTTCCTGGAAAATCAATGTGAATGAGGGAATGATTTTGAAAATTGACTTCTTTCAGTGGGAAGTTGGATGACCTTTTCTGTGCAGTTTTTGTGGTCACTTGGTTTCAAGGCAGTGTTGTTCTCAAGAATTAGCTGTAATGATTTTAAGTTATATAATTTAGTCTTTAGCTTGTCACCAGAAAGGATACTGACCCTCCTGAGTGTATCTGCATTTCTCATGAACTCCATCTGTTCACCTGAACTGAAAATAACTAATATTTCAAACACTCTTTTACTACAAAATTTAAGTAGTTTTCTTATAGCCCACTGATTCCTTTGTAGCATTGAGTTAAATTTAATATGCAGTGTATTGATGTGGTCCACTATTGACCCTTGAGGAGCCAAGCTTTGGGCTCTTCTGGTAAGACTTACGTGTTACTCATTTTCATGTTCTCAACTTGTCATTCTTGTGTAGTTAAATTTTGGAATCAGATTAACTCAGATTAGAATCGTATTGGAAAATAATTAGCAGAGGCAGGCGACTCTTTGTTTTAAGAAGTGAGAATTATTTATCACCTGGGAGCCTTACTAAGGATCAGGTTGAATTCTCTAGCACTGTGGAGACTGAAGGGCTATTTTTGAAAAAATGAGGGGCGATGCTTGGGTGAGTGCTCTCAGGAAGTAGTAGGTAAGATTAGTGCAGTCTGTGATTGGAATTAGGGCAGACATGAGATTGACAGCTGGAAAGAGGCTTGCATAGCACATTTAAAAAAGCAAATATTCAGAGAAAAGAGAGTGAGAACATGCGGTGAATTCTACTTATACCTCTTTGAGCTATTTTTTGAGATAGAGTTACTGAGGAGAGGCAGATCACATCAAATCTCTTACTGCTGAAAAATGTGCAAAGACCCTTTCTGCCACTTCAGCTCGTAACAGTGAGTACGTTTCTCTTCCTCTCTTCTTTGAATTGTCATCTTCTACTGACTTACCAGAATGATGGGGAGACTGGGAGACTATTTTGTGGGGCAGTATTAATGTATTTCCCATTATTGCTATTCCTTAATCATGGTTTCTTCATATCCCCACAAAAACAAGGGGGAGGGTGTAACAGAAACAGCAGCACTCTTGGTTAACATCTTTAATGTTGTTTTATGTTCCTTTGGAATTTGTTGGTTTGTTAATTTTGCTGTGACTGCAGTAGAGATGTGCTTACACTAGTCATGGCTATTGTGACTAATAAGGTGGTGGTGACAGGCACGAATTCTTGTGAGTGGATTTTACAAGCTATCTGGGCATTCTTGGTATGTGCTCAGGCTGCCTGCCTGTTCTGAAGCCCATACTTCTCCATTTTCCATATTGTTATAATATGTTACCTAGAGAGTTAAATTTAATATGGAAGTGCCTACATTTAACTACGGTAAGGTTTTCTGTTTGCAGTGTAGGTCTACTAAAATCTGCCCATATTTTAGAGATATATCTTAGTATACTACTTTACATTCCTCTTGATGCAAGTCTGATAAACAATAATTTATACCAACCGTTAGGATTATCCATAGCAGAAGGCAACCCAGAGAGCCTGAAGACCAGCGTGTAGCTAGCGTATTATGTATTCTGGCAGATACGAAGGCTATTCAGCTGAATATTAAAGTGAAGGAGGGAATACTCTTCCCTGATTTCTTGACGTATGTGTTGGACTGTCGRCCTTTAACTACCATTGTTCTGTTCAAGCAACCTGGAGTCGTTTACTCAATTTGTTTCACTGTGCGTGTGGTCCTATCTGTAATACACAGAGGAGGCATTGTGATATTTTTCATTATTTGATATTGTGGTAGGACCTAGAAGCATCATCGTGATTAAGATTCACAAGCGAGGTGTACCCTAAATATTTTGCCAATAAGTTGCTCTATGAGCAGTGGAACTAGGCTTCATACAAATTTTTCTTAACATCGTTACAATTCTCTTATCCCTCTGCTGTTCTAGACCTTTCTTACTTGTAGTAAAAAAAGCCACTATGCACAGCTGCAGCTCAGACTGATTCAGAGCCGTGTCTGTGGTGATTGTGTAGCCTTTGAGCCAGGCAGCGTGGATAGCTTGAGTTCATGCTGCAGCCCTTTGCTCAGCAAGTGCAGGAAATTGTGTCTTTCCTCTACCTAGCTGTTGATTTTCATGAAGCTCATGGGAACTTAGTGTATCAGAGGACACTACTTCTCAGTTTATTTTAACTGAATCTGATGGTGAACAGATTCATTTAGAGGGATGGAGATGAAAGGAGGAGTGGGAAGAGGCAGGTGGACAGTATGAGTCATACATGTGATGTTTCCTTGGGAAACCAGGCTAAAAAGGTCTTTGCTAGTCTAAGTATAAGGCAAAACAGAACAGGCAGACGTGTGCAATGGAATCATAGTCTGTCATTTGTTTGGACCTCCTGCATAACACTCTGAAAAATAGGTTTCTGTAAACCTCTGTAATTGTACTATATTTTTTTCTTAGACCCTAATATGAGTCTGGCAATACGTTGTAGATAATGCATGGATCAATGTTGCAGCATCTGAAGCAACGGTCAGTGAATGTGCTTGAAAAAATACAGGAAATGAAATATTTTTGTATGTAGCTTCCTCTGCATGCCCATATGAGTGGACAAAGATTTGTTTTCTGAGGTGGGGGGGTGGGAACTGCATATAGGTTGGCTTTAAGAAAGATAAATATAGGAATGTTTGTATCAGACCTGGTGTGTGAAGAATATTAGAATTTGTCCAAAGGAGGGCAACAAAGATGGTGAAAGGCCTAGAGGGCATGACTTACGAGGAGCAGCTGAAGATACTCGGCTTGTTCAGCCTAGAGAAGAGGAGACTGAGGAGTGACCTCATTGCTGTCTACAACTTCCTCATGAAGGGGAGCAGAGAAGGAGCTGCTGATCTCCTTCTGGTGTCCAGTGATAGGATGTGAGGGAATGTCTTAAAACTGCATCAGGGGAAGTCCAGATTGGATATTAGGAAAAAGTTCTTCACTGGAGGGGTGGTAAGGCACTGGAACAAGCTTGCCAGGGAAGCGGTCATGGCCCCAACCTGTCAGTGTGCAAGAACAGAATAGAATAGACTATTTCAGTTGGAAGGGACGTACAACGATCATCTAGTCCAACTGCCTGACTGCTTCAGCGCTGACCAAAAGTTAAAGAATGTTAAGGGGGTTGTCCAAATGCCTCTTAAACACTGACAGGCGTGGGGCATCAACCACCTCTCTAGGAAGCCTTTTCCAGTGTTTGACCACCCTTTCGGTAAAGAAATGCTTCCTAATGTCCAGTCTAAACCTCCCCTGATGCAACGTTGAGCCATTCCCACATGTCCTGTCACTGGATACCATGGAGAAGAGATCAGCACCTCCCTCTCCACTTCCCAGTAAGCAAGCTTGCTAATGGTGCATTCAACTCCAGCATCCAGCTCACTGATAAAAATACTGAACAGAACTGGCCCTAGAATTGAGC
Source organism: Phoebastria nigripes (assembly GCA_035582835.1). NCBI lineage: Eukaryota > Metazoa > Chordata > Aves > Procellariiformes > Diomedeidae > Phoebastria > Phoebastria nigripes. Next base: position 1,075,764 of record JAYKAV010001753.1, read on the forward strand.
CCTGAGGAACACCGGTGGTGACCGGCTGCCAGGCAGGTGTAGCCCCATTCACTACAACCCTTTGAGCCCTGCCCTTCAGCCAGTTCTTCACCCAGTGCACTGTGAACCTGCTCATCCCACAGCTGGACAACTTGTCCAGAAGGATTCTGTGAGGGACGGTATCAAAAGCCTTACTAAAATCCAGAAAAACTACATCCGCCACCTTCCCTTCATCCACTAGGTGGGTGACCTTATCCTAGAAGGATATCAAATTAGTTAAACAGGACTTTCCCTTTGTGAACCTGTGTTGACTGTGCCTGATGATTGCATTATTCTTTAAATGTCTTTCAATAATACCCAGTATGATCTTCTCCATAATTTTTCCAGGAAGTGAGGTTAGACTAACAGGTCTGTAGTTTCGTGGGTCTTCCCTCATGCCCTTCTTGTAAATTGGAATGACATCGGCTAGCTTCCAGTCAGCAGGGATCTCCCTAGACTCCCAAGACCTGTAGTAGATGATCGAGAGGCGTCCTACCATAACATCCGCTAGCTCCTTCAGTACTCTGGGATGAATCCCATCAGGCCCCGTGGACTTGTGAACATTCAGCTGATATAGCTGGTCCCTTACAATTTCAGTGTCCACAAATAGAAAGTCACTGTTCCTACACTTGTGGCCCTCCGACTTGGGGGACCAGGCAGTCCAAGGTCTGTAAGTATTATTAAAGACTGAGGCAAAAAAAGCATTGAATGCCTCCGCTTTTTCTTCATCCCTATTAGTCAGATGACCATCTTCAACAAGTATTGGTCCAATGTTTTCTTTAGACCTCCTCTTGCTATTAATGTACTTAAAAAAACCCTTGTTACTGACACAACACTGGCCAGTTTCAACTCTAATTGAGCTTTGGCCTTTTGTGTCTTCTCCCTGCATAAATGAACCATGGCTCTGTAATCTTCCTGTAAAGCACTTCYGTAGATCATACAGTTTCTTTTTCCTCTTGAGCTCCGTGAGGAGTTCCCTGTTCAGCCAAGCTGGTCTTCTGCCCCCCTTTCTTGACTTATGACACAGTGGAATTGCCTGCTCCTGTGCTTCTAAACGGTGGTTCTTAAAGACTGACAGGCACTCATGGACTCCTAAGCCCTCAAAAGCAGATTCCCAGGGTACTCTACTAAATAGCTCCCTGAATAGCGTAAAGTTTGCTCTCCTGACATTCAGGGTAGCAACTCTGCTGTCCTTTTTTCTCACTACACTGACAATTTTAAACTTGACYATTTCGTGATAGCTGTGGCTAAGACAGCCACCCACCATCGTATCTCCCATGAGGCCTTCTCTATTCACAAATGACAAGTCTAGCAGCATCTTTCCTAGTTGGCTCACTGAGTACTTGTGACAAGAAGTTATCTTCCACAAACTTCAAAAATTTCCAGACCTGCTTGTCACAGCAGTATGGTATTCCCAGTTGGTATTTGGGACGTTGAAATCTCCCCATAAACACAAGGACTGCAGATCCAGGGATTTCTCTTAATTGCCTACAGAATAACTCATCAGTGCTTACATCCTGGCTGGTGTATCGGTAGTAGACACCCACTACAACATCTCTTTTGTTTTCCATCCCCCTGATCCTCACCCAAAGGCTCTCAACCACATCATCAGTAACTGTAAGGGCTGTACAATCAAACCCTCCCTTGCATACAGTGCAACTCTTCCACCTTGCCTGCTCTGCCTATCCCTCCTGATCAGCCTGTAGCCCTCCATCCCAGCACTCCAATCGTGGGACTCATTCCACCAAGTCTCGCTAATACCAGTGATATCATAGCTCTGGGAACTGACCTATGCTGCCAGTTCAAGAAGTGTTCAGACAGTGCTCTTGGAGACATCGTTTAACTTTTAGGTATGTTCTGTGATTTAAGAAGAATGACAGTTTGCTTTCCAGTTCAGTTCTATGTACATCTGCTGTAGGGTTGGCAACTTGGAACTTAGTAACAAAGTATTTGCAGTGCATCACGGATGTTGAAGTATCTCTGGAGAAGCTGTTAGTTGTCAGGAAGAACTAATGCCTTGCCTTGCTGACAAGGCCTTATAGACCATGAGGAGGAGACTGCTGAAGCTGAAATTCTACTAATGTCAAAGCAGATCCTGAGGAAGCCACTGGTATATCTATACCCGTCAGTATGTGCTATGGGCTCAGTGAAAACATGAGAAATGAAATGCTACTGTGTCCCTTACTGTTTTGGCTGGTCTGAAGATTCACTCCAGAAAGTGTGTTGATGATAACAGAAAGTATAAGGACTTTCTCATAGCTTTATTCTCCTTTGTTTTATTGAACTTGGATTTACTACTTAACATTTTTGGGACCTTTTTCAGTCCTCTCAGCCTCAAGTAATTCCTTTTTTTTTTTTGAGAATGCTTGTAAGCTACTCCTAGGTAAAGGAGTGAGGGATATTGTCAGTTGAAGATGGTTTTGGTAGTACTTTTGAGTTTTAACAGGAAGAAGCAAGACATTCTGCTGGCAGAAGAGGACCTGGGGGTCCTGGTGGACGCCAGGTTGAGGCAGCAATGTGCCCTGGGGGCAAAGATGGCAAATGGTGTCCTGGGCTGCATTAGACAAAGAATTGCCAGCAGGTTGAGGGAGGCGATCCTTCCCCTTTATTCAGCACTGGTGAGGCCATACCTGGAGTCCTGTGCGCAGTGCTGGGCTCCTCAGTACAAGAGAGACATGGACATACTGGAGAAAGTTCAACGAAGGGCCATGAAGATGATTAAGGCACTGAGGCATCTCTCCTTTGAGGAAAGGCTGAGAGAGCTGGGACTGTTCAACCTGCAGAAGACTTGGGGGGACCTCATCAATGTATAGAAATACCTGAAGGAGGCTGCAAAGAGGACAGAGCCAGGCTCTTTTCACTGGTGCCCAGTGACAAGACCAGAGGCAATGGGCACAAACTGAAACACAGGAGGTTCCCTCTGAACATCAGGAAACACTTTTTCACTGTGAGGGTGACTGAGCACTGGCACAGTTGCCCAGGGAGGTTGTGTAGTCTCCATCCTTGGAGATATTCAAAAGCCATCTGGACATGGTCCTGGGCAACTGGCTGTAGGTGGCCCTGCTTGAGCAGAGGGGTTGGACCAGATGACCTCCAGAGGCCCCTTCTAACCTCAGCCATTCTGTGATTTTGTGATTTGGGATTATATATAGTGAATGTGTCGTGACCATTGACTTAAAAAAAGTTTCCAGTGTTCACTATTAGCATAGAATATGTCCTACAGTTACAAATGTTTTGAACAGCACTTACTACTGTCCTTTCAAGTTTTCCAGATCTATGTTTGTATAGGTGATATTTATAAGTCTGATGGAATACAGTTGTGTGGTGTTTTTTTTTTTTTTACATATATATTTTTTAAAACTCACCAATATCCAAGGAATTAGAGAAACTGTTAGTAAGTAGAAGTAAGTAGTAAAGACATCTGCAGGAATCTTACCATCTTGGTAAGTAGCTAAGTATTCTGTTAAACAGTTTAAAGTTGCTAGTTTTTCATTTTAATAAATGGTATCCTAGAATTTTTGGGTTTTTTTAAGGTGGAGACCTGCATTTCAGTCCATCAGTATTTGTTTGACTGAAGTTTAAAACCAGCAGTAGGTGCCATAGAAAATAATCTGTTGCTCAGTAAATGATGGTCTTACTACAATCCTGTCCTAAAAGTACTGCCATCATGTATTTCCCTAGTGTGATGAGAAGTAAAATCAGTGCTCTTAGCAGTATTATTTTAAATGATCAGTGAAAAACTGATTTCCATTTCTAATATTTTCTAAGCTATTAAACAATGACTTAAGCTACTGTTTATAATACTTTTACAAATGATACTTCATAGCTAAGGACACCGTTCAATACTACTCACTGCATCTTACAAATTTCCAAGTTAATTATTAAAGTTATTCTATGTTTTATGGTTCTGAATATGTCTTGTGCCATCTTTTGCCTTCAGTTTGAGCATAGGACTGTAGCTTAAATTGTTTTCACAGGGATTCCTAAAGTTAATAATCTTTCCTTCCTTGAGCATACTGTCACAGAAGTTAGGACTGGTGATGTTGCAAGTTCCTTCATCTTCATGATGCATAATTTTAAGACATAGTTAGAAAAACTGATGGCGAACATGCATGTTGCATGGTTCCAATCTTAAATATTTTTTGTTTTGTAACATACGGCTTTCATATGTACTTCTGTGGTGGATAATTAAAATATTTCCCAGAAAAATTCTAAATGATGTAGGTGTAAAACTCAAAGACAAAAATATACATAGGACTGAAAGTTAAAGGTAGTAAAAGTGAAAACAACAAAAAATAAGGGGTTTAAAAACCAGGAAGTGATTGAACTCATGCAGGTAAAAAAAGAAGTGTGCTTGGGAATTGGCAGCTTGTGTTGGGGCAAAAGCAGAATACCAAAAGACAAGGAACTTGACTTAGTCTGTGAAAAAAACATAATATTTCAGTGTCATATAAACAGATCTATTGAGTTAAATTGAAAGAATCTAAGACCTTCAGTGTAAAGCATTCAGATTAGGAAACAAAGGTTAGAGCTGTTTGTGTAACTTGGACTTTRCCTTCCTTGTGTATGTCTAGTGGGAGTCACAGATCAGAGCACTGGTTACTGGTTTTTGCCACTGGACTGTGTTTCTTTCAGTATATGTATAAGAGAGACAAAACAAGGCCTGCTTAATGATGCTTTATTAGCCTGTAGTTCTTGTTCTATTGCTTTACTTAATTTCAATAAATTAAAAAAATGTCAAGTCTTTCTATTTGACATTAAAAAAAATCTCTTAACATTTTTGCAACTTTTAGTAGTTTTAAGGGGGACTTATTGCCTGTGTAACAGTTACAATATGTTCATTTACAACTAAATTAATCCTTTTTAAACTCCTTGCTAGCTAGAGGGATGTGTAATGTGAGATAATTAAAACAATAGTATGACTAAACAATATTTTCCTTTTCTTAAAGTTTGTCCTTGTGTTCAAACAACTTGGTTCCTTAAGAGTGAGTGTAACATAGTGCATACATGAAGGAAACCTTGTAAATGTCTGCAGCATGTCAAGGTACCATTTCGCCACCTTTAAATGTAATTAGTCATACCTGAAAAGGAGGATTGTAAAACAATATGTGAGTATTTTAAATTCTGGCATCCTATGGAAAGGAATCAAACCAGCAAGTATTTTGATTAAATATATAAGATGTCCATGAATATAGCTTTTTGCTGGAAGCTTTTGTTCACAGGAGAGTTTTTTTTTCTCTCCTCACATACACCAATAAATTACTGGTGAATAAAAGCTAATACCTTGGCCTACGTAATGTTTCTTGTCTGTATCCCTAGTCCATCACACCTAAAATAAAGTACCTACTGGGCTTCGCAGGATATTCCTGGTTACCATATATTTGGTCAGAAAGGAGAATGGAATTGCAGACATTTTGAATTAGCCTGTAACAGTAGATCTTAAAAAGGAAGAGGACATCTGAAATGGAAGAGGWCAGATAGCATTTTCATGAAGAACAATGAATTAATTTTGTCACCAACATCAAGCAGAAAGTTCAGTGGTTCTCAGATGGCCATATTGGTGTTTGTGGAGGATATCCCTTGCTGATAAGCATAGTCTTTCCATAGCTTCTTAAAGTAGCAAGCAGGCTTGTGGCGTTCAGGGAAATAAAACTTTGACTTTAAAGTTCTCTATTTGCCTAGGTGTAAGTATTATTGTAATTTTAGTTGTTGATGACTGAAGCTATCCGTTTCGGGAGTGTCAAGTCTTAGAATTTTTTTGTTAGTGTTGCTGTAGGCAAGACGAGTTGTAGAAATGATCCTTTACTATCCTGCTCAGTTTAATAAAGGCCAACACATTTTTGGGTCTACAGATTCTTCTCCAGATCTGAAACAGATCTGGTCTCTATTTGTGTGTAACCAGTTTCTGAGATGAAACTTTCCCAATGTCAAAGGGAGATACCCTTAATTTTTTTAATGATACAGAATTATTGGTTCTGTCTGTAAGGAATACAGTTAACAGCTGTAGCTTTTTAAAAAAAAAAAAAAAAAAATCAGTTAATTAGATATACATTCAATTTACTGTAATAAAATCAGAAAAATATTGTGCCTTTGGTAGAGATGTAATCAGAATATATGTAAATTTAAGGGTACTTGGTGTTGAGAGTGTTCACTTAAATTTAATGATCCTCCTGAGATTAGCAATCATCACCATTTTTATTGTTGCTAAATAGTGAAATAGACTTCCAAATCAGAATAGCATTGAATAAAAATTCTGAATTTTGGAAGTCTGAATGGAAAGGAATCAGTTAAGAAATTTACTTGCATCTGAGATAAGAAAACTTCTTTTTTCTTTTCTTATTTTTGTTCTTTGTTCTTACTTTTACATCAAGAAACTTGCTTCCAACCTTATACTTTTTGATTTTGTTGTAGAGGAGTCATGACTTCCTTTCCTCCCTCCCTCCCTCCCTCCC
>JAYKAV010001753.1:1085207-1123427 GCA_035582835.1 Phoebastria nigripes
AATAGATGAGCTTTCTTATTTCAAAAAAAAAAATCTATTGAGAAAAGATATTTCTGCAATTCCATTCTTGTTTGGAAGATGTGCTCTGATATAGGAAAAAGAATATTTATGGCATTATGGTGATTTTACCTAGCCAGCTCAATTCTTACTTATACTTACAGTAAATTGAATTAAAGTTGTTAGTGGGGAGGTTAGTAATATTTAGGCATTTTCCTCATCTACTTTGTCCTTGCTTAGTGCATTTATACAACTAGATCTCAAGTTTTCTTATTCTGGTTTTGGGCATTCAGGAAGACTTTTGATTCAACAGTGCTCTTTCATGGTGTAATCTGTTCGTGTGTATTTTTTCTCTTCCCTTATCCACCATGTTCTATATTATTTCTGGAACAGAACTGTCAGATTAGCAAGAAAATAAATTAGTGGTCGTTAAAGCACCATCAGTAAGCTCAAATACATTGTGATTGAATATAACTCATTTTAAATTACAATTATATTTATTTTCTGTTCAGTCTTCTGTCTTGTATCAGATGAAACAGCAGTCAGTTTCAGCCAAGGGACACAGTGACTTGTGAAATTCTCTACCACAGCTTTATGGATGGTTTCTGAGTTCCTGGCTATGTCATTCTGTTTGGTTAGGGTTTTTTTCTTTGTTTGTTTGTTTGTTTTTTAGTGGGTTGACCTTCTGTAGGTAGTTGTGGGGGAGGAGACTGCGCTTCTTGGATAAATATTCCCTTGATTTGCAGATCTTCTGATTTAAAGTTAAATTGAAAAGCCATGCTATGTAATTTCTTGTTTCTGCAGATTTAACATTCTTCCTATATTTTAACTGTTTTGTGTGATAGGATTTTCCATCCGTTGTGAAATGATATCACAGGTAATTAGACCCTACTATCTTAAACTTGATACAGTTTTTTTTGTTTTAGTCCTAGCTTGACTCCTGTGGTATCATATGAGTAAGGAAGGGACTTCCTGTGTTGGTGGTTGTACTCTTCTACATCTGAGTTTCTTGGTTCTTCATGAAAAATCTCCTCAATTACTGATTCAAAGCATCAGTCAATTTATAAATATGTGTTTGCTGCTCCAGTGATACTTTTTAGCTTTCAACTTCACAAGAAACACCATCATTTGTTTCAGTATAGCACAATAGTAAGTCTCAACCAGGTGCATTCATTACCAAATGGATAATGTAATTTAAAATGTATCTGCTTAAATTCCATGAATAAGTAAATCATCTACTAAAGACTGAAAAATAAATTAATGAAATGTCCACTAGCGTGATTGTCTTTTATTTCTGATGTTTTAATAGCATTTTGAGATTTAGAGAAAATTCTTCACAGAAGTGTAAATTTATAAATGCTGTTATTGTTAACTGGACTGTCTTCCATGAAACTGGTGATTCACATGAATTAGGAAATGATCCTTTAATTTTTTAATAGAGTACTATGTCAGCCATTCTGTGGTTTTGCTAGGGTCTTGTTTTGTCCTAATTGATCTGTAGTTACCCAAAATAATTCATACAACTGAAGTAATATTAATTTTTAAGGTATCTGTTACAGGGGTTAATAAATAGATTGTACTCTTCCAGTTGATGTAACAGTTATGTATGATGAGGATGGTTTAGACAGCAGCGTTGTGAGAACTATGATCTTTATGTGGCTCTCAAGACTGTCTCAATTCATTTTTGGTGTCCAGGAATTTTGAGGGGGGGGTTTGTATGTATCAGTGAAACAGTTCTGAAAGTAAAGCTTCACTTCCTTTAGACCAAATAAGTTTAACCTAGAATAAAGAGGTGTAGCAAGTCATATTCAGGAATGTGTGGTGACTGTAGCCACAGTATAATTAATCCCCTGATTTTCAGGAAGATTATAACTACAAGGATGGTGACTCTTACATTGTTGTATGGAATCCTCTTTTTAAGGTTATGTAGAGATAACCTCAAAGATTTTAACCCTTAATCAACATGTTCAGTAGCCAAACTGGGCATTTATTTTGAGTAACAAGAAAAAGGGGTTTAGGGCTGAGGAAAAAAAAAATGTGTGCATGATGCAAGAAAGCAGTAAATAGTGCCCATAGGACATAGTGTTCCCTTGCCCATTAGTGGTTAGGGCTTGCATTATTTGAAATAAAACTTTTTAAAATTGTTTATTTAGACCCCTCCATCTTTCAGTGCTTCTTCACCACCTGTTTTTCTTTCTCACATAGGCTTTCTTTCAAATTAGGTCAAGAAAGCACTTGTATTTTGCTTTTGACATTATCCCTGGTTGTGAAAACTTCTCAATCCTCCAAATGAATATCATCACTTCACTTCGTGTAATTGCCATCCCATCCATTCCTTCACCAAGATCAGACAACTTCTTTAGTTGAAATTTTGGTTATTTTTGGCAGATATAGTTTCTTCTGGCTCATAAAGACGGGACGCTGCTAGTCCTTGAAACTTCCAGTTTTTCAGTATTTGAAGAATTTCTAGTTGTAGAACTTTTTTTAATCTTTCTCAGCTTATGAAAATTTTTACTTCTAATGAGGCAAGAGAGTGATGGTGTAATCCCATCCTAGTGCAAGTCTGTCAGTCCCTCTGCTATGTGACTTCTTTACTGTCCCTGCTTAGTTTCATACAGTATGTGCTTGCTCTTTCTCTCTGCTGCAACCTTGTCCTCCCAGAAACTGAGATTTTTGGAAACATTTATGTCAACGCTATTCTTTTAATTCAGTAGCCTTTATTTTTGTTTTCTGCATGTTCCTGATATATTTATAGATGATGAGCAGATTTACTTCCAGTCTTTATTATTTTAGACTGTTCTTTCATTGTCTTTATTCTCCCAGTAGTTCTCTTCATGTCCTGTCCTTTTCTTGACTATGACAATCAGTACTAGTACCTTACACAATGTCACTAATAGTGTTTTTATCACTACTGCAAACAGTTCATGTGATAAATAGGGTTGTCGTCCCGTGTCCCATACCCGCCTTGCCTCCATGGCTGCATTATGGTAGTAATTTTCCTATCAAAGGCTGAGGGGCTAAGTTTTGGATTATGCTTCTCTTCTTCAATTGTGCAGCAGCATTTGTCATATATCCAGACCAGCCTTCGGGGAGTAATAGGTGTCCAAAGCTCTAGATAAGATCCTTCATCTTGTACAGTGTAACTTGGCCAACTTTTCTTCCTGAAGGCTTTGTTTACCTGGAAGAAAGACGTGTTTGACTGAGAGTGAGTGTGACCCAGTGTGCATCAGGCAGTGAAGACTTTTGTTTCTTTATTTGTTTTTTCAATAATACCATAAGAGTAGCTTTCTGGATCTTGAATGAAAATTACAAACATCATGATGTGAGCAGGCTCTCTCTTCTCCCAGGAGAACCAACCTGCATCAGAGCTGATTAGACAATAACCTGTTAACTTCATTTAAAAATGTCAGTAGCTGAGTTTGGATAGTTACTGATGAAAATAACTGATGACTGAAGCCTTAAATAAATTTTTTTGACGTATTCCTGAAAAAGAAGTTACTAGAAAAAACAATTGATTAGTTTTCTTCTTTTGACTTAGAGAAATTTTAATGTTTCCTTCCCCTTAATTCCTAACCAGTTCTTAATTCCTAACCAGTTAAACAAGGATGGCGGGGGCTGCAGCCTTGGAATCTTTGGAACATGATGAGACCAGAATCAGTGTGTTCAACTAATTTGCTCTGTTCAGTAAAGCCCTTTTGAATATAAAATACGACATAACACTTTCTTCATGTATTGTTCATAAAAAGCTATGTTTATTTAAAAAACTTTAAATGCTTTTTTTGCACTTCCATATATTTTAATTTGGTTTTCTAAATAGTATTTGTTTACAACATACTAAAAATCTGGAACTGTAATCATTGCTGTGTAAATGTACTTAGGTGTACCATATTGGCAAGAATATAAGATAGACTTCTATTATAGAAGGATGTTCATTTTACAGGGGCAGAAACAGAACATCAGGGCACTGTTGATGTGGGATGCAGTCATGTAGTTACTGCAGAAACATGCAGCCCCTCAGCCAACCCCAAGCCTAACTTTGTTTCATCTCCATCCTCTGTTGGGATCTCCCTGGCATTGTAATAATTTCTCCCAGGCATCATGGTCATTTTTTCCTTCAAGGGGAAAGATGCAAAGCCAAGTATAGTGAATTCTCACTTCCCTGTTACAGGAGATGGGCAAACACGCGTTTGCCAAATGCAGTTAGCAGCTTAGTAGCAAGCAGAGCCAGAAACTCGGGTTAGGGCAGGTGCTATGCCTTGCAGATAAATCAGCACCTGAAACCTGAAGTCTGAGGAAATTAGGCAATGAACTGTCTACCTGAGGACTTTGACACAGTTTATTTCTTTATTTCTATATTTTGCTTTGTGCATGCTAGGAGTAGAGTTAAAAAAACCCACAAAACCCGACCAACCAACCAACCAAATAAAAACTAAAAACAAACCCCTAGCATTTTAGATCTATGCAGGTTGAACAGTAGGAGGAAAAAAAAAACAGTAAAAATAATCATAATTTGTCAGTTACAAAAGTATGCCTAAACTAATTTTTTAATGTATGATTAGAACTAGATTGCAGATCTTGGTTTCTTGTTGAAGAATTTGAGTTTACTTGCCATGGAATTGATTGCATGTGTTGCTCCTTTGATGCCTTTCACATCAGTGGCCTCCAAAGTGGGGTGCGCAAGACCATCCATTGAGTGGCGGGAAGAAAATATTAGGACTTATATTTTATCTGAAAAATAAGAAAGAAATTAAGCTCTATTTACTTAGACACTGGCACCCTCACTCGGTCCGTATGTCAGATGGTCCYGTGTCACGTATGGTTTGCAAGGTGTCCTGAGGGTGGATTTAGTATTTCACAGTGTGGAGGGGTCACAGTAGCACCTTCACTTGTTCGTTCGCTTTCAGTGTATTGCGATGTATGCAGTTTACTTGTGGTTAGGTGGATTTATGGATTATATTATCTAGTTTTAACTAAACTAACCCTCACAAAATGGACAAGTGGCTTAAAAAAATTTGTGCGAAGATACCACGGATTGAAGATAATACTAGTAATGTGAGCACAAGTGAACAATGAGAACATGGCAGAGCTGATGCTTCTCCTACTCCTAGTATGAACTCCTGGTCAGCCGCATTATGAAGTAAAAGCAATGGCAATTAGATCTGACAAGATGTTGGCCAAAAAAATTCGGGTTTATCAAGAAGGCTGTTTGAAATACGGATGTACATCCACTATCGTTAATGATGAACCTCACCCTAAGATACCATAGGTACCTTGAGATATCAGCTAATGATAGTATGAAGCCATCACAATTAGAAAGGCATTTAGAAACTAACCATCCAGAACATGAAGACAAACCTCTACAATTTTTTCAGCAATGTTTAAAGTCGTGTGATACTCAGTCCAGTACTTTACAAGATTTCACTAAACTTAATGATAGTTCTTTAGAAGCCCCTTTTGAGGTTTCTCAATAGCAAAAGACATAGAAGCCACATACCGTTGGGGAAACACTTGATCTTCCTGCTGCAGTAAAAGTGTCTGAAATAATACATGGAAAACAGTATGGTGACAAACTAAAATGCATTCCTTTGTCAGCAGATACTGTTAGAAGATGTCTGGAAAACATTGCCAAAGAAATGGCATTTTGAAGAAACAAGTATTAGAAAAAATTACACAGTGTGGGAGGCTTGCTATACAGTTGGATGAAAGTATAGATGGTTGTAACGTGGCTCAGCTTATGGTAGTTGCTAGATTCTGTGTCAATAATGAAATACACAAAGAACTAAGTCACTAAGGAAAGATGTACCAGAGAAGATACATTCTTAACAGTAAATGACTTCTTTAATAACAACTTTTTTTTTTAAATGGAAAAACTGCAAATGTAACCACTGATGGAGTGACTGCTTTGACTGAAGTAAAAAGGATTCTGGGGTAAGGTTACCAGGAGAGCACCACACGTGGAATTCATTCACTGCATCATGCATAGGCAAGCAATAAGGAAGTTGGAGTCAGAGGTGCACAAAGTGCTGCAGGATGTCATCAATGTGGTTAATTGTCTGAAAACAAGACCTTTAAATAGTAGAATCTTTACAATAATTTGTAATGACAGGGGGAGTGACCAGGAAAATCTTTTGTACCAGGCAGAGGTTGGCTGGTTATCATGACAAAGTGCTTAGAAGAGTTGTAAAACTTAAAGATTAATTTTGTGTTTTTCTTTCACAAAAAGACGAGTGTTCTGAATTTGCTGACCTGTTCTGTGATGACAAGTGGCTGTCAGAAGTATGCTGACTAACAGATATTTTCAAAAAAATAAAGACACTTAATGTGTCCCTTTAAGGGGAACGTGACGTTTTAACAAATGAGCAAGAAGGTGGCTGCTTTTTGAAAGAAATTCATGCTATGGACACAGCATTTTGAAAACGGATGTTTGGAAATGTTTCCATCATTGTGTGATTTTGTTGCCAGAAAAGATGTGTGTCATCTATAAAAACTCTCGTATCTGTACACTTAAACTTGGAAACAGAATTTCCTCACCTGTTTAAAAATCTTCCAAATGAAGAGTTTCAGGGGGTTTTGAACCCATTTGTTAAAAAAATAAAACCGCAACACCTTCCATTAGTTTGCAATAACAACTGATTGATGTCAGGGAAGATGGAAATTTACTGGCCAAATTTCAAGAAAAACCTTTGTATAATTAGTGGATAGGAATGAAAAATGTGTATCATGATTTAGTAAGTGCAGCCAGTGATGCACTTTCATTTGGATGTACATATCTTTGTAAATTGTCTTTTCCAGCTATGACAGCCTTTAAAACCAAGTATTGAAATAAACTGAATTTAGAACCAGACCTTCAAATCACTGTATTACAAAGTGTTAAGCCAACATTTTAAAAAATGATGAAGCATATTCAATCACATGGCTCTCAAAAAAAAAAAATTAATAATTTTTTTAGTGAGAGCAAGAAGGTTTTTTGTACCATTAATAATAAAAATTATTTTAAAACATTGCTTATTTCATCTTTATCTCATCCTTTTTAATTTCTATTTTTATATGTTTTATAATGTACAGAATATATTAGTACAGTAGTACCTATATATAATTTATAAATAAATATACACATACTGGGGATGCGTGCTCAAAAATTTTTTACTGATAGAGGTTCACGAACAAAAAGGTTTGGTGACAACTGTTCCCATATTATTATTGATATTAATTAATGTTCACAGAAATAAATATATGGAAGTTCATCCAGATCATGGAAAGTATATTTTAAATGTACGTATTCTTTTCTCATGAAAAATAGTTGTCTGTTAGAAACAGAGAATATTTTACTTCTGGCTTTGTTTCAGGTGTAGTAATTCAGGAGGACAGGAGTGATGTTGTCTGCATGTGCTTCAAGCGCTGGCATGCCCCAGCTAAGATCAGAGCCACGCTATTTTAGTCACTGAATGATAAGGTGGGGTGGTCCTTGTAAAGTGCTTACTGTCTCAATAGATGAGGGAAGTGATTTGTGGGTGGACAACACTGGTATAGAAAGCTGATTGCAAATCTAGGGATAGAATTCAAATGTTTGTTGTCTGAATCACTTGCGTTATTGCTTGAGTGTGTTGTTCTGGGGACAGCTTGATTTTCAAGCATGTAAATATTTCAGACATTTTGTTCATTTCAAGTTGTTGGTGCTTAGCTCATCAGACCATAAGCATACCTTCTGGAGATAGGAATATTGAAATATCATAGCTGAATTTTTTTTCTTGCCTTATACAGTTGTTCTAAACTATGTAAATGGATGCATTACTGAAGTGTCTTGGCATCCTCAAAGGTAACGTGGGACAAATTTCCAAAGTAATTGGTTTTTTTAACTGGTGTTATGAAATAATGCATTCTGCCATACCTAAGTAACGTTTGGTAACTCACTGATTAGTTGAGCATTTTATTTAATAGTTGTAACTAACATGCAGAGATAAGTCCTTTTTAATAAGCTACCTGTGTGGTTTTTTTTTTTAGGCTAAAGCCTAAACCTCTGACATGGCCACAGCCTCACCAAGATCTGATATAAGTAACAACCATAATGGAAGATTACAGATGCAAGTAACAGGCAAGTAGTGATTTGTATCATGGTGATTTTTACAGGAAAATATATGTATTCTAAAAAAGCGATCTTTGAAATGAGTGTAAAAAATGGATCAGTATAGTTAATATTTTAATTAGTAACTTGAATGTTACAGTTAAGAATATGACTATAATATATGTAGATGAATTGAAGCTAAGTAGAAGTTATACAGTGAGTTGGATGACAGTTTAATGATCTCTTCAAATTAGAAAAAAATGAGATTTAATACAACAGTAGGGACAAATGTAAGGGATTTTGCTTGGGAACAAATAATCAATGGCACAAATTTTATAGAGGGAACACATATTAGTGAAATTCTACAAAAAAGATGGGCAGTTGTAGTGAACCACAAGCTGAAAATGGGGGCAATGTTATAGTGAAGCTGGAGAAGAACTGGAGATCACAGAATCTGCTAGCCCTTGAAAAGATTAAGGTCTTTGATTTTACATGTCAGGTAAACATCTGTTGAGAATAATATAGGTATTCTGTATTATCCTTAGGGCAGCAGGTCGGATTACACAGCCATATGGAGTAATTTAGGTTGGAAGGGACCTTTGGGGATTTCCTAGTTCACTCTTCTGCTGAAGGCAGGGCTACCTTTGAAGTTGGATCAGGTTGCTCAGGGTATTGTCCAGTTGAATTTTCAGTATCTCAAAGGCTGTAGATTACCAGCTTTCCTGGGCAGCTTGTTCTGGTGATAAACCACATCACTGTGAAAATGTTTTTCCTTCTATCCAATTGGAATTTAATGTGTTACATCTTGTGACTGTTTACTCTTTTCCTTTTCCTGTGCTGGTTCTCATAGTTTGAGGCAGAATTCAGCCATCCCAGTATCTGCTGGAAGGGAAACACAGTGGGCTACAAGCAATTCTGGAAATTTCAGGGTGTGTTGGGGACACTTTTTTCAATAGATGTTGAACAGGCCAAGTAGGTTACACATTTTACTACTCATGGATAAGAACTGGTCATGGGTGTGACAGTCGGTGTCAGTCTTAGCTGCTTTTTCTGTGGCATGGCAGAGCAGAACAAAGACTTCTTGTAGTCTGAAGATAAGCAAAATGCATCTAGGTAAACAGGTTTGATAGCTAATTATGACAGTGTTACAGTAATTAAAAGTGAAAATGTTACCAGCAAGTAATTAGATATTGTGCATAAATATATATACACATAAATGTATGTGTGTGTATGTACATATATAAGTATTATTTTACCATTGATAAATAACTTGAACTTTTCAGGGATCCTGAGAAATCTGGGAACCCTGAAGTAAGAATGAATGCATGACCAAGAATATATTAAGGCTATCTTGAACAAAATTTGGAAAAAACATGAGTAAGATACCATGTCTTAAAATAAGCTGCATCTCAAGAAAGATACATCATGCAGGATGGGCCAAAGATGGCCAGGTTATCTGAGAAAAAATACATTGTTGGAGAGTCCTCAAAATGGATATTTTATCAAATTAGATAAGAGAGGAACCTTAAAACTGATTAACCTTCTGTAAGGATCACATAACTTGATAATGTGATGAATCATCAAAACTGGCAATAACTAATAGCATAGATGGAGCCGTCTGTAGATTGAATATATATAACTGTAACAAACTGAGTTACACAAATGACCTGTAACTTCAGATCTGTGTATGCAGAAATGATAATTTTGATACCCTGTACTGTACTGCTCCTTATGTAAGTAGTCTGGTATTTTTCTGGCACTGGAGCTTCTCTTGACTTCAAGAGATCTGGTTCAAGGATCGAAGTGGGAAGAAATCTGTACAATTTTTAGGATTAGTTTTCTGAAGGTTTAGTTCTCTAACCAGTCTTTATTGCAAGATCAGAGGAACGCCAGTGGCAGTATAGGGAAAGAAGTGGGAGAGAGAGTAGTGTGAGACTGTAGTATTGCTGACCTACACTGGTTTATGCTCAAATTAGTTTATGCTGCTGTAGAATCTAGACTTATATTTCAAGAACTATACTTAAAAAACACTTTTATAAAGGTAGCAAGAAGCATATATTCATTTTGTAGACAAGGAAATTCATATGGACTGGTGATTTGTTCGAGTTTGGAAAGTTATAGCATGTTGCTGACAAGTTTTGCCATCAGTATTTTTTCAAATATACTTGGTGAGATATCTTGTCTTGTTAGTTCTTTTTGAAGTCTTTTGCTAGTATTTGTTACTTACTCCTAATTTTTTAAAAAGAAGTCCTAACCAAAAAATAATAATGGTTCATGTTTGGGGGCTCAAAACTTAATGACTTAAAACATAATCAGATAAAAGGGGAGAAACTTAAAAGGAAGCTTGAATATTATGACTAAATACCTATGTTTTAACAAATGTTGCAGTTGCTTTTAGAAAGCAAAATATGGAGGAAAAAAATGTGGAAGAAGTAGAGATTGTTAAAGCTTAAAAATATATCATGATTTCAGATGAAAAAATATGACCCATATGTGGAATTATGTTTTTAGTCTTCTACATTTAATCTCATCGTTATCAAGGCTGCAGTTCCCTTTTATGATATGTGATGCATGACTTAGACTGGACATTTCAAATGTGAGGGAGTTAAGTGTGCACCTTTTAAATTGAAATTAAGTAAAAGTCCGTGGCTAATGCCTTTAGAATCTTGGATGGTTGCATCCTGCTAACTTTTAAGTAACTAATGTATACGTCTCAGAATACTGTAATCCAGAAATACATGACAGACCTTTTTTGTCTCCCTTTCAGACAGTTTAGTTAACTTCCTCTTATTTTTGAATTAGCAAGTACCATACAGAAAAGTAACAGGGAAGGATTATTTCCAAGTGGCTGAAAATACTCAGCTTTGCTTTAGTTTGAAAGTGGAGGGAAAGAGAATCACTAAAGTATGGGAGGARTGGGATAGAAGGCATAGCTAGCAGGTAGGTACAGCTGTGAGTCCATCAATGTGGTCTTCTGAAGACAACATCTGCCTGAAATAGAATTTAAAATGTTGGCAGTTAGGCTGCTGTTGGTTTTTATAGTGACTTCCTCAGCTGGGCGAGGAAGTAGGAGAACAGATTTATGTTCAGGAGCACTGAGGACCTCACCAGCGATTTGGAGGTAAAAAACAGCTTCTTTGGTCATTTGCTATTTCTTAATTGTTGAATATTTAGCTGAAATATTCATTAGCAAAGTTCATTAAATTAAGTTCATTAGCAAAGCTGTTTAAATAGGAGAAATTTGAGAGTTGATTCCTTAGTTTTAATGAACTGATGTGTTAAACCACAGGTTAACTACACAGGTAATACAGGCAAGGAAATGAAGCTCTGTATACAGTCTTTGCTATACAGGGACATTTTGAAATAGGCCTGAACTGCATATGCTTTCATAACTACATATAATTAAAAAAAAAAAAGTCTGCCTGATAATCTCTCAGATGTATCGTACTTAGATATTTTTCAGTTAAGGGAAGAGTAGGGAGAACAATGAGAAAATAAATGAAAGTACCCAAATGATTTTCAGTGTTTATCCCTAACATAATTGTTGTGCTGTCTCTCCAACCCATCCTGCCAGTACATGGTGAAGAGACAATGTCACACTTGGTTTCAACTATCTGACAAAGTAGCTTTTGAAAATAAAAGCTACTATTTTAGCATTGACCTCTTTATGTTCAGCAGAAGTAGAAGAGGTGAGGGATAACATTGCCATGCTGTGTTTCATACATTGTGTAGCCAATACATTTTCTGTTTTTCTGCAACAGTATGCTGTTATAGATAAAGCAATGTATTTTATTAGTTTCTAGTGCCAAACTGAAACGGAAGAAGAATTGGTTTGGAACAACTTTCTACACGGAATTAACTGCAGATGGAGAAATTAAGAAAACAGCAAAATCAAGTAGTTCTTCAAATCCAAAATGGGATGAACAGCTGACAGTGTAAGTAGATTTTTTGGTTGTTTGATACTATTTATTAGGCAGACATTGCAGGCAAGTATTTACTAAGCTTGGCTGCCTACGTAGTTTTCTCTGGCTGTTGATGACTAAATGCAGACATAAGATGATATTTATCTCAAATGAAATTTTTTTTCCTCAATTCTTACAATGTTTAGAGAATATTTTTTGTACAGAGAGTGTTCCTTGCATACAGTTGCTATACATGGTATACTCCTGATATTTGTTAGCACTGTGGGCCATTGAAGTTTAAGGTTCCACTCTAGAAGATGTTACTCATTGTAACTATTAACCACTCTCAACTTTAAAAGGAAGAAAATCTCAGCTGGATAAGTAGTATTATGACCAAGGTCACTTTTTCCTTTAAATTTCCTAATGAAGGGATACACACACAAAAACAGTTTATTGCAAAGTTATAAATAACTTGCAACTTATCCTAATATTTGACATTTTTAGTCTTCTTGTGGTTTAATTTGGTTTAACTGTGCTACAGGTGTAGATATACCTGAATATGACTCTATGAAGAACTGGCAATCTTGCACTGTGCAGTTGGCTAGAATGCATTATTATACAAGCAAGATTGTACTGCTTCAGATTTGGGTCTGGAAACAGCATAGCTACTATCAAGTGGCGTTGAGCAYGGGCTAGTACATTTTACAGCATCTGACCTGTCTTTGTGCAATAGCCAGCTTTGTTAGTAGTAGGAACCACACCAGGTTCCTATAACTAACAGTGCTGGAGAGTGGGGGGTGATCCAACATACCTAACTTATGGGAACTCTTTGCTTGGGAACACTTACTTATTAACTACAGGCCTGGGCTGAAACAAGTAGGGTATTCCTGTGCCACATTTCTCAACGTTTCAGGTTTAGTAGAGCTTATTAGCCCTTTGCAATATTGCAAAAGAGAATAATATAGTCTTGGACCTGACGGTGATTTCCAGGAGTTATTACTAGCACAAGTACAGAGCTATCAGTATATTCACAGAGACCAGAGTTTCTGTTGAGGAGGCAGGTTTGATTTGGCAGGATTTGGTGAGCTGATGGAAATGAGGTAATTTGGCATGCACAGTTCAGCCAGACAGATTTGTTCCATCATCAGTATTACTTACTTAGGATCTTACCCTTATATATATAAGGTGTTCTGGCCCCCTCTTTCTCTGGCTATTGGCATGGTATCATTGCTTCAGTTGCCCAGTCTATTTGAGGATAAGTGAACTATCTGGCTTACCAAATTCACCTCACTTCTATGGGTCTGCATGAGCAATATATTCTCCGTGTGTAGGTGTTTTTTTTTTTTCTTTTCTTTGTTGAGCTGGTCTTTTAGTATGACTTCCATTAGAAGGCAGCCTATTCAAAATGCAAAAATATATTTGCTCATGGGTTTCAGCAAAAACGATCCATGTTGTCCAACACGTTCAAGTGACTATAAAGCTAGCCCTATTGTTGGGAGGGTGGGGGTTGTTTTAAGTATTGTTTTCATCAATGCTGATAAAACTTTCTGTACCCAATACTGATGGATATGTGGCCTTTCACTTTTTGCAGTACAGTGATTCTACTCCATTTTTCACAGCCAGAAGCACTCTTGCAGTACTAGACCTTCTGCTACAAAACTTACTCTCCAGGACCTAGCATAGCTTCCCGTTTTCCTTCTTGAGCAGGGGAGAGATCTTTGCCAAAGGTTATCATAATATTACTGGGGTCCTTTATAATTGGGTCCTTTACCTTTCTGCTTGCCTCCAATTTTTACTTTAGCTTCATCATTTGATTTTTCCCCTCTGATTTCTGTGAGTATACATTATGGTTTTATATGTATTTGTGGATTCACAAGTAATGCTTTATCAACACTTTCATGGCAAGCTGACACCTATTAAGTGGATTCTTCCTGCTTGCAAGTAGCTGATTGGTTGCTTTTTCCTTTTTTTAAAATATTTAGTATTTTTCTTTCTAGTGACAGACAAATATACTTACTTTTTCCTCACATTTCATAATGTGAATTTTTAGTTAGAATTCTGGAATAGTGAGGAATAAGGAAAATATGTCTTTCATCARTAAAGTAAGATATGTTTTATATAACTGAGATTTGAGCTTAGTGTAGGTTATTCTGATACTCCTCAAATTCCTTATGCTATCATAGTAATGCACTTTAAGTTTGATCTTAAGTATAAATATTACAGTGTTTGCAGTTCTTAGTTAAAAATTTCCCCTTGCAGTACAAAAACTTCTTTCAGTTCATTAGTATCAAGAAATACAATAAATGAGAAGTGCATTAAGTTCAAATACTCCTAATAACAAGAACGAAAACTTTAAAATCTGTATATATTTTTAAAAAAAATGTATTTTGTATGCAGGAATGTGACTCCACAGACTACGCTGGAATTTAGAGTGTGGAGCCATCACACTTTAAAAGCAGATGCTTTATTAGGAAGAGCCACTGTAGACTTGAGACAAGCTTTGGAAATACACAATAGAAAATGTAAGTTATCATGAAGGATATTTTGAGTAAAGTAGAATTATTATTACTAATCTATATTATCAAACTGGCAACCAGACTACTAACTATACATGTAATTACAACTGACTTTCAGTTGATGTCTTTACTTGTCTCTTCTAGAGATGTCTGTGCTATTGAGAGCAATTTAAATGTAACAATGGGATATAACAATCTTTAAACAAACATTAGAGTATGAGTTCCTACAAATTAAGTAAAAGCAGAAGTGGTTAAATACAATGTTTTGTGGCAAACTAATAAATAATTTTGCTAGACGATCTGTTTTAGACTTGGTAAAAAAAAAAGTCTAAACTTTTAGACGCGCCATCTATGTAATTTTTCATGTTTTCCTTCTCTGGAATCACTAATAGGCTGGATACTTTTCCCTCATAATTTAGCTGCCCAGAGAGCAGTAGGAACCACTGATAAATGAAACAATTGAGAACTTCCTTTTGGTACATTAAGGATTGTTGTGTTCTATGTAACTTCTAATTTTAATTGTCTTTAATAGAATTAAAACAGGTCTTCTTTATCTAATTTGCTTTTTAAAATTTTTTTCATTAGTACAAGAAGATGGTGAATCCACACTTTAAATTCCACTCCAGAGTGGCAGTAGAATTCCAGCTAAACCAATCTCTAATCTTTCTTACAAGTTAGATGTACAAACCTGAGAGCTCTGTTTAGGGAGGTGGGGGGAAAGGAGAGCCAAAAAAAAGCTTGATTTTTCTGATTCTTACAGAAAATTGCAACAGAACCCAAAATCAAGTGGGGTTTCTTCAGCAGTATCATAAAGATTCTGCCCAAGATTCCATAGTTAAGCAGAAAAATGGCTTCTTTTTTAAATTAAAAAAACTGTATCAGAAGAAACTGGGTTGTAATAATGATAGCAAAAATAATAGTTAATATTTTAACTATTTCTAACAAAATAGTTAATATTTTATTACTGTAGATCCAGGGGATGTAGGATCCAACAACATGGCAAATTCTTTCAGGGAGTGGTTGACTGAGCAAGCTGTATATTGCACCAAAAGTAATTTATGTGCAGTGTTTCTGATTTGGGCAAGTCAGCAGTTTGATACACACCGGATTAGCCAATAATTCAGTGGTAGAATAATCTGAATGGTATCCTTCAGTCGTTCAGTTACTGATACCTAAGCTAAAAAGCAGCACTTGAAAGGCTCTTTACTGAAGAAAATGTAAAGGGGAAGTCCTCTAAATGCAGAAACTTTGGAATTAGTGCTGTTACTTTCTCCTGCTAAACACCACCAGTATTGAATTGCTGCCCACACCCCTCCCAGCTTTCTTGCCAGCTCAGTTGGACTACAGCCAGCTGTTGATCTGGTTTGGGGAGATAACCTGTTAAAATAGCGGAAGCTAAACCAATCACCCTTTGCAGACATGATGATTTATAAATATGTTAATTTAACAACTCAGTGGTAGGCTAGTTTCTTCTTTCTCTTCTTTCAGGTAGCACCGTTTTCCAAAATGTAGATTGCTAAATTAATAATTCTGTAGATTTGGGAGCTTTGTGCTTGCTCCAGCGATTTAAAGTACTTTGAAATCCATTGTAATATAGCAATGGGTGTCTGCTAGTAACTGCTGCCCAACTACACTGTTGAACCTGCTCTTTAAAGTAACAGCTTGTGGGTATCTGGCAATAGCTTATGGTAGCCTTCCCTGTTTTCATGTTTATTGTTCATTTATGATATATGTTAAGAATGAAAAAAATAAGGAAATGCTAGTTTAATGCATAGAAGTGCACAGTGAGCTTTAACTTTAGCTTGGGATGCTATCATATTGAGGGAAATATGGTGGTATATCTTGAAAAATTAATCTTTTAATCTGAGACCGCATATACTAAAAGGCCTTAACCATTTTAACCTGATTAATGTGAACTCATAGCTGACTGTGTTTGGATTTGAGACATGTAGCTTTAACTGCTGTACTAGTAATAGTTGATTTAGACAGAATTACRCAGCATCCACAGCATGTTTTACCTCTGGATTATGTATGTCTCTCTACAAATGTGTGCGTTGCTTATCAGTCATATTGAATTCTTTTATTGCACCATGTACACATTTTTTTGTGTATCTCAATTATCTCAAAGTTTCTTTTGGTGAAAATAGTTTCTGATTTAATTTTTGGTTAGTTGAGGTATCCTCTCTGTGGCTGTTTAATCCTTGGAGTTGGGATCTATGAAAATGCTATTAAGGACTTATTAAAATAATTTTAAAAAATGAGGAAGGACTCTATGCAGTCTTTGCATTTACTTCTTCCTCAAAGTGATGGTCTTTTCAGTGGTCTCTTAGAATTAGTTTTGGAAGGTGATATGAGAAATGAACATAAGCTGTGGTTGTAGAATGAGATTCCCTGTGACTTGTAATATTTGGATGTGTAGTTCAGAAGCTGTTTGACTTTAAGCCTTTC
Organism: Phoebastria nigripes; assembly: GCA_035582835.1. Classification (NCBI taxonomy): domain Eukaryota; kingdom Metazoa; phylum Chordata; class Aves; order Procellariiformes; family Diomedeidae; genus Phoebastria; species Phoebastria nigripes. The sequence continues at coordinate 1,102,133 of JAYKAV010001753.1, forward strand.
CATGTTACGTAAGTAGTGCATGATTTCAAAAGGGCTTAGTGGAAACAGCAAACCTGGGAAATCATTAACAACAAAGTACTGAAACCATGTGGATCCTATAGCATACCTATAGAATATACTATGTAAATGGCCAATTTATTTTTACAATAAACTCTGCTTTTACCCACAGCAGATGTAAATTTACACAGCTCCTTAGTGATTTCTATGTTGATTTGAATCATCTGAATATCTCTCATGTTCAGTTTTGTACAATTAAATACATGTACCACATTTTTGTGTTGAAAGTCTCTTTTAATGTTTAGAATTTAATCTTTCCTTCATCCCCTCTCTCCTTCTCTCCCCCTACCCACCCCAACTCCATTTTTAGTGGAGAAGGTGAAAGAACAGTTGAAACTCTCTTTGGAAAACAAGAGTGGCATGGTACAAACAGGTGAACTGACAGTTGTGCTAGATGGTTTGGTTGTTGAACAAGAATCTCTTACAAATCTCAGTTCATCAGCAACCAGTAAGTTAAAATAATTAAATCAGATGGTAATATTTTGATTAAGATTTCAAAGAGATATAATAGAATATTTCTGTTGAATTTGTTTCTTACTGTTCAGTAGAAGTTCAGCAAAATGGCGAGGCTGTGCATGAAAGCAGAGATGCTTCAGCCAGAAGTACATCCAGGTTGGAATTCATTTTTGTGTTTTACAGTATATGAAGTATATTAGCAAATTTATCAGTTGAAATGTTTGGGTTGTTGGTGTTTTGGTTTTTTTTTTTCTAATTTTTTTGAAGGGGATAGGATTTAACTGTCAAGCCCTAAATTATGTTACCACAGGTTTTAGAAACATTACTTGTATGATAATTACATCATTTAGCTTGAGAATAATTAAATTTACAACTCTGCTCTTCCTCTGCTGGTAGGGTCTGCTCTCCACTACTTTATCATTGCCTCTTCGATGTGTAGCCCTCTGAACATAAAAATTCAACTGATTGGAAGTCTACTAAATGCTGCAGCAGAGATTAGGGAAGCAGTGGTTCAGTGTGGTTTTGTGTACTTATTCCATATGTTTTCTTCTGCTGTTTAAGAACAATTTCTATTCCTGTCTACCAACTTGTTGCAACGTACCATCTGAATGGAAGGAAGAAGAAAAAAAAGCCTAAATTACTTCCCCCTCACCCAGTTACTTTTTAAGGTCGTGATCAGGAATTTGTTTAAGAGACTTGTATTGAGTTTAGGAAGCAGTATTCAGAACACTGAGGCAAAGGGTTTGCCTGCTTCAACCTGAAGTGGCAAGAAGGCGGCTTTGGGATCAAATTAGAACTTCATTCTTGGCTTCTCTATCTTTAATACCAGCTCAAGGACTGCCTGGAGAGAAGTAGAAGTAGATTGTTTGCCCCCTCACCACTAGTGAGTCAAATAGATCAACGTTCAGATCAATTTAATGTTACTGGCCTGCTCAGTTACCTTGCAGTGAACCCCTTTCAGTTTAAGTTCTTGACACACAATGGAGTGAAAAAATGTACAGTTGCTATGCATTTGAGTGACAGGGACACATTTGTCCTTGCACGCTTGACTTGATTCTTTTTTTGAATGTGTGGAGGTTTGTCTCTGTTCCCCCATGGGTGCCCAATATGAGGGAGTGAGGCTAAAAAGTTGCTTCTCCTTAGTTTTCATTAGAAAGGTTTGGGACTGTTAAAAGTGATTTGAAACACATCTGCATATCATTTTGAAACAGTAGTAACAATTGTTTGTTTTCATTCAGTTATTGTTGCTGGAGGTGTGGCTTTTACTGGGATCCTGCTCTTGATGTTGATATTTTGATTACAGCAGTTTTCCATACAACTATCCAGCAGTTTTGATTTACAGTTTTAAAATTAAGAGATGAAGAAAAGTTTTAAGGTAGCTTCTGTGCATGTCTTTAGGAAGAAAATCGAGTTTGTAGTCTAGAGTTGAAAAAGGATAATACTTTAATTCTCTGTTTATACTACTCCTCTGGAGTTGGGTAAGGTAGCATGGAAATGCTGCTGCCTCCTTTCTTACTCTGCAAAGTGGGACTTCGAACAATTATCCCATTTTTTGTCATCTGTTTGACTTCTCTTTAATTTTTAGCCTCTACTYCTTGAGAAGATGGGGAGTTGGCATTGAATGTAATTTTCACAATATGTGTCTCCGGTGGGTGGCTTTAAGCATTTTGGGATGGATTTAAGTAAAAACAGTGTAATTGAACAAGACTTTCCACTCACAAGCCCTTACACTACATTTATTTCCAAGTGGCCTTATAAACACAGAGCTGCCTGTGTGTATCTGTCCGCACAATGTCCCATCCTGCCTATGCATAGAGAAGCTCATCTTATTTTCCTTTTACTGAGGGAGAGTGTTGTTACTTTCTTATGTTATGACTAGAATAATTTTTGGAGATAGGACAACCAAAACCAATTGTTCCACTTGCTTAATGAGAGAAAAAGATTCCCGGCTCATAGCTGCACTTTGGAAGGGTCCCTAAGGCAGTTTTGGAAGATGTGGCAGGCGCATCAGTCTGCCCAGCTCAATTCTAGTATGTCATTACAAGTAAAAGATGAAGAGGAAATGGAAAACCTTATCTGTTTTAAGTATCTGAAATCCTCAAAACTAAAATCTGCCTTTTGTTCCTTAATTGTTTTGGTCTTGCACTTGACTGTTATCTAGGCTGCAAACATTGTGTTATAAACTGTGGTGAATTACTTCCATTTCTTTATTTGTTTCTTTAGCATGATTTAGTGTAGGATTTGGTTTAGTTGCATAACTGTTTAACGTGTTGTTTGTAGTAACCTAAATGATCTTTTATTTTTACCAAGATCTGCTTGTGACATTTCTAATGGGATAGACAATCAAGTACCTTCCAACTCTGTAGTACAGAATACATTCTGTTTAGAAGCTGTTAATGGAGACAGCACACCATCTCCTACTCACGTTGCAGCCAGACCCAAAAATACACCAGTACCAAAACCACTTGCAGCTCAGCCTGTCAACAGCACTGGTAAGAATGGGAGAGTTATGAGAACATGTTCCATAAGGCTTTTTTATCTGGTTGAAATATATCTGAAGTTGAGCCATTTTTTCTATACTTTTTTTGTTAGATTTCAAAAATACTGAAAGGATGTTTCTGGGCTTGAATTTGTAATCTTGCATGTCCACTTCTGTGAATTTTTCTTAAATGTACTAACTTTCATACTTTCCTGTCAGTTCTCTTCTCTGATGAAGAAAGATGTAAAGCATCCAAAACTTCCATTTCTCTGTCCCAGATGACTAAACCATGTTATTGATTGTCTGGAGGAAAAATCAGATTCCTTTCACAATTAATTTGAGTAACTATATTTAAGTTTCTTTTGCCATTAGATAAATCTGATTTTTTAGTGCTGTCAGGGAACTGCTGGGCTCTGAGTTGAGATATGTTGCAGACTCTCGTTGCCTTCCTTTTTTTCAAAAGGTATGCTGTTTCAAAGCAGGTATTGGCAAATACTAAACTTCATTTTCCTCTTAAACACAAAAACTTTGATTATGACTGCAAGTAACACTCAGTACAGTAAAACAAGTGAAAAGAAAGTCTTTTTWAATTTTTGTTCCTCTGGCAAAACTTTGCATCTAATAATGACTGTGCTTTCTAAGCACTTTCTGCCTTTTCTCAGCTGTTTGAGAGAGATTACAGTGATAGCAGAGGAAAAAGATAACCTTAAATAGAAATAGGCAAGCTGTTAATAAACAGTAGAACAGAGACTGTCAGACTTTCTGTAATAGAGTGGGAAATGTGGGTATGGTGGGAAGATAGCAGAAACAATTACGAACTTTAAAAGGTAATAATTAAATTAGGCCTTCTCTGAAGCCTTTCTCTATTTGGAGAACTTGAATTTGATTCCCCTCTCTTTTCAGTTGAAGGCCAGAGGGTGTATATATTATTTAGGCATTGCTCCCTTTTTCTTCAATAGCAGAGAGATCCATTTGAAATCTGTATTAGGATAGGGTAATTGCAAAAATAATTGATTTGTTCAAATAGTAATATTGATGAAATCATAACTGAGCTTGCACTGAGGCACTGATGTAACAGTTTTCAACTACTGTACCAGTTGGTAGAGACTTTTTTAAGGCAAGGCATAAAACAGATCTCCAGCATTTGTTGATGACAGACTTCCCTCTCCCCTCCCCCCACCACTGTTGTGCTTAGCAGGATTGTAATTTCATGTGATGTTGCCAGAATTGCTGTTTTAGATCTAATTGGTGAGGTAATTGGCTGATGTAATGTTTTATAGATCTGTTTTGGAGATCAGCTTACTAGAAGAGCTGATGATTTGTCAGTTATTTTGCTTCTAACTTTGTTATGTAATCCCATTCACTCTTTCATGTGGATGAATTGAATGTTTAATGAAAGCTGAAATTTCAGTTGGCTTTTTTCCTATTTAAAATTGTTGCTAGTTAAAGCAGAAGTTTGAAGAAACTTGATCAGATTGTCTGTAGTTATGATTTTTTTTTTTTTAATGCCATGCTTTACATTTGCTTGAAATAATACAAAGTCCTGACATGTCTTAATGTAGTTAACCTGTTTTGTGTGAGCTGGAAATAGTGATCTATTACCCTGGAATAGTTGTGTTCAAGAAGCAATGCCTTTACAGATCTTACAAATCTGCTGCTGCCTGTAAAATCATGCTTATCATTATGCATATCAAGAAAATACTTACGGTGCAGTGATAATTCCTTAAAGAAACTGACTCGCTAATTTAAATACATTGCTGATGACAGTTTTATTGTTTGTAATTCTTTGACCTGCTTTTCTGACCATCTGTGAAAGCAAGAAATTGCTGACATTTTATACATATTGCAAGTAATAAGTAGAATCTAGCTATTTTTTTATTTGTAAGTATGTTATACAGAATTAAAGTAAATGAACTCTTTAAAATGATGGAACAGCATTTTATAAGCACTAGTCTAGGGTTACATTTTGCAAATCTGTATCAGTAAGGTTATGAGTATAGAGCAATTGTATTGGCCTCAGTCCTTAGAATTGTAAGCTGATAGTATGCTGTTAGATAGAAAATTACTTGAAGTCTACGTTGCATGTTATATTTAGTCTTGAAGAAAAATAGTTCCAACTCTAGAATAGGTACAAACTGATGAGTTTAATAGAATTGTCACTGTCTGGTGTTGATTAGTGGTGCCGAAAATGAAAGCTGTGAATGGTGTTGCACTATTTTTAATGGGGTCTTGACTTTTAATGGGGGTCCTACTGACTGCCATACCTGATTTCGCTTGTCTAAGACAAGATCTTGTTGTGCTGAGATACTGTTCTGTTAAGCTCTGCAGATGGTTGGTATTGATGTATTGTTGGCCAAGTGGGCTTGGGAGTAATAAATCCTTCTTAACCGCCTTTTCCTGCTAAATCCGTGCCTGCTTTAAACCTTTTATGAGATTATGCTTGCTTGAGTTGGATGACATTTGTATTGTTCTTTAAAAGACAGAAATTGATTTACTTTGTGATTCTAAAATAATTTTCTTCAGTCATTGAACTACATAAGTTACGTTAGCCAAATACTAAATTTTATATTTTAATCCTGCTTTTGGAGGTTTTTTTTTTCCCCCAAGTCACACACAGATGGTTTTTGCTTAGTTGTAGGGTTCTGTACCTCAACTCTGAAAAAGGAAAAAAAAACATCTGTAAGAACTGCCTCTTAGTTTTCCAAATTTCATAGAGTTATTTATCTCTTAATATTTTTCTTTCATGTCACGCTAATCAAGATTCTTTTCTGAAGTTGATATAAGTTCAAAGTTTCAAAACAAATTAAGCAGTACTGTTTTCTAGGAAGCAGATGGGTACCTTTTGCTAATCTGAAGAGTAAGGCCTAACGTTGATTTGATCAAGATATGCAGAAACTAAGAAATTACCTTAGCAGGGAAGTATAGAGAATGGCTTGCAGACTGTAAGTTGTAATTACAGCTTTAACTGAGGCAGGTGCATTGTGACTTTTTGTCATCTTGGACAAAAATGCTGCTTATGGCATATAGGTGCGACTTAAACGTATTCCTTCTGTGTCGTTTACTCCAAAAGTTGGTCATTTGAAAAGTTAATTCTCATCAGATTCTGATACACTAATGTTCTTATTTCCTRTTTCTCAGTTAATGGCGAGCCATCCGCCTCTGCACCAGAAGCTGGTAATTCTTCTGTCTCTGAGGTTCCGATAGGTTCAGTCGAAGCTCCTATGTCTTCAGATTGCACTAACACTACAGCAGAACCTCAGTCAACAACAGAAGCAACTAGTTGTTCTGAAAGCCACACTTCTGCATTACCTGTTGTGTCTGCTGGACTAGAAGCTACAGCTGCAACAGACTGTGCTCAACCTGATGCTAGAAACAGTACAGCAGCAGATGCAGCAAAACCAAGGGAATCCTCCTCCACCTCAAGTGCATCTGCAGAACCTGTAAGACAGCAGCCTGGTAATGCCAGCACAGAACCTTTGCCACCAGGGTATGTGGGCTTGATTTTAATGCTATAATTATGTTTCGTCTGAACGTGCATATAAAGAAACAGAAATTTAATTCTATATTGGGATTGCCAAATGCAGGGCAGTTGGCTGAGATGGGGTTATTTGATCTAAAATGGGGTTTGTACTGCTGCTATAACTGGCTAGTAGCTCTTGTCCCAGAAAGTAACAACTGATAACTGATTTGCTGAGATGGTATTGTGATCTAAATAGGTGAACTCTTGGGCATTATGGATGTGAAGACTTTTCATTTGATATATTCAAACTTATTTGGGTCATAATTTGTTACTCCTTTGGTTCTTAAACTATGGGAATGTAGTAGGGACCAAAATACAGAGAAGTGAAAATTAATAAAATAGTCTAGAAATACTTGTAGGTGCTTTCTGTGTAACAATGAGATCAGTAAGTTATAGATGAAAATACAGATTTGTATTGTACATGCTCAGAATAGCTAGAAACTTTTAGTTCTACTAGACTGTTAGAAACTACTTCTGTAGTCCTAAACCTTAAATGAAAAATTAAAGATGTGCTTAGACCATTAAATGAAAATATAGTACATGCTCAAATATATATATTGATCTTAAAATTTTTTTATAGATGCTTTCATGTTTGGGTGAAAAGATGTCTTCAGTAACTAATTGGAAATACTGACATTTCTGTAATATTCTAAATACTAACTATTTTAGCATTTTCTGAACACAGAAATTGTTTCTTAACCCAAAGTGTATATACCTTGTGTCATTGTAACTGATCTTTCAGAGAGCCTGTCTTGTACCTGCTCCCTCTGAAGGAGGTTCAGTAAGTTATTAGTGACACTTTACTTGAGTTTCTGCAGTTGGATAAACATGAAAGCAAGCACCTAAAAAGATAGAAATATTGTATATATATTGTTGGGGAAGAGTTACAGTTTTTAATTTTCAGATGCTTTGACAATGGAAGCTCTTTATAGGTGGGAATTCCTGTGGTCATCCCCGCTCCACACATACTTTTTTTTTTTTTAAATTGATTACACGCTTTCCCATTGAGGACAGGGTCATGAGTTCCAGGCATAGCGCACACTATGGCCAAATGCATTTCTTCATCATTCCTCCCTGATCACGTTTCTGTGTGGGTTTTTTTTGTTTTTTTTTTTTTTTGTGGCCACCCCCCGACCCCCCCAATCTAGTTGAGCCTCCATTATGTTTAGCCCTAGTAACTCTGTAACATGCTGCTGCTCCTCTCTTACCTTCTTGTAATCTTAGCATTTAACCTCTTGAACTGCAGAAAACGTTTTGGAGTTTTATAGGATACTCTGTAATAGCGAGGAAATGCACATCAAATCCTCTGGGTAGCAGGCAAGGTGTTCTGCCTATGCTTTTAGGAGCTAATTAATTATGTATATAAGAAAACCAAACATATATCTAATGCAAGCAAGGGCTTCAGCTTCTTGTCTAACATTTATCCTGGTTTCTTCTCCCATTTATAAATACTTTTATTGCATTATGGCAGTTATCAGCAACACGAAACTTCAATTGTTTATAATGTTTGGTCCTCTCTCCATCTTCAATGTAGGTTTGCTTTGCAACTAAAACTGAAGAAATAATCCCCAGGGATATCAGATAGAGAATTTACTAGGATAGGAAATGGAAACACAGGAAAACCATCTGATAGCACACATTTCAGGTTCACTCTGAAAAATCCTGTGGTTTGTTGGATATAGGGAACAGTGCTTCAAAATGTAAACTCCCTCTCTTTTTGAGAAAGGCATGTATTTGGAAATGCAAAGAATGCGTCTCTAAGCACTTTTTGAATGAAGTTATTTTAGCATCCAAGCCTTGAGCAGATAATTAATTGACTTTGGTTTCAGATATCTTAAATAGAATTTGAAAATGCTTGTGAATATTGATGTATGCTCATTTTATGTACCAAGTCCCTTAAAGAAGTCCTTATGGTGATAACAGTTCGAGTAGGAGGTAACTGATGTATTCTAGTGTGAGTTTTCTTTGGTGTTTTAGAATGAGTTTTGGATCATAGTATTTTCATTCAATACCAAGGTACTTTTTTGGCTTAGTGGGAAATAAGTTCTAAGGAAGCATTTTCACCTTGACTTACATGAAAGTCTTTTTGTCTTGAAGGTGGGAGCAAAGAAAGGATCCTCATGGTAGAACCTATTATGTTGATCACAACACACGAACTACAACATGGGAAAGACCACAGCCCTTACCGCCTGGGTAATGTAGACTTTTTTGATTTAAATATGATAAAGGTACTATTTTTTTGTTTGTTTGGTGCAGGAAAAATACTGGCTTTTATAAGCAGCTCATCAAAACTGTATTGTACATCATATATTAAGAAATTCTAGCTTTGAGTTAATTTAGAATTATATGAATTGCAGCTATTGTTATAGGAATGTTGGTACTGTATATGTCGCTTGTTCTGATCACTTGTTCAAATACAGCTACTAAATTATTTTGTTCTTCCTTTAAAACTTAAGTATTCAATAATGCACATTTGACCATCTTTATTTAGGTGGCATCACTAGGTATAGTGCACTGGTTCCAAACCTCAGATTCCCAGGCAAAGAGTTTTCCGTGAAACCTGCCAGCATTGCTTATGGTCACAGGAATTTACAGAGAGAGAGCTGAGCGTGCTATTGCTTGAAGTCCATGTCTACTCAATGTGGTTGTCCTTCTACCAGTGAAGTTGGGGAGTGCTTTTGTGTACTTTAGAAATTAAAATCATGCCTCTGACTCCAGTACTTCATTCAAGTACTGGCTAGGTATTTAGCATAAAGAGAAAATTAGTTATGTAATATTACTGAAAAATTAGCTGTTAACATTTGTGTTTCTTGAAAGCTGGGAAAGAAGAGTTGATGATCGTGGGAGAGTTTACTATGTGGACCACAACACCAGAACAACAACGTGGCAGCGACCAACGATGGAATCAGTCAGGAACTTTGAGCAATGGCAATCTCAACGGAATCAACTGCAGGGAGCTATGCAACAATTTAACCAACGATACCTCTATTCGGTAACTTTTACATAAAATTTAGAAATGAGTAGAGAGGTATAGGTATACTTTTTGTTCTTTAACTTTTTCTAAAGTGATTTTATAACTATTCAACCATATGTATTATGAAACGTTTGGCAGCAGTAATTCAGATTCTGATTCTGTTGAAAAATGTTAACAAAAATTGTCCTTAAAGGCAAAAAGTACTCTCTTCTGAGTCTGTTCCCTAACTTGAGCCTTGTGTACTGCATGATACTTAAGACTTTTAATGACAGTAGTAAGAGGTAAAACTAAAGCAGACCCTTAACTGAAAAGGAACGTAAAAGCTGAGTTATGGGCATTTTGAACATTAAATGGCCTTCAAAACTGTTTCAGTGATTAGGAGTCATTCGTTACTACAGATGGCAATTCTTTTACTTTGAGCTCATTTTGAGGCTTATGCATCTGGTTCAGCTCTGGAATTTCCTACATCGTTTTCCATTTCTCTCAGATAGTTGCTGGCTGACTTCCGCCTGAAGGAAGTATCATGAGTAGCTTCAAAGAAGATATTTCTTGAGACAGATTTTTCCATCTGTGACTGGATAAATAGGATAGTTGCATTTTCAGAGTTAAGAATGATGGTGCCTGCATGTCACTGTCACTCTAAACAGTCCATTTTAAGAATTGTGCTTGGYCTCTTAAAAAAAGATCCAATCCCAGAGACTTTGTAAGTGATATGTAGCAAAGCTGGAGTGTTTTAAAGAAGAAAGCATAGAAGTATAAGTCTGAAACAACTTCATTGCACTAGGACTCTATGCATCCGCAGACCTAACTTCGCTTTGAATTTGATGGACTTTTTTCAGGTACCTCTCTGAAGTAAAGGATGCTGCAGTATTCTTACATTTAACATTTCTCAGCCTCTCATTATCTAATTAGACATTATATCTCATCACTAGCAATAGCAGAAACATGCATTACCACTAATTTTCTTAACTCCTGGAGCTGTGCATCAAAGTCAATTTATCTTATGCAATTAAAGAAAGATAGAATGGTTGAGGTTGGCAGGGACCTCTGGAGGTCATCTGGTCCAACCCCTCTGCTCAAGCAGGGCCACCTACAGCCAGTTGCCCAGGACCATGTCCAGACGTCTTTTGAACATCTCCAAGGATGTAGACTCCACAGCCTCCCTGGGCAACTGTGCCAGTGTTCAGTCGCCCTCACAGTRAAAAAGTGTTTCCTGATGTTCAGAGGGAACCTCCTGTGTTTCAGTTTGTGCCCATTGCCTCTGGTCTTGTCACTGGGCACCAGTGAAAAGAGCCTGGCTCTGTCCTCTTTGCAGCCTCCTTCAGGTATTTCTATACATTGATGAGGTCCCCCTGAGTCTTCTCCAGGCTGAACAGGCCTTTCCTCAAAGGAGAGGTGCTCCAGTGCCTTAATCATCTTCATGGCCCTTTGTTGAACTCTTTCCAGTATGAGCCTGGCTCTATCCTTTTTGCACACTCCCTTCAGGTATTTATACACATTGGTAACTTTTAGTGCAAATCCAGGAATCACAGCTGAAACATATCAAGCCAAGAACTCTCACTGAGCAACTTTCTGTACTTGTGTACTACTTTGATAAGTTGCTTAAACATCTAAGAAAACTCTCACTTTTCCTGATCCTAAGATTTGTTTTGTTTTGAGCTAGATTTACTCTCTCAGGGAACAATATATTTTTTTAATTAAATTATGTTCCTTTCTTCATTTAATGATAACTCTTACTGAAAACCACAGGCTCATTTCTTAAAATATCCCATCTGACCTTAGAATCATGAAATTGGGTTTTGTTTGTGAGACAGAATATACTTGAAGGAAGAGAAAAGATAACTCGACTGTTTGCATCTCTTTAGAACTCTGTTTTCTAAGTAGTGTATCAGTTGCATACCTAGAACTCACATTTTGTTGGGGCAAAAAAATTGAAATTATGTTGAAAAAAGTGTGAATGCTTTTTTTTTTTTTTACTTCAGTGCTGCTGTATACTTTTATTCTAGAATTGTTAAGGTCAAACTACAGCTAGCTGCTGTATACTTTTATTCTAGAATTGTTAAGGTCAAACTACAGCTAACTTTTCTTCCTCTGGTGACATACCAGGAATCTGCCTATATAGCAGTTTATAAGTGAGATTGCAATTTATTTTTTGGGAAAAAGTGAATTAATACTTTTAATGAGTAAGAGAATGTTTCAATTACCTTGAATGGTCAAAGCTAAACTATGTGAAGCAAGAAAAATAGATAAGATATAGTTATTTTAGTTACTTTTATTTTTACCTGGGTTAATATATTGTATTCCTTTTGGTATTGAATCTGGCTCATCCCATGCCACTGCCTAGTGTTTCAGTGTGTTCTGTTAAATATACATTAGCCAGCAGCCACACACAAATCCTTGGACCCATTAAGAAAATCGGAAATCTCTGAATCGTGCCAGCATTCAGTTCTTTGGCAGGCAGCATTTTCTGTTGTGGGCTATTCTTTTTATACTCACCACAGAGAAGTCTTTGGTTACAGCATCATTGTGACTGTATAGTTTCCAAAAGCAGGAAAAGGCTAACTGCATTTGCTGCTGAGATAATGATATTTCTCTGTTCACATCTAGTAGCTGGTGGCCGGAACAAAGAGGCAGCTTGATTTTGAGTGTAACTATTGCATTTTTTTCTGATCCTTGCTCTGTTTCTGTTTCACAGGAAAAATACCATAGCTTTTTTTGCCTGAATTTACTGTTGTAAGCTCTTAAGTGGATTTGAGATTTTTGGATTGCAAATGCTATATAAAGCAGTATTAGTAGCAAGGTGATCCTTAAGATACTCTTTGGAAAATGTAGATTGGTTCCCATATACCAAAATTCCATTCTGCACAAAAAAAAAAAAAAAAAAANAAAAAAAAAAAAAGAAAAAAAAAATTTAGTGTCTAAAAAATTTTAGGGGGTGGATGCTTTTAGTTATAAATCAGAGCATGGATCCTGCAGTTTGGGGTATTTCTGCCTTTTACATTTTATTTTTCCCATGCTTTGTATTCTTCGGAGCTACTGGGGGACTTCTGCAAGGTTACAGTATATTATGAGCTTAGCATGGTTTTATGTAACAATCTGKTTTTTTGTTTGTTTGTTTTTTACTTTTTTTTTTCCTTTTAACCTTACTGTATGTTGGTATAATTTTAACCATCCACATATTTTAATGAATGCAGCTGCATTTGCAAAGAATGACAAAGTCTGAAAATAGCCAAACATCCGGGGAAGACATCATGTATTGAGGAAGCAAAAACCCCTATGTTGGCAGTAATCAGTGCTTGGAAATGTTTATTATGGTAAAACATGTTCTTAAGCAAGAACATTGTGTTTTTCTGCTTATACATGCTTCTGCAAAACTTCTATGAACTGTGCATCTTTAAGACCACTGACTCTCTCTCAAGTTTGCTGTAGGAAGGGAAAGGGAGGGTACGCTGTGTTGGAAACAGTGGAGGCAAGTGCACAAATCATATCTTATTATCACATAATCTATGTTTCTTCACAAAAACAGACAAAAAATGGCATGATGTTTTTTCAGAATAGATAGTCTTCAGAACTAGTGGTAATCTTAAAACACATTAAGGAAAAAAAAAAAATGAATAATATTTGGCCTAACTGAATGTCTTCTTGTTTTTAAATAGGCTTCGATGTTGTCAGCAGAAAATGATCCCCTTGGGCCTTTACCACCAGGTTGGGGTAAGTTAATTAGCTGTTGATTTCAGGAAGTGACAGTTACAGAAATTTGGAATGCAATTGTTGTATAGTGGTTTTTTTTCTTTTTTTCCCCTAGAAAGGAGAGTGGATTCAAATGATAGGGTGTATTTTGTAAATCATAACACAAAGACAACACAGTGGGAAGACCCTCGAACTCAAGGGTAGGTGTGTATGTTGACTGCAGATAAAAAGATCTTGCTTAATTCTTATATGTCATGATATGGGTGAAAACGTACTGTCTGCAATTTTTTCTGCAGTTTACAAAATGAGGACCCTCTTCCAGAGGGCTGGGAAATCAGATATACCAGAGAAGGTGTCAGATACTTTGTTGACCATAATACAAGAACCACCACCTTCAATGATCCTCGTACTGGGAAATCTTCTGTGTAAGTGAGAAATTAAATATTTTTTTTAATGTTTTAACTTGTTATAGTTTAGTAATGAAGTCTTCTCATACTGGAAAACAGTATGGTTTCCAGTAACCATATGGTAACCATATGTCTGTATGGTTAACGTATCTCAAATATATTTCCTTACAGAAATAAAGGGCCACAGATTGCTTATGAGCGTAGCTTTAGGTGGAAACTTGCTCATTTCCGTTACTTGTGTCAGGTACTGATTAAGTAATTATTTACTTTCTGAAACTATTTGAATTTACATTTATATGTGCYGCCTTTTAACGTTATTGCCTTATGATTACAGTCCAATGCACTGCCAAGTCATGTGAAAATCAATGTATCCAGACAGACTTTGTTTGAGGATTCCTTCCAGCAGGTAAGCCTGCAAAGATTGTTGTGTTTGTTTATTGAGACAAAGCATAAAAACAAAAATGGCCATAGCCAGTTCAGACTAATGGTCCTTCAGGCACAGTAGTCTTCCCCTGGTATTTAAGCCAAAAGGGGATTCTTAGGGAAGGCCGTAAGAACAGAAGTAATGTATGTAATACTTTCACCAAATGATCTTTCAGCTCCCAACTGTTTACAATTGAAATGCCTTCTTGAGCTTGATGTGGTTTCTGGGTCTTTTAATAATCCTCAAGGGACTTCTCTTCTGTGAGCTTGTCTGTGCTCCTCTTGTGAACTTTTTGCATCAACAGCATCCTGTGGTAAAAGAGTTCCATAGCTTAACCACATTGCATACCATATTAACTTAACCACACTGGATTTGCTTTTCTGATTCTTGTGTGTGGTTATATACATTACAAAATGTTGTTTTCTCCAATTAAAACTGGTGTCCTGCTTTGTCCTTCAAACGTTAAATCTGTGTAATTGAAGCTTTACAGTTCTTGAGCTCTTACAGTCTGCAGCCAATGTATGTTCCTTCCTTCTTTCTCTGTAACGATGAAAATTCTTGCCACTGTCACCACATCAAAACCTCTTGGGAGGGATTCTCTATAAGTAAAAAGTACGTTATTAATGAAAGTATATTACATTTATTTTGGATTAGAGTAAATTACTTTTTTAAGTGATTTGCCTAAAACCAAAGTCTGTAATATATCAGTCGAAATGCCTTTTTGCCTATTTTCCTTTAATGATAATGAATGCCTTAGGAAGAATATAAGAACAGGGCAACCATATAGTGATACTTTCCAGATATGCTCTCCCACTTGCTAGCAGTCTGCTGCTCAAGGATTTTAAGTCTGAGTTGGTATTTTTGTGTGCAGTTCATTGATTGCATGTTCCATGAGGTGGTCTAATTGCTTGTCAAATCTGTGTAAACATTTGACATATATGGCATTTCTGTATCAACTAAATAAAATCTGAATAAGAAGGAGCAATTGTATTGACAATGCATAATTTATAACTTAGTACAATTTCTGGGTTTTTTGATAGATTATGGCATTAAAACCCTATGATTTGAGGAGAAGATTGTATGTTATATTCAGAGGAGAAGAAGGATTGGATTATGGTGGCTTGGCAAGGTAAAAGAAAATTTGTTTAAAATAGTTTTTATTTTTTTAATAGTACTCTAACCTTGATTTCCAATGTCATTCTGTTGGCAAAGAAACTGCTTGCTTTTGCAGTCTGACCCTGGTTACCTTTTTAGCTCCCCTTAATGTATTAAGGATGTGGAACTGGCAGCACTGGCTATTGTTACAGGTTATAAACTTGCATTAGTAAAACTGTGGTCTTAGTTGTTCAGTTCTTTGTCAAAGATTGATGTTTAAATTGGAATTTTTTTATGCCAGTTAATTGCACTAGACTGAGTTATTTCAGAAACTTTCTATCAGAAAGTTACACTTCCCTGGAAGTGGGGACTGTGGAAAAATGAAGTGTTTTGGTTATTTGGAAAAAATCAAGCAAACACCAGATTGAGGCTGATATGAACAGAAGGGACATAAACAAGAGGAGAGGGTAGTACAGGCATGAAGTAACAGCAGACGAACAGACTATGTAGGCTGCAAAGGAATGCGAAACAGCTAGACTACAAGTTTTTCTAGAATCTGAAGTGGAACTTGGAGGGAAAATATGGTAACATAGACAAAGTGTGTTTCATCTGTTGACTGTATAGAAAACAACCACTGACTACTGCTGCCAGTTACTTGACTGAAATGTTACTATTAGGATGAAAATCTCAGTACTACTGCAGATCCAGGGAATTAGTAGCAGTCATAGGTGATAGAATTTTTGTTGTTTGTTTTTTTTTTTTTTTTTAATGTAAAGGTGTTCTGTTTTGGTTTTGTTCTGGTTTTGTGTAGCTTACTGTGTTGAAATGAAGTTCAGTGAAAACGTGTGGTATTTCTAAGTAAGGAAGCTTGCCTCTGAAGGCTGAGCTTCTTTGGATATGTGGGTGGTTATGCTTCTGAATTACAGTATCTGATAGGCTTTTGGGGGGTGACTGCAGGAAGGAATCCAATTTTTGCTTTGCATGGGTTTTGTTTGGTTGGTGTCCCTATCATGATGGCCCTAGGCATAGGATGGGAACCAGGAGAGTTCAAGTAGTCCATTCCAGAGAAACAAAGTATTCCAAAGAAGTGATGTTAGAATAATTTAAATGAAGAGTGTGAGTCACAGAAAGTAGCAGAATAAATAAATAAATAACAAATATATAAGTAATATAATTTCGTAGTTTTAGGAATAAGTCTTACCCAAGATTTTGTATGTGAAACTGAGAAGCAGCAAGGACCTCATTGTAACTTGAGCCGAGAATTCTTAAGTGACAGAGTAAATGTTCATGTACTGACTTGCTAATGTAATACTGCATTAATACAAATATAGAAAACTGATGCACCTGATTTATCACCTGTCTCTCAGCAGGCTAAACTCAGTGTTCTCTCCAGATTTTTACCTTGTGTGTAGCAGGACCAGTCTGACACTATGTCCTGTGGCTAGTTCTAGCTGTTGACGTGAAAAATTCATGGCTTCTGCAAACTTCTTGTTGATGACTGATTTCTTTGATTCCTCCCTTGTTATCTGGCTTTGATCTAATTTAAATGCCTATTAAATTTGATGCTTGTATGCGGAGTTAATATAATTGTCTCAGTATAAAACTTGCATAGAATGCTGTACAACATTCTCATGCTTATTAAAAGATACATAGAACCCTGTAAGGGTTATTGTATCCTGGCTGCCTTTCTCTGTTTACTCTTTCTACTTGGCCTTTGGGTTGGAAGCATATTGTAGTGAATCATGACCCATGACTTGAGTTTCATAGAACTGTTAGGAGAAACATTCCAGCAAACCTCTCATTTCTATTCCCTGATCTCAGGTAAATACAGGGATAGAAAAGATGCCTCTTAAATGTGACAGCTGAAAGGCAGTCAGGATGGAATTCAGTCCCTGCAGTTATTATAGGATAGACTTTTAGCTTTTTTTGCAGCTTTTCCCTAAGCCTGGTTGTTAAGTTCCCAAGCATTTAGGGCCTGATACAAAAGCTCCTGAGTATATATGACTGCTTCTGAGGTCTCTGATTATATGCAAATACTATAAAGCAACAAACACTCTAAAAATCAGCTATCCTAACACTGAAATACCAGGTTCTGTTATTATTTCAGGTCAGCTGAGTTGGAAACTATGAAAGTGGTGAATAACATTTATTAGTTAAACCTCAACAAAAATATATTTTCACATTGTCGTGTCCTGTGGGCTTAACTGATGCATGGTAATTCGTTAAACCACAGTAACTCAGTGTGTGTTCTACTGTCAGATTGGGAAAGCAAGTAAGGTGTGCTGTGGTTTGGGTTTTTTTGTTTTCTTTTGTTTTACCTAGGTTGTTTATGATAAGCACTAGCTATGGAATAATCTGTAATTTCTCTGAGTAAAGATTTGAGTTGTATGCAGTAAAGCAGGCATGAGGAGGATAAATACTGTGTACTGATTGAGGCAAGGACTCAATAGGCAAAAATGTTACTAATATGCAGCTAAAACCTGTGCTATGAGGGTGTGTTGAAGGTGACAATCTTAACAATCATTTCTAAACTTTGGAAACCATGATTTTCTAACATTATCGTTTTTAATAATGAAATTTTTTTATATTTAAGAAGTATATAATGCCATATATTATTCTGTGATTCTAATACTGTTTATACTATTTTTCTAAGTTTGCATATATTTTTACCATTTTGCTAGTTACCTAAGGGGAATGGTGATAAACATCTGTATTTGATGGTTTTTATGTGTATACATGTTTTTTTTCCTTAGAGAATGGTTTTTCTTGCTTTCCCATGAAGTACTGAACCCTATGTACTGCCTATTTGAATATGCTGGCAAGAGCAACTATTGCCTGCAGATAAATCCAGCATCAACAATCAATCCTGACCATCTTTCATATTTCTGTTTCATTGGGCGCTTTATTGCCATGGTAGGTTAGATTTTTAAGGTTTTATTATTTGCTGTAGCTATACATTTATTCCTGAACAGTGTTTGTTTTTACAGTTATTACAGGTTATATTAATCTCTTAGAAATGGAAGATTAAGGCATGTAAGGTTATTGAGCCAAAATATTCCCTGAGAGTTAAGTCTCTTACATGCTCAGGTTTCCTGGGATAGTGATGAAAGTTAATATGACATTCAATATAATAGTTTATCTTTATCAATTGGATGTGTGTACTTCATGCAAACCACTGTTTGATTGAGTGTCTGAATACTGATGCTCTGAAAAATGTGACTAGTATTTTCCAAAAATAGACTCAGTTAGACTTGATATACCTTACTGTATTTGAAAAAATGAGTTAGAAATGTTTTGAGGAGTACACTGAGCCTTAATTTAAATGTACGTACTTGGATACAAAGGTCAGATACTGAGGAGAGCAGAAGCTGGCAGGGAGCTGATTCTCTGCCATCAGGTTTCTCTTAAACTAAAAGCTGATGAGGCATGTTGTATCATTTCTTCTTCTGGTATCACYGAGTCAATTTTCTATAGTGGACTACTGCTCTGTCACATTTCTTTCCTTCCATGTGGTGATACAGTCATCTTTCCACATAATCATCATGATGTCTACAGGTAGCCCTCAGCAACATCCCTGAACATGGTGAATAAAAGAGTAGATAAAAGTGCGTTTTCAGATTGAAGAGACTGTCATCTTCTCCTGTTGTTCAGACTTTTTGTATGAAATTAGAATAAATACAAGCAAAGTGTAACATAAATGGAAAAATACTTTCAGACTTAAAATAAGTTAGGTTTGGGGGGTTTCTTGGTTTTGATTTTCTTATAGATGCTTCTTGAGAAACAAATTTGCTCAGTTTTGATGATAACATTTTGAGGATTTTATGGCCAAGTTCCCCATTTCTGTGCTGTCATGAAAATTTACTGCATTGGGTTAACACTTTCAATAGGCTGCAAACTTTTTTCTTTCTTTTAGAAACCTCATCAAGCTATAATGCCATTTAGCGGGAAGACGTGATAAAGCCCATTAGGTGCAAGAGCCAAATTCTGTTTCTTTTAGTCTGTGATTTTTGATCTTGCGCACAAGATAAATCCATAATCAAAATGTTAACTTTAGGAAAACTACTTCATGAAAGTACAGATCATAGAAGAGAACTTAATTAAAGTATTTAATATAATTAAAAGACAAACTTTTCTTTCCTGAAGGATTTTTGTATTTTTACTTTAAATTCTCTAGGGGGAAGGGGAGAGAGAGAAACCTGTGTAATGGTGCCTAATGTGGTCAGTTGCAAGGTTTGAGTATATTCATGGTTTATAATGGGTGGTACTTCCTGGGATATCCTCTAGTGGCTTAAAATAGCTCAGGTAATAATGTAAGTGGGAATCATTTTAAGGAGTCTAGATAGGCTTTTTAAGTGCAGTTGTAGTTTCTGTCCTTCTCACAGTTCTAAAATAGTTGTGATTTTCAGATCATAAAGACTTCTTTTGGTTTTAAGTACTGAAATAACCACAGACGTTTTTGACTGAAACGGATTTAAACATAAAGAATACACATTTTACTCTGTAACAAAAAGCTGTTAAATGAGATTGGCTGCAGCAACTTTTATATTTTGCTGTAAGATTATCATAGACATTAAATGAGATGATTTAAGAGCTTACTTTTGCAAAAAGCAGGAAATTGTATGGCTGGATGCTGCACTTGACATCTAATTTTTCTGTTTCCCATGAGAAGTATAGACTAGTTTAAATAAATAAATAAATAAATAAATGCCTCTGAGAGAACCTTTTTAAGCTCTCCTAAAGCAGAAGAAAATGCATGCTAGAGTAAGCCTTAGGGGGGAAATTAGAAGGTGGGGAAAAAAGATGGAGCCTTGCCTTTTTCTAGAGGAAATGGGCTGTTACATTGGCTCTTCTGCTCATAGAATTTCAGCTGTAAGGAAAGACAAGCAGTGAATGCCATACCTGGCCTATGTTTAGGAGGATTTTTTAAAGAGGTATTTTAGTGAAGAAAGTGTACTTGATAAGGATGAGGAAAAAAAAATGTTTTCATAGTTACAGCTGTGCTCTGTTAGGTCTCGGATGCACTGAGTCAGTACAGAGGTTAACACTCTGTGTGTGTGTAATGCTATGCTTCAGTACTAGAAATTAGCTTACACCCTTTGTGCACATGTGGTGAGACAAGTGTGACCATGTTTGGTTTTTTGTTTTTTTTTTTTTTTTTGGTTGGTTGGTTTTTTTTTTCAATTTCATTTTTGCAATAGAAGGGAGAATTTCATTTCTCAGTTCTGTTACTCACCTATAAAAAATGTGATTCCCAAAGCTCTTTGCAAAGCAGTCTGTGATTGCGTTTTTAAACTGTTTTTTATGAGCTGCAGTAGCATTGTGTAAAGGATGATTTTGCAGGATATATGTAAGTAGTAAAAAATGGCAGTAGTACTCAAGTAGGATCAAATATTATGATCAAGTAGGATCAAATAATACTTGGCATATATACTTATCCACGTAATAAAGAGGAAACTTAGTAATTTCCTCTTTTCATAGACTTCATCCTTTTATGAGAAGATTTTTTAGTCAAAGAATTTCTAAATTGTAATGATAACATATGCTTGGATAAATTTTATCAATTAATCATTTTGTTTTCTTCCCATTTAATGTAATGTTTTGTTCTTTTTAAATACCAAGCTGCTACTGCTACTTGGTGCTTTTTATTATTTGAAGGAGAAAGGAAAAAAAGAATTCAAGTCCAGAAATACTTCAATAATTCAGTAGTTCAATAAAAGCTAAACAGACTTTTTTCTGTTCAACAGGCATTGTTTCATGGGAAATTTATTGACACTGGTTTTTCTCTGCCTTTCTACAAACGAATGCTGAGCAAAAAACTTACTATTAAGGACCTAGAATCTATTGATACTGAATTTTACAACTCCCTAATTTGGATAAGGTTTGTAGATTATTTTTTTGTGTGTGTGATGTTTTATGGACTTTTTGTTTATATAGAATTCACTGCACTTTTTTTTTTTTTCCTTTTTATTCAGGGATAATAACATCGAAGAGTGTAACTTGGAAATGTACTTTTGTGTGGATATGGAGCTCTTAGGAAAAGTAACCTCACATGAGCTGAAATCAGGAGGTTCAAATATCTTGGTAACTGAGGAGAACAAAGAAGAATATATTGGGTAGGAAGGTGTAGATGTTGAAAAAAAGTGTTCTGTGTTTCTTCTGTTGCTCTAGTCTTTTTTGACACAGTATATGATTT